>VDFB02379711.1:150232741-150308639 GCA_007258455.2 Sequoia sempervirens | reverse complement strand
CATCCACATTGAAATTATTAGATACCATAATAAATACAAAATTAAATGGAAGGATTGAATATATACTTTATTTTATTATTTTATTTATTTTCTATTTCTTGTGAATGGGTTTTTCATCGAACATCAAGGTATTTGTTTCACACATGCATAAAAATATAAAAACTAGAGAAAATAAATACTAAAAAATATCCATGCACTAGGTATTGATTTCATTTTTGTAACAAAGAAATAAAGTCAATTTAGATATATATAGAAAAAATTATGTGTTATAGAATAAACCTATGCATGAATTATAATTCATCTTATTTCAAAAATTAATAAAAATTAAAGTATACAACCAAAAATTTTGAATTTTTTGTGCACTAGATATTGATGATACCAATATATGTTTAAGAATTTATAATTTATACTTTTTTGTAAGATTTTTATGTGTTATCAAATAAATGTCACTTTCAAAAATGTTGTTAACTATAAAAATAAGTTATTAAATCCTACATAAAAAAATTTCACAAATCATCTTTAAAAAATAAAATATTTACAATGTACATAAAAATCTAAAAATTCACTAGTTCACATCATCTTCAAAATATTTATGGTAAATAGTTGTTATGGGTGATAGAAAGTAAAAATATTGTTAAAAGTGTTGATTTCAATGTCCCACTTTGACTAAAAAGTTATACTATTGTGGGCTAACCCCCAAAGGATTTGTAATCTAGAGAAATTTAATAAAGAGAGGAATAATTCATAAAGGCCTTATATGGAAAGTGGGGAAGGGGAACAATATCTAGTTCTAGGATGAAACTTGGAGGAATGGAGACCCTCTCTATTTTCATCATAATTTATCCTAGTTAAGGTAGCCTATAACTACTATGTTTGGTAGTACTCTTGATGGATATTTGATCAATGAGGATAATAAAATCAACTATAAACCCTTCCAAGACTTATTTAAGGGAGATATCAACCTCACTAGCATTATTATTGAACTCAAAAACTACCTTAATTCCTTTTACCTCTTTATTTTAGGTATGTCGAGTTATTTTTTTCCCCCTAAGCTAAAGGAGTATTAATATGCTATCTTTGGGTACTCCTTGACTATTAACTCTCCAAGGTCTAATTATATTTGGAGGACTATATGAAACCACAATTTAACTCAAAAAATCAACTTCCCATATTTATTATCAACCTTATGCTACTCCGAAGGGAAATTATCAACCATACAATTCTCCTCTATAACTACTCTAAGGATGTATGGGAAGTTTTTCTTGCTAAATTTGAGATTTATTGGGTAGTACATATTGATCTTAGAACATCTATCAATTTTTGGAATCACAACTTTCCTCTGTGTACATCTTTCTAAACTAAATCTAGAGGAAAGCTACTTCCCATGTGGTCTAGGGTTTTTGGAGAGAAAGAAATAATAAGATTTTCAAGGATACTAAAAGGGACAAGTTGGAATTTCTTCTTTCTACTTGTAACTCTATCAAAAAAATGTGATGTTTCTAGAGTAAAAAACCTAAGAATCTATATTTCATTCAAAAACATAGAAAACTAAATAACATAGGGTTATGACAAGTGTCAAAATCATATAGTATGTGAGATAAAAATTAAATAACACAAATATGCCCCATGTATGCCCTATGTAAACTTAAATAACAAGATGTGGAAATAAACCAAGAGGGAATTTTGTTATTGAATAGCTTTGTTCAAGCTAATGTGATGACCAATAATTTTAGATCATTACATAAAGACTAATTCTATGGCCATTGATTTTGAAAGCTCCATTTTACTAGGCTACATATAATAAAATTTTTGTAATTGTATAGTCACCATACCTCCAATTTCCTTCAAATATTTACTAACTAGTTCATGTATACTTTGAGATGTTGAATCTACCATTTTATGAATAAAGAGTAGATAATTTTTAAAAAATGACCGTCTATACTATACAAATGTATACATACACAATAATTGTTAATTACTACTATAACTTCATCTAAAAATAATGCAATGAAATTTGACTACTTATTTTTCATGTACATCCTTTTTTTACACCTTATCAAGACAAATTTCCCATTACTAACTGTATACACCTAAAAATGGTCACATCTCAATAGTCTGGTAATTAATTAAATATCCTTAATATTTAATTAAATCTCTAAATTCAATCTGTATATAAATAAATCTAAATAATTTATTTATATTGTTCATTCTTTCATTTCGATTAAAGAAATAAGTTTATTTAATCACTTTTCTTATCCATTTCTTAATTAATTAAATAAACATTATGATTTATTTATATTAATTATCATATAATCTTGGCTTGAATATTTTTATTCAAATAAAGATTAAATATTCTTCTCTTCTAAAATTCTTCTAAATCCATTCATAATTAAATATTCCAAATATTTAATTAATTCTTCTAAATCCATTCATAATTAAATATTCCAAATATTTTTAAAATTAATTCCTCTAAATCCATTCACAATTTTGATTAATTCTTCTAAATTCTATTTGCAATTAAATATTCCAAATATTTAATTAAGACTTCTATAGTCCTAGAATAAAATATCAAACTCACATAAATTAAATAAATTTATTTATTTAATTTGGATTATCTTCAACAATCGTGAAACAAACTTCCAAAATAGAAAATTAATTTCTTTGTTTCTGTGCAAAATTGTTCCCATGGGTTGAAGACAAACCTCCATTCTTCTCTCTAACCTCCCAACATCTTCCATCTTCTTCTCAACCTCTCAATCTCTCACCATTCAAAATTACCAGACAATCTCACAGCCATTGATCTTTGCCAACCAAGCTCTTGCCTGTAAAAATCTATAAAAAGGACTGTCGGGTCTTTGAAAATAGAGAAGCTTTCATACAGGAAAACTATAGCCAATTTGCAAATAGCACAACCTTTTAGCATCCATAGCATTCTAGAATCATAGCATAGCATAGCTTAGCATATTAGCATCCCATATCATGGCCTGTCATCCTCATATCATAGTTTCAATAGCATCCATAATCCACAGCCCCTGTGCATATTCGTATCAGCATTTCACTCCACTAGCATATAGGATAGAGAAGTACTCTCCCTTTGCATACTCGTTCTGCAGGTTGCCATTCTAAGAAGCTTTGCTTACACAATCTAAGAGCAACAGCTTCAAGAAAATCACTAGAGATAGAGGACAATGGAACGATTTTGAAGAAGCTCTGTTTGTTTTCTTTGAATTCAATTTATAATCCTACTTTCTTTAGTTTAATGTTGCATTGGTGTGTTTATATTGTTTCATTTTGATACTAACATTTCACACACACATTTTTGACACCCACCGTGGGGCACTTGCCCCAATTTTAACATCTTTTCACAGGTTTTTCTAACAGGTTATGGATAAAAGAGCGTATTAGTGCATTAAACATGCTTTAGCATAGTTCACACCTAGTTCAGCACCCTTCAGGGATTCCACAGTGCCAATAAGGCATTCTGTAGTGCCTATCAGGCATCCTGCAGCACCCATCAGGCATTCTGTTGTGCCCACAAGGCATCATGCAGTGCCCATTAGGCATCCTACAATGCCTATCAGGCATCCTACAACACCCATTAGGCATTCTGCAGTGCCCATCAGGCATCCTGCAGCACCCATTAACTCTGTTTTAGTGCCCTTGGTGTCTGTTTTAGTGCATTTTAAAAGTCTACAATTGTAATTTGTAACTTAAGTAAGGTTTGATTGGATCCGACGCGACTGCGGCCAGTAAGGGCTTTAAAAAAATGAAGCAATCCTAGGATAGTCACTTAATTTAAAAGAATGAATCAATCCTAGGATAGTCACTTCATCTTTTATTTTGGACTAAAAAGAACACCATGTATTTGTGAAGCAAAATCTTCATTTAGATTAGAACATTGTGATTTGGGTTTTAAAAAAAGAACATTTGTTTGCTTTGTTTGTGGTAGTAGGTCTATGCTCTCCCCTTAACCGGGTGATCAAAATACCAGACTTTCCTTTTCAATTTCATGCAAATTTATTGTTTTAATTACAACCTTTTAGAAGGCCTTCCATAGTGGGAAAAAGTACTCACCCTATGGGAATGACCTAAGTGGGAACAACTAAAGCCAAGTTTTCCAACCCACTTTAATCAAATGCGGATGGTTGATGAAAATCCCATTCGATGGTAGTGTGCATTGATAACCATCCCCAAAGCCTTTGTTTTAAAGGTTGGGAGGTCTCTCAAGGGAGTCTATCATTTGTTGCACCGAATGGAAACCCTTACTATGAACCTAGAGTAGTATCTAACAAAAGTTAGTTTCCGAACATCCTAATAATCATAGTGCAGGGGAGGGAAGAATCTACCCCTAAGACACTCACCATATAACTGCCAAGGACTGTTTGCTCAGGGGATTTAGTATCCACTTCCGTCACTCTGAGTATGCACCTGGAAAATACAAAAATATGGGCGCCCCTTTGGGGGTGACACGGCTGTGTGAGTCGACGCAGTTTTTAGATGTGGGATGTTGATTACTATGGTGACCTATTTGAGTACTAAGAGTGAGTTTGCTTGAACTATCTGTCATGTGTAAAAACTTGTGAAAACAATTTTTGAAAAACATTTTGATCATACACTTGATGTTTAGTATAGGGTTTAAAAACAACTATTCTATAACTTGCTTGATGTGTCTTCGAAACATTAATTCAGTAAAGATCATCCAAAACTGACAATTACATTGATTACTCTCATGTTACGAGATTGGAAATCCACAACCTTTGTTAAGAAATCCATTCTCAAATGAATCAAAAATCCAAAGAAACCACTTAGTTACAAGAAACTATTGAAGAAAAGATGATTCTTGTACCAAAGCTGAAAGGTTTTACTTAAACATAGAACCTTTCTCCATCGATATCATGACTGTGTTAGAGGTTTCACTGATGATTATGCTGTAGAACCATTATACTCACGAGCTTTCTTTCAAAGAAGAGCCCTTTCTCAGAGGCACAACCATAGTCAACGTATTTGTTTTTGTTATATTCCCCAACCTACAATTGAATATTCTACTTGTCCAAATCAATTTCTGCAATAGAGAACTCAATCACATTAGGCATTTATCACAAATCCATCATTTTACGAAGCTACGATCAAACTTCATAAAGTGCAAAATCATCCTTTTCTTGATCTTTTTCTTAAATTCCCCCCAACAGGATTTTCATCCTTTCAATTAGGGAAAAACACAAGCTAAAGACTAGAAATCTTTCAAGTAAAAGAATCTTCATTCTATCCTGACTTTCATATCTATCACAAATTGCACTATTTCACTCTTTTGATCAAAAGTTAGTAGAATTTGGAACAAAGCTTATGCTTGTTGTCACGAGATCTCGAAAACACATAGAAAAAGACAAAGGAGAAACTACCACAAGCAAAATGGGTGATAATAGTGAGAAAGAAGAGAATACATTTAATATTGAAGAATTAACAGAAGAAAAGCTTCAAGAAGCAGAACAAGATCCCCAATTCCATACTCTTATGGAAAGGATTTTAGAACGAAACAAACAAAGATATTTTCTTTCATTAGCTAATCAAGGAGCTAATTTACCTTCCAATTTTGATATAGAAGGGATTAAGGAGAATCCTGAAACTCCTCCAAATGATTTTAGTGCCCTTACTCAACAGATAAAAGAATTACAAGGGAAGATAAAGGAAATGCAAGGGGGTGCAACAAAGAAGTATGTTTTGGATGACATATCTCCTTATCCATTTGATAGGAGTCTTCAAATGATCCCTTTTCCAAAACATTGCGAAATCCCTAAATTTGATAGGTACAATGGAAAAACTGACCCCATTGAACATGTGAGGGATTTTTGAAATATGAGTCTAGAATTTGCTTATGAAGATACCTACTTAATGCGGTTGTTTCCACGAAGTTTGGGTGGACAATCAATGGAGTGGCTTTCCAAGATCACTCCCCCCATCAAAACCTTTGAGGAGTTAATAAATCAGTTTATATCACAATATGCCTACAACATCCAACACCAGATAACAATGCTTGATCTTTGTAAAGTGAAACAAAAAGTAGGGGAGTCCTTCACTACATTTTTGCAAAGGTGGAGAAGGTTGTTTGCACAATATTCTCATCCTATTCCTGAAAAGGAAAAGATGGATATCTTCGTCAATAGCCTAGATCAAGAATTAAGCTACAATCTTAATCTTCATTGTCCTCCTAATTTTGAAAAATTGATTGAAAACACAATCACCATTGAAGGGGCCTTGGTTAAAAGAGGAGTGATAAAACTTGATTATCCAAGTTCATCCAATCAAAACAACAATGATAAAACAAGGTTTTGGAATAGAAATAAAAATGTCGTCAATGATGGTATAGTGGATGCAAACAATTTACGAACAAGATCATCTATCTTCAACCTATCAAGTGTTCCACGAAACAACCAACAAGGAAATACCAACCAACAAGGAAACAACAATCAACAAGGACAAAAATCCAACCAAGAAAGCATGACCAATCAAAATACCAATCAAAACCGTGGTAATTTCAATAACAATTTTGGCAATACCCAAACATCAAATCCGTCCATACCTCCATTCTTTTCAAATCGACAGAATTTTACCATGTTGGGTCAATCTCTTGAGTCTGCTTTCAAGGAGCTTCTTGATAATAAGGTTATCACATTACCACCACAAAGAGATTATGAGCCACGAGTCAAACCACCATCATGGAATGACTCATATTATTGCAATTATCATCAATGTAAAGGTCATAGAACAAATAACTGTCAAGCCTTGCGGAATCTTATACAAGATTTAATTGACAATGGCACCATCGAGATTGAAGGACATCATACCAATGACAATCATCAAGCGTTCAAAGATCCTTTACCAAACTATCAAAAGGGGGGAACATCAGATACTAAAGCGAAAAGTATAAACAATGTTGAAGACAACATAATCCGCCACATCTATGCAGATGATCAATGGGTTAATGTTATCAAAATCAAGGAAAAACAAGAATATCAATAGGTTAATGTGACTACGAGAGGACAAGCAAAAGTTGTCCTAAAAGGAAGTTCATCCAAGGAAACTATTCCTCCTCCAAGTCATTATAATCTAGTTGATCAACTGAGAAAAACATTAGCTCAAATCTCCATTCTTGAACTTCTCAAAATATCTCCCATACATAAGAATATTTTAGAAGAAGCTCTTGTAAACACAACTGTTGACACTGATCTAGATGTAAACAAATTTCAAGCCATGGTGGGACATTTGTCTTCCCCCACTTGTCTTTCATTCTCCGAAAAAGATGATGCCTCCATGACACATCCACATAATTCATCACTTTATCTTGAAGTCATGATCCATAAACATTGAATTAGATGTGTCTTGATAGATGGAGGAGTCGGTTTAAACATTTGCACCTTAAAGCTAATACATGCCTTAGGAATATCAGAAACTTTCATTGATCCACAAAGGAAAATAACTATCAAGGCATATGATGATGAAGAAAGAGCTTCTGAAGGACTAATGATGCTACCTATCAGAGTGGGACCTGTTGTGAAAAATACATTTTGTCAGGTTCTAGATCGCGATCTTTCCTATAACATACTTTTGGGTCTCCCATGGATTCATGATATGCAGGCAGTACCATCAACGTACCATCAATGCCTCAAGTTTTCGTATGAAGGACAGGAAATAACTATACAAGCTGATTACAATAGCACCCAAACTTGTTCAAATCTTCGAGCAACTCAAGATGCCTTTGTGCCACACAATAGGGAGGCTTTTACTACTTCTTCTAATCTACAAGGTTAGTTGCAAGAATTGACAAAGAATCTTGACACCAAGCTACATTTTAAAGACAAAGGAGTAGGCGAATATTCGCTATCCCTTTCTACCTTAACTCTTTCTCCAAGGTCACATGGTCAGCCAACCCTATCAAATCAAAAGATCACAACAGCCTCTACATCCCAAGCTTCTGTTCCAATCACAAAGTTTGATGGAAAATTCATTAAAGCTAACACTACCAATGGAGAAGTTGAAGATAGGGATATCCTAAATTGGCTATACAAAGATGAAGATGAATCTCTCTTGCACATCAAGTTACCTACCGAACAATATGGCAAAGGGTATACTATCATGCAAAGAATGGGCTATGAAGGAAATGGTCCTATAGGAAAAAGAAAAGAAGGAATCATTGAGCCAATTCAACCTATTTCAATACATCCAAAAGATAAGACAAGACTTGGATATGGTAAAGATATAGAAGGGTCAACTTCACAGCAAATACAACTAACTCATGGGGGAGAATCAATTTCAGATAAGCCCCATGAAGATGTCACTTTACAAAAATTTTATGGATCAATTTTTCAATTGCAGAACAGTTCAGACACTGATTCCAATGAATACGAATGGGATGATGTCTCTGATGATACATTCTTAATAGGGAAAAGGGTGGATTTCATACACAAATTCACACCCATGTTCCTACAAGGGGAGGGCTCAAGGCTTCCACTTGATTATGTTTTACAAAGCGATCATGACTCAAGTGAGGACGATTTAGATTTTAACGAGATTGATAATTGATAGGAGAATACCATCATAGACCTTGTCCATCATGAAAATGACAACCATATCATGACTTTGATAGCTCAAGACCTTACCCAACCTAATGATTCCATTCCTTTAGTCTATCCAGAACTTATTGATTGGGACAATGATGCACCTATCCATATCCCTACATTCCATGATGATGAGGATATTATAAATTTCCTTTGTTCATCTAATCAAGAAAACAATTGTGCCATCGAAGAATCTCATACTCAATATTTTTATAGGGAGGATGTCAAGTCTCTTAGCTTCAAAATAAATGAAATAAAAGATGGATCTATCTGTGAAAACCGAAAAACGGCAGTGGTAGATCACAAGAGAAAAATAAAGAGAAAATATGATAGTGAAAACCTTTTTGAGGCACTGAAGGATGAGAAACTTGACACTCTTCCCCAACATTATCAAGAAAGATCTTCTATTTTGATTGAACCCACAGAATCCATCAACATAAGTACAACATAGTAGCCAAAAACTTACAACTTGCAGCATCATTAACAGTGGAAGAAGTACTAAAATTCATGGAGTTTTTGAAGGAGAATCAAATCAATTTCCCTTGGTCATATGCCGATATGCCAGGGTTAGATCCTAATCTGATAATGCATCATTTATCTAGAAACACAGGGGAAAAACCTGTGAAGCAAAAACTCAGAAAAATGCATCCACAGGTTGCATTATTGGTTAAAGAAAAGTTAAAGAAGCTTTTAGATGTTGGATTCATTCGGACTATTGACTATGCAGAATGGATTTCCAATATTGTACCTGTTTCAAAGCCGGACGGAAGGATTAGAATTTGTATAGATTTTAGAGATTTGAACAAAGCATGTCCCAAAGATGACTTTCCTTTACCAAACATAGATATGATTGTTGATTTAGTTGCTAGTCGTGCAATGTATTCATTAATGGATGGATTTTCAAGATACAACCAGATAAAGATTGCACCAGAGGATCAAGATAAAACAACGTTCACATGCCCTTAGGGTACCTATTGCTGGAACGTAATTCCATTCAGGCTTAAAAATGCAGGAGCTACATATCAAAGGGCAATGACAACAATTTTTCATGATATGATGCACACATTCATGGAAGACTATGTGGATGACTTATTGGAAAAATCCCACACAAGAGAAGGACATCTTGAAATCTTTTCAAAGATCTTTGTCAGAATGGAGAAGTTCAATGTTCGACTCAATCCAAAGAAATGTGTTTTCGGCGTTAAATCTGGAAAACTCCTGGGATACATTGTTTCAAAAAAGGGCATAGAGGTTGATCTAGAAAAAGTAGAAGCTATAATGGACATGCTGCCACGATGAAATATCAGTCAGCTTCGATCACTGCAAGGACGACTGCAATCTATCAGGAGGTTTATAGCTCAATTGGCTGACAAAAGCTTACCATTTACACATCTCTTGCATAAAAATGTCCCATTAAAATGGGATGAAAAGTGTGAAGTAGCATTCAATCAGATCAAGCAATATCTTATGAATCCACCAGTCCTAATTCCACCAGTTCCAGGAGAGCCCCTCATACTCTATATTTCAGAAATAGAAGTATCTTTGGGAATGTTACTTGCACAGGAGGATTCTACAAGCAAAGAAAGAGCCATATACTATATCAACAAAACATTAACAAGTCATGAATTAAACTACACTTTCATTGAAAAAGCTTGTCTAGCAGTAGTGTTTGCTTCCCAAAAGTTATGACACTATATGTTGGCTCATACAGTTAAGCTGATAACTAAAATCGATCCACTAAAATACCTCTTAAGCAAAGCTACCTTAACATGAAGACTTGTCAAATGGGTGATGATCTTAAGTGAGTTTGACATTCACTATGTAGATCGAAGAGCTATAAAAGGATAGGTCATTGCCAATCAGTTGGCCGAAGCACCTTTGCAAGAAGAAAATCCAATGCACATTGAATTTACTGATGCAGAAATATTCACAACAACAATTAAGAAATCATGGATATTGTACTTTGATGAATCCTACACGCAACAAGGCTCAGGGGCAGGGATTCTTTTTGTCACACCTGAAGGACATACCATTCCAAAATCATATCGGTTAATGTTTCCTTGCACAAATAACATAGTTGAATATGAAGCATTGCTCATAGGAATAAAGATAGCATTGGACTGGCAGATTACAGAGCTACAAGTCTACGGTGATTCACAACTTGTCATTAACCAAATCAATGATGATTATCAGACTAAAGATGATAAGCTACTACCTTACAAGAACATGGCTGGATGAATTTAAAAAGTATTTTGTGACAATCAATTTTTCACAAATCCCAAGGATTGATAATAAAGCTGTAGATGCAATGGCTACAATTGCTTCCTTGTTACAATTATTAGAAAATAAAAAACGGTACGAATTCTTGGTGGAACAATTTTTTTCTCCTGCCTATGATAATCTCGAGACCCAAGTCATATGCCATTTAACCGGTTCTGATTCACCTTTATATGGCAAGATTTATACCTACCTTAAAAATAACATCTTACCTTTGGACTTATCCCAAAACCAAAAAAGGAATTTCATATGCCAAACATCCCATTATACCTTGATCGCTGATATCCTTTACCAATGTGGTCTCGATGGTACACTCCTTTGATGTCTTGAACATGACAATCTAAAAATGCCTTGCAAGAGGTTCATGGTGGTATTTGTGGAACTCATTCAAGTGGTTTAACCTTAGCCAAGAAACTTGTTAGAATGGGATATTATTGGCCTACCATGGAGAGAGAATCTTTTGATTTTGTCAAGAAGTGTTCTAAATGCCAGATTCATGGGAATCTTATTCATGCACCTGCACAGGAACTACAACCTTTCACTCTGACATGGCCTTTTTCTCAGTGGGGATTAGATCTTGTTGGAAAAATTCATCCTTCATCATCAAATGGCCATAAGTTCATCATCATGGCTATAGAGTATTTTACAAAATGGATCGAAGCTATTCCATTGACAACCGTGACCGGTAAACAAATCTCTTCATTCATTCTGAATTACATCATCTGTTGATATGGAATTCCTAATTCTATAATCACTAATAATGGGAGGCCTTTCAAGAATCAGGATGTTGATGAACTTTGTGAAAAATTTCACATCCAACACAGGTTCTCTACACCTTACTATCCACAAGGTAATGGTCAAGCAGAAGCTTCAAACAAAACAATCTTGAAGATCTTGAAGAGGATAGTAAATGATGCCGGTCGTGATTGGCATGTCCAATTGAATCCAGCTTTGTGGGCATACAGAACCAGTATTTGCACACCAACATGAGCTACCCCATATGCCTTGGTATATGGAGCAGAAGTGATCTTACCCTTAGAGGTTGAAATACCTTCACTTAGTGTCTCACTCAAAGAATTGATAACTGATGAAGACTACCAAGTATCTCATCTGCAAGAGCTTGAACTGTTAGATGAACGATGTCAACATGCAGCTGATCATTTGAAGGGTTATCAACAAGTTATGTCCCGTAGTTATAATCACAGTGTTAAACCACAGACATTTCAAGTAGGTGACTTAGTCTTGAAACAAAATCCACGCAATCAGCAAGATAGAGAAAAGAAAGGAAAATTTGAACCAAATTGGCTTGGTCCATTTGTCATCATTGTAGCATACGGTTTTGGAGCATATCAGTTATCCACGTCAGAAGGGAACCTGTTTGAAGAACCAATCAATATCATTCATTTAAAGAAGTTCTATATCTAAATCAAAAATACAAAAAAATAAAAAAAATTCCTAAAAAAAAATACAATTTTTTTTTTTTAGAAAAAGTCCTAAAAAAAAATACAAAAAATTAGAAACAAATCTTGAAAAAAGTGCAATAAAAACAAGTGGTGAAAACCTGGCAAATAGGCGCTACTTGTGATCAAAATGGGCTCCTCTATTAGCTTATGTCATGCATTTGCTTTATGACATCATCTATCCATATCTATCATGTGTACATATCTATCATATCCATATTATGCAATAGGAAATCCTTGTGTTTCATCATGGCTTGATGAAATTTGTACATATCCATCATATTTAGGTTGTGTTTACACTGGAGGAAAACACATAGACTACACAAGAGAGGGGAAATGAGCTTTTAGAACATCACAAATAGACAAAAGATGGTTTGACAAAGCACAACATACATTGACGCATCAAATCAACCACAACATCAAAATGATCACTCAATGCCAATGAAATCAAGCAACATGGTAAAAAACAATCGTTAATCACAACATAAGCATCAATGTTGATAACCAAGTTGGATGATCTTAATCTGAATAATGTTTGGAATTCTTTAGGAAAAATTTGAATTGTTGGTTGATTTTCTATCATATCTCTGGAGCAATTCGATGATGTACTGAACTAGAAAAGCAAGGAAGGAGTATGATTTTTGTTTGTCTGTTGTTTGTGAGGAAATCATTAGTACTATGCAAATTGGTCGCTAGACATGATCTACTAAGTATCATTGATGACATTTTAGAATTTGCATGGGAAACGGGTTAACTCTTGTCTGTTTATGCAAGCGATACTCAGGTTATCTCGGTTCAATTATACCTAGATGCTTGTATTATCTTGCTATATAAAAAAAAAACATGAAAGCAATACTCAAGTCATCACTGGTGCTAACATACCCTTTGATGCTTGTATTAACTTTCAACATTTCAAAGCTCTATGATGATACAAAAAGCATAAATAAGCTCTCAGAATGACAATATTGTACAGATACCTTGCATGGTTAGTATAGATCACATTCATTCTAGAAACTGCATTTGGCATTTATAGATTTTCCCACAAGCTGGAAAAGTATCAAATGTTTCATATCTTTTTGAATAAAATGATTAAGTACATTTTGACATTCACAAAAACATCATCACATACATTTTTCATACATATTTGCATCAGAAAATCATAAAAACAAAGCATACATCATAATCAAAACGTTCATAAGCATTCATAAATTGTATGTTCCATCATTTCACATTCATATTCATATTCATTCATTAATAGATTACAATCATATCATAACATTGCACTTACATCATATCTATCATGCATACATATTCATCATAGGCATTAACATCGTAAAACCATCACATAAAACATCATGCATATAGAAAATAGACACATTCATCACATAATAAATCATCGCTTCATCTCATATATCTCGAAAATGAATGTCAAAATGTACAAAGGTGTCACATGACATAACATCATCAAAAATGGGATCATATCAGTGTGTATACAAATGTCTCAACAAAGTATCAATAACATATCATATAAAATGCACTACAAAGTGCTATCCTCTGATGCTGCCAATCTCGGCTCTGCTCCACCTATCCCTGATGACCCTTAGGCATGTCAAGTAATGAGGTCAGTCCACATGCCTGGATCACATCTCTATTCGCCTGTACAAGCTATGGAATCAACCTCCATGTATTTGGGAATCGCTCCCGTAACTGCAAGACGCTCAATCTCTCCTGTTGAATACGAAGAATCATCAAGTCAAAGCAACATCAATATCGAATCATCAAGAAAAATCAATCAAATCTGAATATCAACACTTTGTTTTTCATCATCATGGAAAACAAGTTTATCAAATCCTGTTTGTTTTTAACAAATTTAGAAGCAAACATATCAACCTATTTGTTTTTCATTTTCATGAGAACAAATTTATCAAATCCTGTTTGTTTTTAACAACTTTAGAAGCAAACATATCAATCTATTTGTTTTTCATTTTCATGAGAACAAATTTATCACATCCTGTTTGTTTTTAACAACTTTAGAAGCAAACATATCAACCTATTTGTTTTTCATTTTCATGAGAACAAATTTATCACATCCTATTTGTTTTTTAACAACTTTAGAAGCAAACATATCAATCTATTTATTTTTTTTCATCATTATGGAAAGCCAATTTATCAAAATCCTATTTGTTTTTAACAACCTTAGAAGAAAAATTATCAGACAACTATTTGTTTTTAACAACTTTAAAAGCAAATTTATCAGCTACTATTTATTTTCCACCAACCTTGGGAACAAAATTATCACACAAAGCAACATCCAATCATGGGTGCTACAAAAAACCTAATGGGTGCTATGGAAATCATCATGGGCGCTACAGGATCAAAGGCACTATGAAAAACATAATGGGCACTATGAAAAGCATAAAGGGTGCTAAAAGAATGTTAAAAGCTACAAAAGGTTGGGAAACGTGCCATAAATGGAAAATTTTCAAACACTGACAGTTTAACAGGGTACATACCGCGGGTCCATAATGCGCCGGCCGCTGATGTCGTCGGATGCACTCGAAATGGTGCTGGTGGATAGGAAGTGCCATCTTTCTCGCTCCAGAGCTCAAAACTTACAATTTTTAATAGGTTAAAAATGGGAAAATGACATGGAAAGTGACATATTTTAACCTATTTAAAGGCAAAATTGGGGCATTTTATCACATTTTATCAAAGTAGGGGCAATTTAGATCATCAATTTTCATCTCACATCTTTCCACATCAATTTCTTCACATCATAATTTTCGAACGATGAATCGACATCTTCAAAATCATAAAAATTAAAAAAAAATCCATAAAATAAAAATATGAAAATTCAAAAACCTCACAAAAATCAAAATCTCATCGATTCATCGTCTGAGGGGGCATATACCTATCAACATTTGGAAATCAACATCTAGGGAAAATTTCAAAATTCTTTGAAGCAATGCGTAAAACACATCACTTCAAAGAGGGGCAAAATGTATACACCTAAAAATGGTCACATATCAATAGTCTGGTAATTAATTAAATATCCTTATTATTTAATTAAATATCTGAATTCAATCTGTGTATAAATAAATCTAAATAATTTAGTTATATTGTTCATTCTTTCATTTTGATTAAATAAATAAGTTTATTTAACCACTTTTCTTATCCATTGCTTAATTAATTAAATAAACATTATGATTTATTTATATTAATTATCATGTAATATTGGCTTGAATATTTTTATTCAAATAAAGATTAAATATTCTTCTCTTCTAAAATTCTTCTAAATCCATTCATAATTAAATATTCCAAATATTTAATTAATTCCTCTAAATCCATTCACAATTTTGATTAATTCTTCTAAAGTCTATTCGCAATTAAATATTCCAAATATTTAATTAAGTCTTCTATAGTCCTAAAATAAAATATCAAACTCACATAAATTAAATAAATTTATTTATTTAATTTGGATTATCTTCAACAACTGTGAAACAAACTTCCAAAACAAAAAATTAATTTCTCTATTTCTGTGCAAAATTGTTCCGGTGGATTGAAGACAAACCTCCATTCTTCTCTCCAACCTCCCAAGATCTTCCATCTTATTCTCAACTTCTCAATCTCTCACCATTCAAAATTACCAGACAATCTCATAGCCATTGATCTTTGCCAGCTAGGTTCTTGCCTGTAAAAATCTATAAAAAGGACTGTCGGGTCTTTGAAAACAGAGAAGCTTTCATATAGGAAAACTATAGCCAATTTGCAAATAGCATAGCCTTTTAGCATCCATAGCATTCTAGAATCATAGCATAGCATAGCTTAGCATATTAGCATCCCATATCATGGCCTATCATCCTCATATCATAGTTTTAATAGCATCCATAATCCACAGCCCCTGTGCATAATTTATAGCCCCTATGCATATCCGTATCAACATTTCACTTCACCAGCATATAGAATAGAGAAGTACTCTCCCTTTGCATACTCGTTTTGTAGGTTGCCATTCTAAGAAGCTTTGCTTACACAATATGAGAGCAGCAGCTTCAAGAAAATCACTGGAGATAGAGGACAATGGAACGATTCTGAAGAAGCTCTATTTGTTTTCTTTGAATTCAATTTATCCTGCTTTCTTTAGTTTAATGTTGCATTGGTGTGTTTATATTGTTTCATTTTGATACTAACATTTCACACACACACACACACCATTTTTTCTTGACTAATGTGTATTCTTTTTAGGAAAAAGAAGAAATAACCAAAAACTATCATATTATAGATAATCTATTATAGGATGCAATCTAGTCAATATATGAAAATAAAAACCTAGATAATCAATTTTTGTCATTTGTGATGTTTCCAATATACTTCCATAAATAAAGATTGAATCATACCTTCATATATATAAATATTTCCTTATATTTCATCTCACTCATCATATTCCAATGCATACTTAACATTAATACCTTCTTCCTTCAATTTCCATCTTATCATTGGTTTTTTTCATTCGTCTATGATTTGATTTTCATAATATTTACCAATAATGGATCCATGTATTAATTAGACAAAAAAATATTTTCTTAGATAACTGTAAGCTCTAGCCAATAGTAATAACCTCTGAATAATTATGATGATTTAGATAATATCCATAATTGCACACTTTATACTTAAGAATGAATAACTAAAAATATTTTTTCAAGTAGGTAGTAGACAACAAAATGAACCAAATAAATGATGAAAAGGAATTAAGAGCTAAACGAAATGTGTTAGGTAATCATTTGAGAGTATAGTTTTTATTTATATGAATTCAAATATGGTGAATTGTAATGCATTTTAAAATAATGAACATACATTATAGACAATTAGGACCAAGGTCTAAAGCATGGATATTGATTTCATGGAGAATATGACTCCAATATTAGGGTATATTTTAAAGTAATAGTTCATATGACCTCAATAATAGAGATAATTTTAATAGTAATAGAAAATATGGTATATAATTGAAATGCATATCAAAAATTCCTAGCAATTAGTCCTCAACCACTACATAGATTTTCATGGTGAAAATAGTTTGGTGTAAATGATTTATAAATAATGGGGAGGTGATTTTACAATCATTTGATTAGTTTATGGTAAAATCATGGCAATTCAACCTTCCTTATGTTCAATATGTTCACCAAAAATTGAGGTACTAATTTCAATAATTTATTCTATGTAAAAAAATTGTCACTAAAATAATTACTATTGAAAATCATACTCTAATAATACTTAATTCTAATTTATGTAAACCATAAATAAAATTTCTATTCTACATGTCTTAAAATTACTCTATAAATATATATATATATTTTAAACTTCAATTCTTTACCAAACCTCTTAATTAAAAAATTTAATTTAAAATATATAATAATTAACTTTAGATTCCATTCTCATACATAAAATACCTCTAAATTTTGTAAATAAAATCTCCCCACAAAATTTCTTACCAAACCCTTAATTAAATGAATATGCATGAAAAGAGAGGAAAATGGGGAATATTCTATTATGTTAAGGACAAACAAGTCATAGAGAGGATGCCCTTTCATTTATTGTTTATTTGATAACCTTTTTTCTTCCCTTTTGTAAAGACCGTGCTTTTTCCCATGTAAAAACAAAAACAGCATTAACAGATATTTCTTTATAATAATTCTCCAAGTATTACTTTGTTTCCTATGTAGAAACAATGATTTATTTTAATATAAAGAGGTGCTCATAATAGTAAAGAGCATTCACATAAAATAATATAATTCAGATATATATCTTTTGTGGAGCAACATCAACAATCTAAGTGATTAAAATTGCATGTCTTTCTTAGGAGATTTGTGGGATAAAAAGGAAATTGCAGGGCTTTCTTAGGAGATTTGTGGGATAAAAAGAATAAAAGGTGATAGAAATATATATATTTTTAAAAATAGATATAATAATGTAGAAATATGGAATTGAAAAATTAAGAAAAAATTATTTGAATTGTTTGTAGCAATAGTAATATTTTATTGATGTAAAGTTTGGGGTAGAAATACATCAAAATTAAAATGGAAATGAATAAAAAAGATTCAATAGAACAAATAATATGTGGTGTCAAAACAAAAAAATTATACATGAAACAATTTTGTTATTATTCTTAGATCTTATAGATTATTCAGTCTCATAAACATTAAAATCACACGCATTCATTCATTCTTATCATTTTATATGTTATAATATACAATCTATCACCATATTTAAACATAATTATTCTCATAAAAAAGAGAGAAATTTAAATCTTATAAAAGATAGCTTTGTATAATTCATATTAAAACACAATTATACCTTTTATATAATTAAAGAAAATCCCATTATAAACTTTCATTCCTTTTTATAACGTAAATGAAAGGGAGTGTTGCAAAGTTGGGAAGAAATCTAATTCTTATTTGAAATTTTATTGAAATTATTTGACATTCCAACGTAAGAATCACGTACTACCAATATAATGTACATACATGCACTTTCCTTAAGGTAGGCAAATAAGATAAGATTGGGTGTAATTAATTTATTATGGGAAAACAATAAAATATTACTTCCCACTCCCAATAATTGATCTCTCGTCGACCTCGGACCATTACTAAGATAACGACACATCGTGAATGCAACCCTATCATACGACAAAAGATATCAATTCCTTATCGATATTATATTTAATTTATAATAAATGTGCATTCGTTTCTCACAATAATGTTCAAGGTAGGTTTGATCAAATAATTAAAAAAAAAAAAAAGAGTTTAGGGTAAGCATGCCATAAGATTTGATAAAAAGCATTAAGATACAAAGAGATATTTAGTTTTTAAATTGGTCAGACTATTTTATTGTAAATTATATTTTAGCATTTAATATTTATATTTATGTTAGTTTAGTTTTAATAGATTGTTTTAGTGAATGTTCCTTATTTTAAATATATTTCATATTTATAAATTTGATTTGTGCTTTTTTAATTTATTTTATAATTTTTATTTAATAATCGTGGTTTTGAATTTATTGTTTGTTTTCTTAGAAATGTGTTTTCTTATCATAATCTAAGTAGGGTAGTATTAATGAGCATCAATATAGTTTGTTGTGTTCGAAAAGGAAAGTAACTAAATTTTCATATTTTTCCTTAATCTAAACTTTAGATAAAATTATTGATTTTGAACAAGTTTACAAACATGTCAAACATAATGCATGTCTAGCTCTATCTGTATGAATGCAGATGCTCTACTCTTTATGACTAGATATTACTTTTCAAATGTTTTAGTAGTGAGTAACAACACATGATCTCATGATGTTTAACTACATTAGGGATTTGTCCTTTTATACACCAAAGTGTGCAATTTTGAATATTTTATACTCAAGTGAATGGGTAGCAACTAGTTGGGATTAAGCCAACAATTTTTTAGTGGTGAATCTTTGCTAATTCGCAAATAGTTCATATTCATAAATTGGAATTTTGTGAATATATTGTAGCCGATGAGAGGCCAAATCATGTAGATTTCACAAATTATTGGTCAAATGCATTTCATTTTCACAAATTATTGGTCAAATGCATTTCATTTCACCATCAACTTATTTTGTGAGGCATTTATATTTATTATTTTCTTCATAGTAAACTACGTATTTCTAATGGTGATTCCCCTAGAATTTCGGATGCATGTGTTAATCTACAGACATATTGGCTAATACCATTAAACGTTCATTGTGTATGAGGACCCATTTTTCCAATACCATTAAAATTTCACTGGGTATGAGGATTTGTTTAGCCAATACCATTATAACTCCATGCTAATCCTAGGTCCATAATCATTTTGACAATTACAACATATTTTTTAGCGAGGTTTGATTCACCCAACATTTATATCTATCGTTTTATAATCAAATGGGATTCATCAAATTATTTCTATACCATTTAAAAACCCCAAAAAATTCACCAATTACAGATTGATATAAATACAATGAAACTATGATTAAAATTTTGCATTATTTTTTATTTTTTGAGCTCTTCTAGATTTAGATCATAGGAAAGTTACAACTACCAAAATTTCTGCATTAGTGAGTCAATGAAAACCTAAAGGTAATTGATGATTCATTTATAGTGTTATAAGATTATTTATCTCTTTACCATTTTTACTTCATTCTTATAAATGATATTTAGTAGGGAGAAACCTTGGGCCCATGAATTTATATTACACATGATTCCTTCTTAAACAAAAAATAGTTTTTTGCAACTTTTCTTTTGTGAGAGATGTTGAGTAGGAACAATTTTATTTAATGTGGTGAAGGGAGGTCATCAAAATAGAGAACCATAATGTTATATTAATTGTATAAATTTCCACAATGGGGGTCCAAACTAGGCCTCTAAGTGGCGATGAAAGTTCAAAAAATCAGAGTTAAACAACTTGACATAAAAATTTGAATAGGTTATTATTTTGAAAAATATATAAGAATAAAAGTTGTAGCAAATTGAATAAAGTTTCTAGGCTACTAGTCCTTTTTTGGAAAAAAGTAAATCTGTTTTGCAAAAAATTAAAATTTCAATGCAGTGGTACTAAATTTTTAGGAAAAAGATAAGCAAGTGTATGTCTGACCACCCTAAGTACAAGAAAACAAATATTTGTATCTAAATATTTCAATTTAAGTAGAGGACATATGCTCGAATGTGAGATTTTTTTTTGTATTTTTTTTTCATGTAAATAATTAGTTATGATTTTTTTATTAGAACTTTGTAGAATTATTAAAACATATGTGTCTAACCACCATAACTTGGTCAAAAATTTATGAAATTCAATTTTTTTTATCCTATAGTATGCAAAGCATAGAATGTGGTGTATCTTGTAGGTTCGTAAAATGTTAAGTAGTTTGAAAGTTATAGAACTTTTTCAATCAACCTATCAATCAAGACTTTAGTCATAATGTATGTAGAAAATCAATAATAATTATTTATTAAATTCAAAATAAGGAATAACTTATATTGGTGGAAAGCTGACAATTTTTTCTATAAACCCTAAATTCGTTTATGAAAATTTGGATAAAAAAAGTCATCAGCCACAAGGGAAAACTTTAGAAAACTAACCAAACTTTCTAAACATGTTTTTTGGATTGACTTTCCAAGTTAAGCAATCCTGAACCAAATCCCAAGCTGAATCCCGAGCCTACTGATTATGTAAAAAAAAATGGATATCCTTTCTGAAACAGATATTCGTTACTTGTATTATTTATAATACATAATATTATATAATATTTATTATATATAATATATAATATATTATGTATTATATTATACAATATATTATATTATATATTACATTATATACTATATACTATATTATATATATTATATAATATATTTAATATAAGTATATATTATATATTTATTGATGTGTGGCCAATTCATAAGAGAGAGAGGGGGAGTGGGAGGGACTTGAGAGAGAGGGAGGGAGAGAAAGACTTGAGAGGGAGTTGTTGGAAGACTTGCAACATGAGCATGAAGTATGGATGGTTTGTGTTGGTTGTTCCTATGTTGTCATTGATGTCAAAATGGTAAATAACTATATAGGAAGTTTGTTTGGTTTATCAAAAGTTGTTCTATGTAGGTAATACCCTTTTGTGATGGATCAGTGTGTTGGTATTTGAGTCTAAAATTCACCACAAGATCTGATATGACTCTAATATCTTAACCATGTTATCTTGGCTCATTCAGATAGTTATATCTTGGATCTTGAGATGACTTTTGTTGTGAGTAAAAAGTTATCTCTAACATAGTTTAACTCTATATTCTATTGTTGTTTTGTGTATGGCATACTATTGGGAGACTCTGCATTCTACTAAGGTGAGTATTCTTATGTTGCAATTTTTTTTATAATCTCTTTGTTGGTGGTATGATGGAAAATTAATGTGCTCTTAGATCCAAAAGGTGTTTACTTTGAGAATTATTTGTTGGTTTGGAGAATTGTGTTTTAGTCTTGGCTGACTTAGCGTATGTAATAAATTATGAAGACTAGTTATGCTTTACAGATGTTAGCTGACTTGGTATAACACACTATGTGGATGAAATGCGTAAATCATATATGGTGCTAAAAAAGAAGGTTTTGATTATTTTTGTGTTGATCTAATTAGGCCAACCTAATTGATGATCGAGATATGCTTGTATATATATATATATATATATATATATATGATGTTTAAGGAAAAAGGGGAGAAGGAGAAGTGAGAAGTGTGTTTATGTGTGAAAGAGAAGATAGTGTGGAGAAGAAAAGTGTGAGAGACTAAATGATTTATCAATTATGATCAGTGCAATTTTTTTGAGCAATTACTTTGTGACGTTGTACTTCATATTCTGAGCTTTAGTGGAACTAAACCCTACACATTGAATGTGTATTCTATCAATTCAATCTTT
Organism: Sequoia sempervirens; assembly: GCA_007258455.2. Taxonomy (NCBI): domain Eukaryota; kingdom Viridiplantae; phylum Streptophyta; class Pinopsida; order Cupressales; family Cupressaceae; genus Sequoia; species Sequoia sempervirens. Next base: position 150,285,849 of record VDFB02379711.1, on the reverse strand, counting down.
TGGTAGTGAGCCACTATCATTGTATCTTGGCAGTGAGCCATCTTTTGTACTCAAGTTGTGAGCCTTTTAAGGATAGTGAATCCTAGCAGTGAGCCCTGCAATATTTTATATCTAGAAATAATATATTGTGAGTTAACCCTCACTGTGATTTTTCCCTTTTTTGGGTTTTCCACGTAAAAACCTTGGTCTTCTTTTGTATGGCTGCATTGACTTGTTTCTATGTTCTCTCTTGCCGATTCAGACATAATTGTGATAATGTTTAAATAGATTTTATTAATATGGTTTTTTGGAATACTTATTCACCCCCCCATCTTAGTATTTTGGATGTTCAACAATTGGTATCAAAGCCTGGTCCCTTGGAAGAAGCCTAATAGCTTGAGGGAGGTCCCAAAATTTGAGTATAAGAATTTTTTTCCCTCAAAAGTAGTCTTTGCCAAATGTTTAAAATAAATGCAAGATCTGAAGGACAAGTTGATAAAAGTGAATGAGTATATTGAAAAGTTGCAAAGTAAAAGTATTGAAGCATGCGATATATTGGTTGAAGGAGAAGAAATTATCTCTAGCTTGCTACAACAATTGGATGAGAAGAAAAGAACTGAAGAATGCCAAGCAATTGAAATTCAAAGGAAGATATAGATGAATGCACAAAGCTAGAATTAGAAGTAGAAATCTTGAGATCTAATCTGGAAAAGGCAAGAAGTTTTGAAGAAAAAATTAAGATAAGCTTGATGATGCTTGATGAATTGATTACTTCTCAGAGATAGGCGATGGATAAGAGTGGATTAGGGTTTGAGAAAGGTTAGAGTTCTAAAGTGAAGCAATCTATTGGTAAGAAAACTCAGTGCAAAGATAGAAAAATCAAGGATGCTGGAAGCAATCGTGGAAAAACTCCTGTCAAATGTTATGATGCTAAAAGGTACTTATCTTTCAATGGTGTTTGTTATTCTTGCAAGAAGTTTGGTCATAAAGCAAAAGACTGCAAAAGTAAAATGAATGATTCTTTATTCGCCAAGTGTTCTAAGAGCAAGAAGAATGGATATAAAGTTGGTTTGTTAAATAAGAAGGAAAATGGAAAGAAGAATATTATTTTCTATAAGTGCAATAATCTAGAACATCCTAGTAGTGGGTATGTGCAGGATGTAGGTCCCTTCCATTTCGACATACTGTTTAGTTGATTCTGCTTGTTAGATGCTTTAGATTACTTTGATACTATGTTGTTTTGATTTTGCGGATGATACATTGACATCCTGGTTATTTGGTTATGTTGGTTCGATGATACTATGATAGATTCATTCATGATATGGCTTATTGGTTATGATTATTACTTATGTTTATAATTTTTTTATGATTGTTTATGATTGATCTTGCTCGTTTGTATCGGTGAATAAGACAGTGTAGCATTACTCATTCGTGAGTACAGGTGCTATGCTGCAATTTTTATTCACGGTGTGTTTTCTAACATGAGTATATATATATATATGTATGTTTTAACTTTGATGTTTCCTGCAGACACAGGTACCAGGTAATGGCTCCACCTGCTTGTCAGGTATGAGCATACCCCAATTCAATATAATTATGTTGTTGGAGGTATTGACAGGTCCTTTTGAACCATCGTTCTTTTTCGAACGAGTATCCATGTGTTACCCTATTTTGCTGTCCAGTTTATTCTATTATGTTCGTTAGTATTGTTGTGTGTTTGTGATTTAATTTATTAAATTAAATTAAATGAATTATCTAATTTAAATGTCAAGTTTAAGTTAGAAAATTAGAATATTTTAAAAAAAAGTAATAAAAAAGTTTGAAAAAATTAGAATGAATTTAGTTGTATAACATAAAAATAAACAAATTATTCAAAACAAATAATTAGTGATTAAATGAGATATAATCAAATGCATGCATGAGAGTTTTAGGTGGAAAGGGATATTTATAATTGGTTACCAATTATAACTATTGCATGTTGAATCATACAAAAGCAATTTCAGTTATACTTTGGCTTTAGCACGATTTTGTGCTTTTAATAAGGCACTTTTCTTGGTTCTCAACCGTTTTTGAAGGGAGGTTACACTCTAGTTGGTAGCGAGTAATGAGGAAGGTAGTGGTATGACTGCATTTAACCTCTCTTGGAAATTGACATAGAGGGTTAATGGATGGATTCTCAGAAAAACTTATGGCATTGGGGGAAATACGGGAATTGGTTATCAGAGGTTCTAACAAATTTTCGGTAGGGTGTCTGCTGGCTTTGGGGGAAATTTGGGGAAACTGTTTACAGAGATCATGGGGATTTGGAGTGTTGAAGCTGCTTCTGGATTTTAATTTTTGACAATACTTTTAGCATAGTGAACGAAATTTTACCAAGCTTTTGACCAGGCTTTGAGGTTCTATTCGAAAAGGAAAATTTTGGGAAATTCAAACAGCCAGGGACATAATAAAGCTTTGGAGAATCGAAAGTAGCAGCGGGAAGCACAAAATCAACCACTAATTTGTGCATTAGATTTTGTCTCCAAGAGTCCACGTTCCCTGCTAACTTTAATTTCCTAATTCTAATGGGTAAAGACACAAAAATTGTATTCCCTCTTGAAATTAAGCATAGATGCTGGGATGGAATTCTTAAAGATCTAATAGTATTTGCTTTTAGTCTGAAAATTATTGTTTCAGAAGTTTTGTTATGAGTTCTTATTCTCAGTAGCTATATCTCTGTATTCGTGTTTGAACATCATTTGAGCATGGTTTCTTTCTTGTACTCTTGTGCACGCTTTGTCACTCAGGCGTTATTGTTCTATTTCACACGTTTCCTCTTTGAAGCCATTCTTGACTCCCTCGTAACTATCACATGGTTGGAAAATAATCATTTGGTATTTTAATTTTGTGTTACCAGTCATTGCCCTGTTCTTTTTTATGCACTATTGTAATATGACGCCATACCAACTTATATTAATGGATTTGTGTTCTCCGCACCATTATGTTTTAGCTTTAAGACAGTTGCTTACGGAAGCTAGGAAAACTCTTAGCATTCGATGCATGACTATGGGCTTAATGCCGCTATCTGTGGACATTGAGATTATGGGAATCTAGTTGTCCAAGTTTAACCCAGACGCACCCTTGATATTTATTTTTGGATAAGACTTTAAAGTGCAGCAAGAGTAGTGTGTATTTTCCTTCTTATTCTGTCGCAGCTGCAGTCTTTGAAACTCAAATATTGTCATGGTTTTATTAACCTTCTTGATTTTATTGGTGACCTGTCATCACCGCATCACTGGAACATAGAAGGGAGTGGATATTTATTTAGCTCCCTGATTCCATTCTCAACCTATCACGACAGCAGCTCCTGAACATGGTGGAGTGTATAGATTTAAATAACCTTCCTGATTCCTTTGCAATCTATTTCAACGGCAGTACTTGAACGTGGAAGGGCATATGGTTTTAAATAACCTCCCTAATTTTATTGGAACCACTCACAATTGCAGCACTTGAACACAAAATGTTGTAGAGGTTTAAATAATCTATTTGATTTCGTTGTCTACCGGTCTCAGCTGCAACACTTGAACGTGATAGGAAGTTATAGATTTTATTATACCCTTTTGATACCTTTGACAATCTAGCACAGTCGTTGCACTCGAATATAATAGGAAGTCTAAAGTATTTAACCTTCTTTGTAATTCAATTCGAAAAGCGTGTCTTCTTTGTGCTTGTGAAAGAAATTTGGCATGTTGAATGATGATAAAATTACACTGTCTATTCTCGCCTCTTATAGAATCTTTTGAATATATTATTGCCTGTACGCATAATTTATACTAAAAATTTCAACTCCTGTAAGTTCTTAGCTTATAGATCTAGTACATATTCTTTCCTCCAAGTTTGAGCACACCCTCATCTTTAACTGTGTACTTAGCCTTGTATTTGTCTTTCATGTAGGAGAGAAGGATTTTTATTTATACATATTATAGTTTTCCTGACATTGACTGCGTGCTTATTTCATCTCATTATGTTGTTGCCTGTTGTTGATTAAAGAATCAACTTTTAAAAAAAAAAACCTCCTATAGTTTACAAAATTTAACTCATCTGAAGGAATCCGCCCAGTTTGTAGAGGATGTTTGTAGACTTGCTGATCAAGGAGAATATACTGTATGATTTTAAACTGTCCCTCCTTGAACCTTCTTTATTCTTTAAAAATACTACACTAGAATTTATACTCCTCTTTTTCTCTCCCTTTTTGCGCACAGTAAGGTATATCCACGTTTTTGTTCATTCTGTCTTTTGCAAAGCATTTAAAAGTCTAGGCTTTAAATCTGTAACCAAAACTAAATTGGTGTATTGTTGTTTGAGGTGCACATATCTCCATAACTAAATTACAGAGATGCCAATATCTTTCTGTATTTTAGTAGGTTTCCAATATAGTTTCATTCGCACTTTTCTGTACACAACTATTTACATATGCGTTGGGAACATTTCTTTTACTGTTCTCTTTGCGATAGATCTTTAAACTCTCTCCTACAATTTGTCTCATGCGTTGAATGCATGGTGTCGCAGTTATACTCAAGATGTGTTAAAAGTTCGAGAGTTATCATTTTGTATTTTGTCAACTCTCTCTTTGCATGCATAGTTTAGGGCAGTTTCTTGGTAGATAACTATTAGAAAAGTTCAACTATTAGATAACTATTAGAAAAGTTTAACTATTAGATAAGATCCTTACTAAGCGTAAGTGTGAGTAAAGTGTGAGACTTAGAATGAGAAAATAAGAGGTGATAGAAACTTAAATTATAAGTTATTATCTTTTATTTTATTTATTTTCAAGGTTATTGGATTATTAAATATATAGTATTTGTATTGTTTTTATGTTATAAAGTTAGTGAATTCAATTCTTCAAATTATTAGGAATATAAATTATCCATAGATTATTCATTGTGTAAAATCTTTATTCGTAGAAATTGGATAAATGTAATTGTTGGGTGTGTCATGTATAATGTTGAAAATGTTTATTTATATTTCATTAAAACTAGTGAAGTAAGATTCGTATTATAAACTCAATACGCTTCAATTTATGTTAACCTCTATAGATCGTTTATGTGGAATTTTTATTTCATGGAGATTGATTTGTGATAAAAGTTAGTTGTGTATACCTTCGTAACGTTAGTGATGTATGTTTCATTTCCTTAAAGACTAGGAAAGTTAAAATCACACTGTCAATTTTATTAATCTCTAAACTATGTTACTCAATCGTGATGTTTATTTATTTGGGGGTATAGCTTTGTATGTTTATTTGTTGAAGTTATGAAAGTTTGAGAACTAAGGTGTAATTTTGGTTGGAAATGTAAACCTTTGTGGATTTGAACTTTACATTTGATAGCTATCCTTGGACGTTCATGTTGAGTCATGTTATAGAAAGAGTGGCTTGCGGTAGGGGCTGAAATCTGGAAGTGATTATCTGGGTAACCTATCGTAGGTGTGTTAACTCAGTGAAAACCTAACTAATGTATTAGGGGTTTGGTAGAACTAAACACTAATTCAGATAAATGTTTTCCTTGCCTACTTTCTTAATGCTCGTATAGATTGAGAAGAGGCTGAGAAGGCCTGGAATGGCAAGTCGCCATCTTGTCCTCTCGAAAGATGTAACAACACCACATTAGTCTGCATAGGGGCCAGGAATCGGTAGAGGCTGCCAGGGTAACTCTTGGAGAGAGGGCCGGTAGTCTAGGAAGATTCACCAGGGTAACCTATCTCGACGATGTGATGACACTCTCATTCTATATCATGATGATGTTCCTTGTGTTCAGTTTTCTATTTTGATGTGATTTGTTACTTGAACTGTATCTGTTTGAATTTGTAATCGTAATGTCCTTATGTGAATCTGTAAACCATGTAAACGTAAAGTTTTGTCTTCTTTGGTTGTGGACCTGTCAATTATCTCCTAGCACGGAGGGAGTGGATCTTCGGGTTTCACGTGGTTGGGAGGAAACCGTGCTCTATCTTCCTTGGATATTCTTGCAGATGGTCCTATGTTTGCAGATGGTTCTAGTTACCTCTTGGATCGTGACTGTGGATGCGAAGCATGTTCGAGAATATGGACATCAGTTGTGTTGTGATCACTTTCTACTTTGTAAACTCACCTCTTATATAAGAGTGTACTCATTGTACCATCTTATTGTTGTATTGAGATTTGTTGAAATGTCTCATTTTGTAATCTGTTAAGTTGGATATTTGATTATATTAAGTTATGTAAACTGGAACATTTGTGACATTAGTTTTGTACTTGAATTATGATAATGTGTTGAGTTTATTTAATATGTTTATGTAACACTGTCTTGGAAACTTTATAGCAATTGTGTAATTAATTAGCTTTAAAAAAAAATTATTTGGTTAAATATACTCTTTACACTTTGTTATAACGGTAACCAAGGCGGGGCGTTACACAGGATGTTCTGGATTGTTGCACTTATATTAAAGCACAATTTATATTAGTGGAAAGCTTAGAATCTTTATTATTTCAAAAATATGTAAGAATAGAATCTGTAGAAAAATATAAAGTGTGCTTTAATTTTAATTTAATAAGTAATTATTATTCATTTTCTATTCACTTTATGACTAAAGTCCTAATTGATAGGCTGATTGGAAAACATCTATAGCTTTCAAACAGTATCACATTTTTTTAATCCAAAACATGTGTCACATTCTATGCTTCACATACTATAGGATTAAAAAAATAAAAAAATGAATTTCATTAAGTTTTGACCAAGTTAAGGTGGTGATACATACAAGTTTTTATATTTTTTAAAAAGTTGTAATAAAAAATTCATAATTAATTATTTACTTGGAAAACAATTACAAAAAAATATGCATCACATCAGGGCATGAGTCCTCTACTTATATCTAAAATCTTATAAAAACTATTATCATTTTATTGTGGTTAGGCTGGTCAGACAAACACCTACTTATTTTTTCTTTGAAATTTAAGTACCACTGCATTGAAATTTCGAATTTTCAACAAATAGATTTTTTATTTTTTTAAACAAACCTAGTATTTTAGAAACTACATTCAATTTTCTAAAAATTCTATTCTTAGATATTTTTGAAATAATATAGATAACTTATTGAATTTTTTATGTCAAATTGCCTAACTCTGATTTTTCTTATTTTTTTTCCACTTAATAGCTTGTTTTTTCCATGATGATCCTACACATACCCAATATTTTTTAATAATATTTTAGATATAATTAGCAGACTCATGTCCCGATGTGATGCATATTTTTTGTAATTTTTTCCCAAGTAAATAATTAATTATGAATTTTTATTACAAATTTTAAAAAATATAAAAAATCATATGTCTGATCACCTTGGTCAAAACTTCATGAAATTCAAATTTTATTTTTTTAATCCTATAGTATATGAAGCATAGAATATGGTGCATGTTTTGAACTAAAAAAATATGATACTATTTGGAAGCTATAGATTTTTTTCAATTAGCCTATCAATTAGGACTTTAGTCATAATTCAAATAGAAAATGAATAATAATTATTTATTAAATTTAAAGTAAAGCATAATTTATATTGGTGGGAAGCTGAGAATCTCCTTTAAAAACCCTTTTTGTTTCATCAATTTTGGATAAAAAAAAGTTTTCAACCACATACCCTACACATACCCATCATGTTGCCTCTTTTTGGCCCATCATGATCTGCACATACCCTAGTAATAAGCAAAATATCACCCATAAGATTTAGATTAGGGATATGATTGAAAAAATTTCATCACACATGTTTGGACATTGAAAACCTAAACTTCACATGGTTGAGAATTGAGGAGTATAATCCACACAATCAGAAAACTTTGCTCAGCTCTCATAACTGCATAAGAGGAAATTATTACCTGTGATGGTTTAGTCATTTCGTAAGATAACAAGTCTCATGTAGAGATACATTAGGGTGATTGTAATAACCTATCTTAAATTATTACTTAATCAATATTATTACAAATGACATATGCATATATTCAAATAAAGATATAACTAAGTAGCTATAGTCAATCATAGCAACACATGTCTAATTAAAATGAGTCAAAGATTCATATATTAAATTCAAATGTCAATTACAATATCCAAGTTTGACTTGGCTCATAAGGCCACAAAGTCAATACATTATACAACTTTGACATCAAGGTTATATCAAGGTTGCATCATGGACTAATATAGTCTTGTAAACATCCAAGGTTCCTCTTGACACTTGCTTCCACTGGTGGAAAAAAATATGGTTGAAGCATTTTACTGCCCAACCACCAATTTTATGCTTCTCCAAAAATTTTCCAACTTGAAGAATACCCGACCTTGCATGGAAATTTTAGAAAGAGAACAATCTACAAGGTGGAATCTGGTGCATGCCCATATGTAATCAACATGCAATTTCTATCTACAAGTTAGAAAAGAAAATGAAAAATTTATGCTAGGAATGGCAGAGAGTGTTATCATAAAGTCCATATATACATAATGAACTAAATTTCTTTGCCAAGCATAAGAACATTGTTGCAACAACAAACAATAGGTTTTGGTAAAGAAAACCTATACTCTCTAAACTCCATTTCAGCACCTTTCCTAGAAGGTAACTTTCTAGTACACAATATTTCATAATAGCTATAAACCCTCTAGCAACATCTACCCTGAGGTGCTCTAGTCTACTTAGGTATCACTATTCTATTCAAGTAAAAGAATATTATTCTCATGTATGTCTACAAAACAATAAAACAAACTAATTATTTCCTCACTAAGCAAAAATTAGATACATGATTCAAATGGAACTATTCAATACATTATTTAGTCATATCATTCACATGACCCATGATTACATTCAACATAAATCATTATCCATTTTAAAATGAATTAAATAAGAAATAAAAGAAGGTATGTCACAAGTATGTGTATGTATATAGATGAAGGTCTATGTGCATACACATATATGTGCCTATTTAAGTTATTATTTTTGCATACATTCTAAAATAAAACCATTAAATTAGATTGCTATCATTTAAATTTTTTCCATTTTTCCATTTTCATTTGTCAGAATTCCAAGAAATAAATGAATCTAGAACAAGTCTCTATCAACAGTTTCTCATTGATTTTTGTTCCATTTTATCATACAAGTTGTGATATCCAAACGATGTTGTTTACATATGAACACATTTACTGTTAATAACAAAACAATATTGTTTTCACCTAAACAGTTACAAAACAAAGTTGTTTCGAGTAAATCATTCATGGTTTATAATAGAACAATGTTGTTTCAACTAAATAGTTACAAAATAAAACTATTTCAAGTAAAACATTCACGGCTTATAATAGAATAATGTTGTTTCAACTAAATAGTTACAAAACAATGTTGTTTTCAAGTAAAACATTCACATTTTATAACATAATGATGTCATTTACAACAAAACATTCACTATTTACAATAATACAATGTTGTTTCTAACTAAATAGTTATAGTTTATAACCAAATTATGTTGTTTATAGTAGAACATTCACTATTTACAATAATACAATGTTGTTTCCAACTAAATAGTTACAATTTATAACAAAACAATGTCATTTATAGTAGAACATTCACTGTTTGCAATAATACAATGCTATTTTTAGCTAACTCAAACTATCAATATCAAGGTAATTCCATTAAAATTTCATTATTAGAACTAGGCTAACCTATGCTACATTCATAGAACAAAATATCCATCATTTAGAAATTTTGATCATATAATTGATACTAAAAATCCATTATGCAATTATATAGATAGAATGAATCTAAGAATGACATGCCCATCATTGTGAAATCCAAACAATCATTTGGTCATGAGACAAGTCTCAATAGTTTTTTAGGGTTCTATGATAGAACTTGTGTTTTGAAACGTTCCAAGAAACTATGAGAAAATCATTCTCTGGTCGCTCCAAGGAATGACTGTTCCTTTAATGACTAATATAGTTTTTCCTTAACTATTCCAAGGTCAAATTTGAGAATTCTCATTAATGGCATGATGGTATAGAACCATGTACCTCGACATGCAAGATTGAACTTGCAATTATTTTTAAAAAAATAGCCTGTCAATCTTATAGATCAATTAATACAAGGTTATATGGAACACTAACTTCCTTCCTCCATCATTATTTTAGAATGATGGTGACTCATATAAGCTACAATATTACATTCATATGCCCTATTCATATGGCTTATGTCTAAAGCCTATTCCCATTATTGTCCTAGCCGATATGATTATCAAACTAATATAAATATGATATAGAGGTATTAAGTCGTTCCCCATAGGAACGATAGTTGATTCTCTACATTGCTATCATATGATTTATATTCTATCAATCAAATCAAAATATGATACCCAAAGATTGTCTAAGTATTCACATGCAAGAACTATGTGATAGTCGATTACATTAATGACTTCCAAGCCTTTGCATATATCAGCTAGCTAGTTGATAAGGCATCTAAGATTTATAGGAATTATACATGCAAACTAGACTGATAGGCCATGCGACTTGAAAGGTGGTTGATTCTACACATTCACCCAGGCTCAAAGCCATATCCATTACAAACAAAAAATACTTCATCATTGTTGCTATTGAAAATTCAATAGAATGGAAAGAAGACTACAAGTATTTTAGAGGAAATACAAGAAAATCTATGTTATTTTCAAATGGGAACAAATTACCTCTAGATCGAGCTTTTTCCCTAAATTTTTGACTAAATTTTCTTTCCCACCAAATTCTTCTTCCTTTCCTTTTTCCTAAAAAACCAATCGATACTATTCACTATTTTTCCTAGGATATGTCTTTCAAAATAGAAAGATTTCTTTTTGCATGATGTTGGGTTGTTTCCTACATTATGGCATTATTTCTATTGTTGGGTACTATCCATTTTAATTAATCAACCATAATTTGTATTTAGGCCACGAATTGGGGAATCTTGCCATGATTTCCATTAAATTTTATTTTCAATTCTATAATTTACAATATCGATTTCGAATTCAATTTCTCAAAAATATAAATATATATATGTATATAGATACCATACATATATATATTTATATATATATATATACCATATTTATATGTATATATATATATACCATATATATCTATCTATATATATATATCATTACATATTTGATATCCACATACATTTACTCATTTATGTACATTTATATATATATTAACATATATATGCATGTGTCTATATATATTATATGTTTGTAAATGCTGATATGTTTCATATATACCAATATTTTCAAATAATAAAAATGAATTTTTATTCTATTTTTGAGCATCAATATTTAAATGAAATAGTATTTTATTTTATTATCTTTTTCGAATTACTCACATTCATTCATTTGGTAAGCCATATTTTCATTTTCTATCAAATTTGAACTCACACAAAATTTGTATAAACAATTAAATAACAAGTCACGTGTATTTTTATTTCACAAGTCTATCTTTTTTAGTCACCATATCATTCGAGTCAACTCAATATAATTTCCTCTATGTATTTAAATTCATTTATCATGCCATTTTGTGGTGTGTGCACCTAGATTCTATCTAGCTCAACATTCGATCTTACTAAATGATCCTACTTCAATCGTGTTCTTAGCCTTTAAACCGTCAGCCTGTAACTGCACATACTTGCACTTGCAAAATTTATTAGTAACATTCAATTCATAATAATAAATGAGATAATTCAAAAAATATCACACAATTAACTACTTTTAACTTCTTTCAATCTTTTCAAAAAGGATTACATTTTCGGTTCAATATATTGAATTTCCTCAATAATTCAATTTACCATATTATAATTAAAAATGCAATAAAATTGGGTTATGACACACACAACCACATGTGCAAGGTATGGTGAATTTGGTACATTTTGAATCTAGAAAAGTTATCAAACGAACACAATTGTTGTTCAAGTTATTGATGAAGAGCTCTCCAAATTTATAGTGTTAATGTCTATGGAGACCATTGTTTGTAGTGGTATGGATACACTAGTTAGATTGGAAAGTAAAGTTAGGAAAATAGTGTTTCTCGGGGTGGTAACAAACTAGAGGCTCAAACATATTCTAATTGTAGAATACTTTCTATCTATTGTAGTGGTGAAGGCGATTGTGGGGAAAGGGTTTTTGGAGGAGGGCAAGTTGTATCACATAGACATAAACATTGTATCCATGTTCCTAGTTGTGCTAATAGACTTGAGGGTTACAAAGGTTGAAGTAGAGGAGCTCATGCATAAAGTGTACAAAGTATATTTAATGGGGGGTCTAAAGAAAATTTAGATGCCACCGCCCTAGGAGTTGGAGTTCCTCGTTTGAGAGATCTGGCACTACTTCAAGTCCCTAGAGAGGTTGTTAAATACTACCCTTTCATTCTGGATTTGAAGGGAATAGCTTTGTTAGAACATAAGAGGAAGGAAGCCATGGGCATTAAATTTTTAAGGTACTTCATATCATTCTAGTGCAATAATTTAATTGGATCCCAAAATTTAGATCTTTTGCAAAAGATAACGGCTTCATCTGAACACGAATGGCAAGTTGGGGTATTTTTTGCTTAGTCATTTAGAAATTCTTTTGTAATCAATTCCTAGTTGGTCTAGTAGGTCTAAGGTAGGGGAGGGTTTCTCTATATTTTAAAGTTAATAGCATTGTAATGGATAGAATTGGCCAGTATGGCTATTTTGAAATATGTATATAGTGGTATGTAAGCAATGGTGTAATTAGGGATAGGGTTTGGTTAGGTTTGATATGGCACAAATAGTATGCAGGAGGTTCCTACAATCTAATGGCTTGTAAGGAAAATTATGTACTCTTTTTCGATATATTAATACAACTTAATCCTTAGGAATAAAAAAATAATAATAAATAATAGTACACTATAATCTAATATTTATAATTTTATTTAATATAATAATAATTGTAAAATAATAATGTAAATTTACTTACATTATAAACATATATAATAAACTTAAATACAGTAATAGGGTATGTGTAGGATCATCATAGAAAAAACAGGCCCTTAAGTGGCAAAAAATTCAGAAAAATCGAGTTAGGCAACTTAATGTAAAAATTTGAATAAGCTATCTATATTATTTCAAAATATGTAAGAATAGAATCTGTAGCAAATTGAATGTAGTTTCTAAACTACTAGGTTTGTTTTCTTTAAAAAAAATCTAATTGGTGAAAAATTCAAATTTCAATCACGTACTTAAATTTCAAGGAAAAAATAAGTAGGTGTCTGTCACCACCCTAACCACAATAAAATGATAATATTTTCTTATAATATTTTAGATATAAGTAGAAGACTCATGCCTTGATGTGATGCATATTTTTTTGTAATTTTTTCCAAGTAAATAATTAATTATGAGATTTTTATTACAATTTTTTTAAAATATAAAAACTCGTATGTCTCACCACCTTAACTTGGTCAAAAATTCATTAAATTCAATTTTTCTTTTTTAATCCTATAGTATGTGAAGTATATAATGTGAAACATGTTTTGGATTCAAAAAATGATATTGTTTGAAAGCTATAAATGCTTTTCAACCATCCTATCAATCAGGACTTTAGTCATAATTTGAATAGAAAATGAATAATAATTACTTATTAAATTCAAAGTAAAGAATAATTTATATTGGTGGAAAGGTGAGAATCTTCTTTAAAAACCTTTTTTGTTTCATCAATTTTCAGTAAAAAAATAGTCATCAGCCACATACAAGTTACACATAAAGAAGAAAGACAAAATAAGAAAGGGAAAACAAGTTACAAGAAGAAAGAAAAAATAAAATAGGTTGAAAGCCTTAGAAATCACTTAGGTTAACATTATTACATAATATTTGTCATGTAATTACCATTTATATAAATAATATATAATGTCTTCATTATATTGTCATATAATATATTATAATAATGATATATTACAATGAAAATATAATAACAATAAAATAATTTAATAATTATAATATTCTAAAACTAATATATCATTTATAATTTAATATAATATTAATTATAAAATAATGATATAATTTATTTATATAATAATATAATATAATATAATAATAATTATAAAATGGGTTAGGGGGCCTAACTCAATTGGCTAAAATATCCTATTGTAGGAAAGAGGTAATGAGGTCTAGTCTCCCCTTATCCTTGTGGTATCGAAGGGCATTTCATGTCAGCATCATTGGCCATGTGGAAAATGTTTACCAGGTGCACTACAATTTGTGAAAAATGTTTATTAGGCACATTGTAGTTTATAGGGGGCTTCCCAATTCATGCAGAAAAAAATAAAGTAAAATTAAAAATTTAATGACATTATAAAATTAACATATAATAATAAAAAAAACTATATATATAATAATATAATATTATAGTATAATAATATAATGTAATAACAATAAAACAACTTACCTATCATGGTACCAAGTTGGCTAGGGAGAAGGGGATCTCCAAGTTAAGGGTAGAAGGGGACTCTTTGAATATAATTAACTGCCTAAGGAATTGTTCCCCTCCATATTGGTCAATTGAAAGATTTATTATGGATGCTCGTTCTATTTTGCACGAATTTGATGAGGTGTATATTTCCCATGCCTTTAGTGAGGAAAATGGGGTGGTAGATTTGTTGGCAAATCTTGGGGTGACATCAACTAGATCTTGGGAGGTTAATGATAACCTGCCTAATGAATTAATTAGTTTGCTTAATAATGACAACTCCTAGCTCATTGGAGGAATTCTTCTCTTTGGCCAAAGGCTTGCATGTTAGTCATGTTTAGCCTAGGTTGATTAGACACTTTATGCTTGTGATGCTCATTGGAATTTGTGGGTATTTGAATCATATTTGCAAGAGGCTCCTAGCCTTCATTTTCTTCAGTACCTTAGTTTGCAAGTCCCAATGGTTTCTAAGCGCTTTTCTTTCTTTGGCCTTGGTGTTTAGTTGCAATCAAATGTTGTGTGTTTTTTCTTTTGTGAAGTGCTTTCCTTTGAAGATGGGTGGGGATAGGTGTAGGTCTAAGCCTATTTCATGCAATGAGTTCAAAGCTAATGCTGAGGTTTGGGAAATTTTATAGAAAGGTGGGGTTACCCCTTTCATGGAGAAATTGCATGGTTTTAAAACAAATTTCTCTCAAGATTTTGTCAATCCCTGGCATGGTCAAGTGTTGAGCATGTTTGGAAGGGATATCACTATCAGAGAGAAATTCATTGTGGAAGTCACTGGGTTGTGCACCAGAGGAAGGTAATTTTACAAGGAGAAAGCTATGTTAGGGGTTGCTAGAATGAATTTTATGTAGGATAGGGAGAGAGCCAAAATGTTAAGGTTTGACTATGGGGGTTATGATCATTCCAAAATCAAGCCTATTTGGCATGAGGTCCATGGCGCTGATGTGTCATTTCACCTTGGATGGGAGGTATTTGACTCTATATGACCATCATTTTGTGATTCCTAATCACATGGTAAGTTCATATCTTTCCCTTTCTATCTCCTACTTTCTTTGGAAGATGGGATAGTGAGCTATAGAAAGAATCCGAAGAACCACTTCTTACATGAGGGTTTAATGTTGCTAATTGTGTTATTGAGTCCCTTATTCATGTTACTCCTATCAAGTCTAAGAAGAGGGAGAAATGGAGTGGGAAATGCCACATTGAGGAGGTGGATGATAACTTGCAGGTACACAAATTGAGGAGTATGATGTGTGGTTGGATGGTTACCACACATACTTGGATTACACTCCTTCTGGAGGAAAGAAATGCTCTGCTAAAAAGGTGAAACCCTCTAATCCATGTGTAAAACACAAAATTTAGGAGACTTGTAATGAAGAGGCTATGGAGGGTAAAGCTAGTAGGAGGAAGACCATGAAACAAGGGTCAGTGTGTTCCAAGAAAGTTGAGGAAAAGCTACTGAAGACTTTAGGGGTTAATCAGACTAGTGAGGTGGAAAATTTGGGGAATAAGGACTTAGGTTGTGGTGATGATGGGAGGGATCCTATTGCAAGGAAAGTGAATAGTGTGGTGGATGTGGATGAGTCTCATGTGGTATCGACATCTAAAGACAAGGGTAAGATTAGGGTTGATTTTCTTGAGGCCTTTCAAGAAGATGATTTTTCCATGAGTTCCCATCAGGGGAGGGGCTTGTTTTGGGATGCTATTGACTACACTTAGGCATCTGGTCTCGTCAAGGAAGGGGTTGATATTTCCTTTAATTTGCTTATGTGGTTGGTTTAGGAGGTTCAAGACCTCCATTAAAAATATGATACAATTGCTTGATGCAATATTTCTACACTTAGAAACCTAAAGGAAAAGGGCTCCATCTTCAGTTTGGTCAAATTCCTAAATTCTAGTCTTGACCTTATGGTGGAGGACATTTCCAATTTGAAGAAAGATTATGGTCTGAGGTTGTCCATGGTGGAGAGGAACTCCTTGCTGCTGTGTAAAGATCTTAACATGGTAATCAATTTGAGCAAGGAGAAGCTTGAATGCTCGGTTGAAGGTCTAGCATGTTCCTAAATGAGAAGGTGAGGGAATGGAATGGGAGATCTTGTTTTAGGGAATTGGTGAACCAGGATGAGGGGAAGGATGTTGATAAGGGGCTATAGGTTGCAAACTTCGGTATAGGGCCGAGCGTTCACACTCAGAGCAAGACCAAGAAGAGCAAGATGGTGCCGAGGCGGGATGTTGAGGAGATCATTGAAATGCATGACAAGGTAGGATCTAGAAGTAACCAGAATGTTAAAGGAACTTTTCTAAATACTACTTGTTCTATTCTCTTTTTTTCTTTGGTTTTGTTGTTTTGTTGGTCATTGTCTATTGATGGGGTGTTGATTGTTTAGTAATCAACTTTTTTTTGGTTTTGGTGGGGCAACTATTTGACTTTATCTTTCCCTCCTTTTCTCATTTTTGTATAAGGTTTCATGGCCCCTTCAAAACCTATTTATCGCTAATCAAAAACAATAAAATAATTGAATAATCATAATATTCTAAAGCTAATATATATATTAATATAATAGTAATTAGAAAATAGTAATATGCATTTATTTACATAATATTAAATTAATAGTATAAACAATATATAATAATACTTAAATAGTATAAACATATATAATAAACTTAAATACAATAATAAATATATAATTTATAGTAATAAATATGTAATAACATATAATTATTTTAATATAATAATACTATAATAATATATATAATTAAATGACATATATTATATAATACTTACATAATAATATATATTGATGGCTCACTTTGCTCCAAAATTTTCTACACCCTCCCTTGCAAATGGTGATGGTGAGTGCACCCCTCATGGCACGATGACACCATATGTTTTTTTATAGTGCATGCCCTAACAAGGACATGATTAGGGATTCTCATTTTGTGTGACGTGTTGCGTGGGGTGGGGAGGCTTGTTCTCCTTGTAAATTTGAGTCACTATTGGTGGATTCAAGGCTCAATTTTAAAGCAACATTGGGTCTAGATGCCCCTGATGCAATGGGGGAAGGATGTCGCTTGGCTAAAATTCATTAGTGATGACCTCCTCCTATGACTCAAGTCTCCTTCCTGCCCCTGCGATGCTTTAAAACCCCCATTCTTCATTTGGCCCTCAGACACAACCACATAAATTTGTTTGGATAACATCACTTATGATACATAGGAGTATTTGAAGGACCATGCCATAATCTATAGATTCATGAGAGTCTGGCTGAAGTTGTGCAACCTCCACAATTGGATAAGTAAAAAGTAGAAAGAGTATGTGGAGGAAGAAATAAACATCCACCCCTGTGCAAAGGGAATTTTTATTTTGGAATTCGAATCTTTGGAAGATAAGGAACTAATCCTCAACATAGGTCCTTGGTTCTATCAGGGAGAATTTTTTATTTATTAAGCTTTGGTTCCCCTCCTTTGATCCTCAAACTGAGACGTTTTCTTCAACATTCCTTTAGGTAAGATTTCCCTACCTCCCTTTGCAATTTTGGGAAATTGAGTGCTTGATTACAATTGCCAATGGACTCGGTAAGTATCACAACATTTCAAAAGAAACTAGATCAATCATGAAAACTCTCCTTGAGCCCATTTATGTGTTGAGTTCAATTTATCCAAAGGTCTACCAACTAAAACCTCATTGAAAGTTGGAAATATACATTGGAGACAACTGGTGATTATGAAAAGATTTCTTTAAGATGTAGAAAATGTTTCTCAACAGCCCATGGAACTGCCCAATGTAATAAGAAGAAAGCTAATGTATGAGGTGACATCACTTATCAACCCTCTTGGTGGAGTGGGGAGGAGTTTAGCCACTATGTAATTGTTCTTATTGCAAAGGATGTTTCGTCTTCTTTAAAATCTTTATAGGAAATGCTTCCTATTATGTGCCTCCCTCCCTCAATGGATCTGCAAGCTCCAGATCATAGGTACACACCAGACAATGGTCCTGGGGTTGTTAATGCCTCTCTAACTCCAACTGAGTCTCCAAAACCAATTCTACCAGTGAATCAAATTTGGAGTCTCCTAATCCTTCAATGATTTCAATAAGTTTAATATTTGAAGGAGAAACAAAGCAAGAAAATTAAATTGAGTAGAATGTCTCTTGCAAGTTTGATCAGGAATGAACATAAGCAAACAGGAAGAAATATCCTCCATCAAGGGTTAAACATTCAATGAAATTAAGATAAAAAAGATCTAGGGAAAAAAAATGAATTAATTGTTAAGATGCACACCAAATTTTGGGCTTTAGTGGTTTTCATTGTCATGTAAGACTACTTATCTAGTAGTCAAGTAAGATAGTTGGATAACACAACCTTGTGTTGCTATTGTGTGGCACCCCTTGTGGCAAGGGAATGCATTTAATAATATTTAGGGATCATATAATATGGGAGCTGCACCCTTAGTAGGGCTTACCAATCAAAAAAATAACATAAAAAATATTAGTATAATATAATATGATATATTAATAATTATAGATTTAGTTTGTTTGAATAGAGAAAGTAAAACTTGATAGCATTACATGTTTGTATAAATAATTCCCATCGTTATCTCACTGTCTTCATTCTCCAAGAGTGTCATTCTAGTCATCACCTCCCTTCACTTCTACTCCATCATCTCTCCCAAACTTGATAGGTCCTTTCTTATGATGCTATGTGTCATTTTATTTGTTGTTATATATGTTATATGTCTTAGACATGCCATTTTGTAAAAAAAATAGCTGCATCCTTCAATTTGATACTTCATTCTCCACCTCATCAATCTATTTGATAGGAAAATCAGGAGAACAAAATTGTAATAACTTTATTAAAACCTATAAATTAATTAAAATAAAGAAAAATAGTTTCAAAAAATACTACCAATCTAAATGTACGACACTACCTTTGTAGTAGTAATAGATAAAGGAAATCAATAGCGAGGTTTCCTTTTTACTCACATACTTTCTGGACTCCAACACTTGCTCGGAAAGTAAACCAAGTGGGCATGATTGAAATACAAATGCTATCACGGGGCTAGACCAGTGCATGGATCGAATGCACCTTTTCTCCCTAAGAGGTCAACCTCACGCAATACTACTCAACATTACTC
Source organism: Sequoia sempervirens (assembly GCA_007258455.2). Classification (NCBI taxonomy): domain Eukaryota; kingdom Viridiplantae; phylum Streptophyta; class Pinopsida; order Cupressales; family Cupressaceae; genus Sequoia; species Sequoia sempervirens. Next base: position 150,266,258 of record VDFB02379711.1, on the reverse strand, counting down.
GTGACTCCCATGTAGACAAGCCCTTTATTTTTCTCATATTATTCCTCTTTGATTGTAAGTCCTTACCTGAGGAACTCGACTTCTACAAGTGCACTATGAAATAGTACACTTGCGAGCTACAACAAGCTCTTTGCTTCCATGGTTCGACCATGTCTCACTTTGTTCACTTTCTTGAATGGTTGTTGCATCCTATGTAGACTTGATGATTCCACCGAGTTCTTCATCCTTTGTGCCTCCCATAAGACAACTGATTAATAAACCCATCCACCTTGAAATTTGAGTTCACTCTTCACATAGACATGCTCCATGAGCACTTCTAGGTCCAACACCAAACTCACAACCAGTCCCTTTTTAGCTCTTTAAGAACTTGACTTCCCCCTTACTAACTACATTGAGCCTGAGATCCCTTGATCACTCGGTCCAATGACTTCAAGGACTGTGCACCTTGATCTCGCCTAGCACCTACTCAACTGCTTCCCAAGTCCTACTTGGTTCCACCTTTCCATAGTATCATGTTACACCTTGCAACCCTTGTTGAGATCTTGCACCAACGATACCAATCCAGATATTCTTTATCCCTTCCTTGCTACCCCAATCCTGGGTGACCAACAACCTCACTAGCATCCATCCTTGCACTGGTTGTACACCATACAGATGAGTTCAGCCCTTGAGTTCCCCACTTGGTCTTATTGCAGATGATTGGGATCTTCCCAAAAAGTATGCCGACACTAGATAACACTCATGGTGCCCATGTGTGCCTTGCACGACATGGCCCAACTCTTCTTACGGGGAGCACACCCTATGCTGCTCCTCGACTTTGCACCCCTAATGCTAAGAACTAGCCTTCTCTCTTTATGTCCCCAGGCTCATATGAGATCACCTTCCTAAAAATCCCCCATAAGTTTTAGACCTACTTGACACTGCTGGAATGCATATGGCCATCCCAAGCTTACTGAACATTGCCAACTTGGATCCGTAGCTTGCCCAACCTTGTCTCTCTCTTTACCCCGTCGCTTGGGATGAGCTCCAACATCTAGCTCCCTCAGTAGCACACCTTAGAGCTATCTGATGTTGGCCCTGTTACTTGATTTCATAGGGTTCAGGACGTTGGGTTCACCACCCTAACCCCTCTCATCATGGCTAGGGTGGAACAAGATCCTTCTTCATCGCTAGTAACCATAATGGACACCTGAGCCACTACGGGACTCAAGGCAGGAGCTACTTCTATTTCACTTCTGGAAGGAAGAGCATGAGACACGGTTACCATTTGGTATCCTGCCATGAATTCTTGGTGTAACCTTGTTGCATCCCTATGGTACTCCTTTCTTTCTAACAACCATACCTCCCTATATAAGCTATTAGTATGAATCCCTAACATCCATAGGATGACACTCACAGTTGGGTGGACACACCAAAAACTACCTTTATGCCTCACATCACAAATAGCCCATAGGAACTTACTGCTTTGTAGACCCTCTAGTTTGACTAACCCTTGGATGAGTCCTACTCGCCTTGTAGAGTTGAACCACTCTTGTACAACCTACCTTAACTCGCCATGACTTGGCATGACTCAACTGTTCTTTATGCTCCATACTGCACTCTGCCCACGCTACCATATGTAACTTGACTTTTTCATTAGAACCATGCTATCCCAACTTGCTTCAACACTTTTCGCAACACTAACACTACGTGCCTAGCTTCCAATGCAACTCAACCAACTCAAATAGACTACGGACTTGGATCGTGCCTCACGACTTAGAAAATGCCAAATGGCTCCTTGACTCGGTATGCATTTGAGATGAGTCCTAGATGCAATGTCTAATAGAATCCTTGTGTCCAACTCACACCAACACTGTGACTTTCCTAGGTCACGCATTGATGCACGCACTGTGCCTAACTTGCATCACCAAGGGTACAACTCTATTGTACTGCACTCGGATTGGGTCCAATGCTCCTCGAGCACACTGTTCACTTCAAGCCCCTTACAAATGCCACTGGAGGATCCATTACATAAGAGCCTTGTGGGCATTAGCACCAGGAGTGGCAACTATGTCAAAACCTTTCACTAGAGTGGTTTTCTTAATACAAATGGAAGACAATACCTTTCAACACCTAAACCTATCAACACAAATTGATCAGAACTCGTACCTTGGACTTGAAATTGGAGGGACAAAGGGCCCATATAGACCTTTTGTCACGTAGACATCTACCACTAAGGCCAAGCCACCCAATACCTTCCATAAGTAAAAGAAAAAAATGTTGATGGACTGCAACATCTATTTTTATAAGGATTCTTGATAGAATTTTTATTATCTAGGTATTACAGAGCCTTTAACCCAAGCACCCTTACAAATATTTGGCATAAGGAGAACTTGATATTGATTACAATTAGTGAATTTATCATTATTTAATTTTTAATTTGTGTTTACTTATTTATGTTAATTTAATTAGTCTATATCATCTTTAAATAAGTTATTTTATTTTCATTAAGGTAATACAAAATGAAAGTTGAATTGAGAAACTCTAATTTCTTAAAAGACTATTAAGATTTATTTCAAATAATATTATTTAGATTTTTGAATTGAACCCAATTAAACCTATTTCATCCATGACAAAATTAAAGTAAAAACTAGATGAAAATTTTAAATATCTTCATGATAGTTTGTTTGTTAACTTTAATTAAAACAAAATCAACTAATAAATTTTAGACATACATTTTAAAACTAAGAAGAATTGAAAAGTTAAAGTTAATACATGTGCTCTTATTACATCTGTTTGGTAAATTTTTTATGAACTCATTTATCCGTTTTTCGTCAATGACAATTTTAGGCTAAAATTTCATCTCTGCTACTAAATTCATTTCATTGAGAACCAGTTTTTCTGAAAGTGATGGCTTTTTGTAATATTTACCCAGTTCAACAGAAGGGATCACTCAATGTAATAATTTAAAAGAAAAAGTATGAGTTTTTGTTTCTTTGGTGCTAGTTAGTGTTTGATCTTGTTGTGGTATAGTAGTAGTTTTGTTGTTTTGATATTTGATTGTTGTAATATTGTCGTAAAGTCTCATAAATAGAATTTATGATCTCTTCAAAACCAATTTATCTTAATCAAAACATCTACACTTAACATTTGAAGAAAATAATAGATTAACACCACCGCTTATGAAGAAACTATGCTATTAATCATAGCTTCTATTTGCCTAACAGTGTTGTCATCTAAGCTTTGAAAATCAAGACCACAGTTTCCATCATCATCTGTTTCAACATGACCACTACGGTAGAGAAAGTGGAGCATATCTTGTAGTTGGGGACAATGGGCACTATCATTAAAGGATAACAGACTGCTAAGCCGTTGGAAAACATTCCTCCTGTGACCATTGCTCAGGATATCTTCTTCGTCTCTATCATTTTCTTCTTCCTGTAAACCTCTCTCATGAATGTCATCGTCCAGGGTTATAACAATGTTGTATGTATGAATATTGCTTGGATGGAAGTAATGTGCAGAAGCATTTTTGTTGGAGGTTTCTATCCACTTCTTAATGTCTTGGAACTTCTGGGCATCAGAAACCAAGCCATGGTAAGGCAATCTATAGTAAAACTGATTGTCTTTTGATTCAATCCCACATAGAGAAAGTAGTACTTTTTTTCTTTTATCAGGGAGGTATTGCAGATTGAGAAGCTTTAGCAGCTTTAGTTTGTATCTGTGAGTGGTTCTAGGAGTGGGTGGTTTTGCATTAAGATCAACTATACTTTTTTTCATAATAGTTTGCCTTTGCCTTTCTTGATTCTGCAGTTTCTGTTTCATTGTGGGTGTTTTGGTAACCTTCTGCTTCTTTTTGTTATGGTGATATTCTCTTTCTTGTTCTTCTTCATATTGATGTGTGCTCAGAGGCAGCTGTGTACACACAGTGGAAGTCTTAGTTGAAGAAAGGCTTGCTTCTGTGAATGTCTTGTCTTGAACCATTTTCACAGTGAATATATCGATCATGGCATCCCTGGCCTCCTGCTCGAACTCATCCAGGTGGGTTTGGAAGTCGATGATGATTTTTTCATTACATTTTATGTTCATATCCGCTCTTCTGTGTGTTGAATATGACATTTTGGTCAAGTTTCCATTGAGATTAGATTGGAAGGTACATGGAATTTCCTCCCCCTCCTCCTTGTAATCTTCATTAAATATAGAAAATATGAACAGGCGCGACTAATCTACCTTACTACTATTTCTACTGACCATGTTAATTATTCGGGACAACGTTGAAAACTTAAAAATTTCTTCTTTTGTAGATATTTCTAGTCGATGGTCGGTTTCAATAATTTTCGTGGAAACTGAATATAAACTGTCAAAAGCGTATGGACCATGCTAGTACTCTATGATATATCTTCAGTCGTTGCATGGTTTGGATGCTTTTTAGGGTCGAGGCCAACGAACGCCAACGAACGCTATCGTTCTTATATGTTTAGAAGCTGATTTTGTATAATGAATTTTAATTCACTATAATTTTACGATGAAAATGTATATAATATGGATGTTCTAAGTATATAGTCTCGATACATAATTTTGATTGATGTGGCACTTCTATCTATCTCTTTTTCTAGTTATTCATTAGAAAGAACTAAATCAATTTCTTTATATTTATTAGTTCTTAAATTATTTGTTCTCCTTCATGTTTAAATCTATATGCAAATTTGATCTAGTTTATTTTTTGCATTAGCATATTTGATCTACATGTTTGAATTTCAAAAAATTTCAAGGTTGAAGTGAACTCAACATTAACTAGTTATTATGTTTTGATTCCAATATCATTAGTTCCAAATTTTGTGTCTTTATCAAGTATAAAATAGCATCATCTCATAGACTATTGACAACTAGAATCTATTCATGCACTATCCATCTATCACCCAAGCTTATGAATGGACATGATCAAATTGAGACACACTCAAAATCACTCTAGCCCCTATCATACCATTGCAATTTAAATTATCATATATTAATTATTCTACCTCTTTATAAAATAAGTTTTAAAATCTTGTTTCCACACTAGGTCTTTCTATTAGGTCTATTTGCATTTTGTTCTTGGTTCCTAGTTGCCTTTAGTAGGGAAATGCCTACTAAATTCATTGCATGTTCTCTTCCTTAATTTTATAAAATATAATTGAACAAAATTGAGGTGCTTTCCATAAAGAGAATATTCTTACCTAGAACACTCATAGGCACTTGTCTAACTTGGAATATTTATTATAGGTATAGATATAAAAATAAATCTCTATTTATAGGAAAAAAGGTCCATGGGCTATATGTTCATTTCAAAAAGAATGGATATTAGTTTTTTAGGCAAAAAATTGATTGAGAACAAAATATGGAGTACAATCAATAATCTATCATAGGTTATTGGTTTTAGTTCTATATCCAAACCATAGTTTTGGATAATAAAACAATATTTACTAAAGAGTCTTTGAGCTACACATGAAGATAAGTCATAACCCCTCTTTACCATTACAAAAATTATGCTTCTACATATGAAGTATTAGTTTCAACTAATTAGTATATGATTAGTCACTTATTTGTGTTTTTGATTAAGAAAGTAGGGTTAATGGGCCTTGATACCATACAACAACATGAAATAGGCCTCACAACAAGTAGATCAAACCAAAACAAAACAACAAAGATAGAATAGGCTTTCCAGCCAATAGAACAAGCCTACAAGCCACCCATAGAGTTGCAAATAGGACAACAACCCAACAATAGCAAAGCATCCTATAGGAGAAATATCGGCCTATAGGCCACCGACATAATAGTTCAAGCACCTAATCTTGAACCCAACAATTTTTCCCCCAAAGGTTTGTCAATCGAGAAAGAATTTATCTTAGGACTATGCCTCTTCTTGCGTTGTACCTCAGTCTAAGAAGAAGCAAAAACAAGGTTTGAATCTTTTCAACAAGAAGGGGGGAGAATCCCCTTCAGAAAAGAAAATAGGTGGAGCAATAGGAACAATAGGTGGAACATCCAAACTTGAAGCAAGAGTAGCTAGAACGTGGAGGAGACAACATTATCTAGAATGGGAGAAATAGGGGCCTCAGGGGAGGCAACACACAAAGTAGTAGGAACAACTTTGTCCAAAATATGAGCAAAGGTGTCCATAGGAGTGGTAGCTTATCAACAATAGTCTCTTTCTTCTGAGTAGGAGGAGAAGGAGGCTCAAAATCCTCACTATTAGAAGAAGAGGAATCATTTGTGAACATGGTTAGATAGTCCTTGAGGAAATTCTTCCACCAAGTAGAAAAAGTAGGATGAGAGCTACAAGAGTAGTCATGAGCCAAGTGTCTAGTAGCAAAATGCCATCTGTAATGAAACAAGATACCTTCATAATCCACGAGCTGAGATTAAGACCAGTCTTTCACTTGGAGCACAACCTCTCCAGGTAGTGCCTGGGACATATCAACCTCCACAAAAATATAATCATGGGAGGTGCAGTATAATTCCTAGAAGCCTCATCCACTTTCAAAAATCTACCAAGAGCATTAGGGTGGGTGTATGGAGATGGGTAGAAAATTTGTGGACACTTTCAAAAAAAAAATTTGACAATTCATAACGCGAACGTGCTATAACACGAGCACGTTATAACACGCTCGCATTATGGCTTAGTGTGCCGAGCCTGAGGCTCGGGCACAACAAGCCCATAATGCGAGCACGTTATAACACGAGTGCATTATTTCTTCCTAAAATGGCCATATCTCTACTTCTTCAAAACACGCTCGCATTATGTGAAAGCTGGTTTTTTAATAGATTTATTTTCTCTCTCTTTGTCTATACCTAATATACCCTGACTCTATCTCTCTTCCCTCCACCCTTATACCCTAATTCTATCTCTCTCCCCTCTACCCTCTACCCTTAACCCTTATACCCTCTATCTCTCTCCCACTCCCTCCCTCTCTCTCTGTTGAGTCTCTCCCTTGTCTCTCAACCCCTACCCCCTCTCCCTCTCTTAACTCCCTCTCACTCACTCACTCACTCACTCACCTACTCACTCTCACTCACTCTCTCTCTCTCTCTCTCTCTTCTACCCACTCACTCATTCTATCCCACTTTCCCACCTCCTCTCTCCCACTCTCCAACTCTCTCTCTCTTCTCCCACCCTCTCCTACTCCTCCCACATTCTCTCCCAATTCTCTCCCATTGTCCAAACTTCTTCTCCCACTTCTCTCCACTCTCTCTCCCATCACTTTCCTCCCACTCTTTTCCCATTCCTCCCACCTCTCTCTACTTTCTCCTAATTCTCTCTCCCATCCCTCCCACCCCTCTCTCCCACTCTCTCCTAATTATCTCCCAGCTCTTCTCCACTCTCTCTCTCCTCCCTTTCTCCCATAATTTCTCCTGTCTCCTCTCCCTCCCTTTCTCCCACTCTCTCCCACTCTCTCCCACTCTCTCCCTCTCTCACACTCTCTCCCACTCTCTCTCACTCTCTCCCTCCCTCTCTCCCACCCTCTCACACTCTCTCCCACTCCCTCCCTCTTTCCCACTCTCTCACTTACCCTCTCCCTCTCTTCCTCTCTCCCACTCTCTATTTCTCCCTCTCTCACACTCCCTCTCACTACCTATCTCTCAAGTCTCTCCCTTTGGCACCCTACCTACATAACTCTCTCTTTCTCATTGTCTCTCTCTCTCTCTCTCTCCCCATCTCTCACAATCCTCTCTCTCCCACCCCTCTCTCTCTCTCTCTCTCCCTCCCTCATCCTCTCCCACCCTCTACTTCCATTAGAAAGTCCCTCTCTACTCCAACCCTTCTCTCCCACTCCCTCTCTCTTAAACTCTCACTTCACCCCTCTCCCTCTCCTCTCTCCTGACCTCCTCTCTCCCTCTCACCCTCCCTTTAGAAACCCACCTAGAAACCTCTCTATCCCTCCCTCTCTCTATCTATCCCTCCCACCCTACCTAGCTAAGTCCCTCTCACTCCACCCCCCTCTTTCTCTCCCTCTCTCAGGTTGAACTCCCTCCCACACCCTCCCCCTCTCTCAAGTCTCTCATTCACACTCCCTCTCTCCCACTCCCTCTCACCCTACCTAGATAAGTCCCTCTCACCCTACCTAGATAAGTCCCCCTCACTCCAACCCCTTCTCTCCCACTCCCTCTCTCTTAAACTCTCACTTCCACCCCCTCTCTGTCTCTCCAGACTCTGTCTCTCCCTCTCCCCATCCCACCCTACCTAGACAACTCTCTCTCTCTCTCTTAAAATTCTCCCTCCCTCTAAAGACATACATAAACACATATGTACATACAATCCTACATCCATACAAGCATAAATACATACATGTGTAGATACAATCTTACATACATATAGGCATACATACAATATACATGCACTGATACATACAGGCATACATGCATACATACATACATGACACACCAACATACATGTACATACAAACATACAAATATATCAACAAACATCCAATAAAGTGGCATTTAACATAAAGGAAGACATAACGCGAGTGGGTTATAATGCGCTCACGTTATGTATTGTTTAACATGTATCCTGGAGAAGCAAAAAAAAGTCAAAACTAAGACATAACACGAGTGCGTTATAACGCTCTTGCGTTATATTTTTCCTTGGGAATCCCCGAGCCTTAGCATTGGTATTTTCCTTGGAATACAACCCAAAGGCTTGGAGGGAATTCCCAACAACTAGAGACGTGCTTTTGCAAATTTTACAAATTTTTCACATAATCGGGTTCGTGCTCACTGTCAAGATTGCATCTAGTTCAATATCGACAAAATTGAACACATGGGTAATGTTAGGTTCTCTCTTAGCTATCCAACGATGTAATTTTTTTTCACTTTCTGACAATGTTAAGCTTTTCATCCATAATTTCTTTTGTTTGTATGTCTCTTTTTGCCAAAAAGGTTTTGTGTTTTTTCTATAAATTAACCATTCATTGAAATTTCAAATAAATTACATTTTTAGAAACTAGACTTATTCTACAATTTTATTTTTTAAATCAATTACTTTCTTCTTTTCAGGAAGTTCCCACTTAGAAAATTAGTAAAAAATCAAATATTCATTAAAAAATTATCAAAAAAATTGTGCATCAACTAGATATTGTTAGCTAACTTCTGACCATAGCGATTTTAAAAATACTACAAAAGAGTTCACCATGCTAGGGTCATACAAGAGTTGTATGTTATGTTTTTTCTGACAAAACAACACCAATTTGTGTATGTCCCTCTTTTGAACCCCTTAATCTCAACCATTTTCAAAATAAATTAGTATTTTAGAAAGTAGACTCGAAGCACTTCAATCCTTGTTTTTGTTCCATCTCAAAATTTTGAGTGTAACTATCCTCAATTTCACGTCCATGGTCAATATTTCATGATTTTAGAAAAAAAGTGGCCACTTAAGCCCCCCTTTTTGGGAACCATCTTGGTGCACTTACCCATTACCTATGCCTTGAAGAGTAGAGGATCCCCAAAATTATAAGGGGAGATAAGGAAATCTCACCCAAACAGCATAATATCAATGTGTTCCTTTAAGGGATTGAAGGAGGGCACCCATGGCCTCAAAGATAGGGGATGAGGATCCCAAAACCACAGACCCAGGTGACCTAAAATAGCTTGCTTATCCTCAAAAGAGGAAAATAAAACAACAAAAAAGTCTCTGCTAGAAGGATAAATCTCAATCCTACCTCCCACCAAGGGTTTTTAGTGCTTCGATATACAAATATTCAGATATGAGAGAGAAGGCCACATATAGTAGAATCTGTAGATTAATCCCATTTTTGAGAAATAATCAATGCTCTCAAAAACTTCCTACCCAAAGGAGACAACAAGAGCAATAGAGGCACACTTTAGCAACCACACAAAGCTCACCCCTACAACATTTGACCTCATAGCATCAACAAAAATCTTAGCACCTCTAGAGGGAATTATAGGAGAGCCCACAACTAAACTTGCAACAGGAGGTACTTTTGAATCCACAACTGGTTGAGATAAATCTACAACCAGTCTGCAATCTAGCGAGACAGGCTACAATCTAGGAGAGTAGGAGGTAGGAGAGCCATTTGGAATCAACATTCAAAAAAGCACTTGGGTGGGAGAGCAAGTGATCCATGGACGGGAGCTATTATCAATATAGTAAAATAGCCACTTATTTGTGTTGATTCTCTTGCTTTTTTGTAGATCATTTGAAAGGTATCTTTATTTTCCTTTAATTTTGGCAAGCTTCGCATTTGAAAACCTCTAGAATTTTTCCTAGGGTTTTTGACCTTCTTAATTCCTCTAATTTTTAGATCTAATATTTTATTTTATAATTTGACCTTTTATTTCAAATTTGATTAGACTGTCGATCCACCCTCATTTGTGCTTTATTATTTTGTATTAATTAGGGTTTGAGATTTCACTATTTTCTATCTCTTTGATTTATACCCTTTCATCCTTGATTTCTTTGTGTTTTATTGTTAAATCATTTACCATAACTTCTCATAGACCTTTACATTTGACCTCTATCAATGCATGTGCATCACTTATTTTGATGGGTTCTTCCATTTTATTGTATATGATCCTTCTAGATCCTTAATTCTCTTATTTATCTCTATCATATGAATGGGGATGCATTTTTATGGAGGTATTGTTTTATCATATATATGATTTTCCTCCATAGAGTTGGTTATTATTTTTTCTTCCTCTCTTAAATACACTCAATTCACTAGTCTATAAGCTTTACCTTGACTATACCTTTCTTATGACTAGTAATAGTGATTCTCATGAGCACAATGATATTTTTACTTTCTATACTTTTCCTTTATTGCATAGGGATGAGGTATGTGATGTTACTTTATGTAATATGGTCAAATTTCTATAGACATTCATTATGCTAATCTTTTTTATGATATTATTCCTATATGTTATGTAGCCCTATTTATATCCTCTTAGATCTATCTTTATCATTTGATGATTCATCTTATGTACATTCTAGAGTTATTATTTCATGTCATGTTGCTATACCTAGTGATAAACTTATTTATCCATCTCATGATTGTACTTCTCTCACATCAATGAATTATCCTCCATGTGACTCTTTTGATACATTTTTATTTGACAATATTAGCTTGACGGGTTTTTGATTAAATAAGTAGGAAAGGGCCTTGATCCCATAAGTTCATAACATAAATAAATTAAAACATAACCATAAAATATAGAAAGTGGGAACACAGACCAAGCAAAATAGAAACACCAACAAAACAAAAATTAGCTAACCTAACGACAAACAACACCAAAGAACTAGAAACAACATTAGAATATAAGGTTCCAATCTTCAAGCAAAGATTCTCTCTCCAATTTTGCAACACCTTATTGTTGTCAATCGCTCCCTAAGTGTCTTTGTCTTTAGCCTACTTCTTTTATTTTTTAATTTTAGACTAGCCAAAAAGAGTCCCCATAACGACCTTCTTCATAAATACCTTTTTTCATATAAATAAATTTTCCAAGGGTTGTTTCCATTCTCTTCATCTTTTCTTGGTATCTATTTGCATCAATATTTTTCTCTATTTCCTCTATTCCTTTTTAAAGGTGAGTTAACTTTGTTCTTTTAGTTCCTATAGTATCCAAGTTATTATCACAATCTTTTTCCCAACCAACAATAGTCTTGTCATCAATCCTTTCCTTTCTCCTTCATTCCCTAGAGAGGTTGATAAAAAATATTATTTATCTCATACATATCTTTCTCCTCTTCTTTGAATTCCTCACTTTCTTTAGTAATATCTTCTTTCTCATTTCTCTTATCTTCCTTATCTTTCCCTTCCTCCTCCTCCTCGTATTCCTCACCATCATTCAATTGGTCATCCTCATAGACCTCCTACACATTCTCCTTGATATCATGTGAGAATCCTTTCCTTGAACCTTCCTCTTGGACTGTTGAGGGAGAAAACCCTCATCTTGAAAATCATCATACATAATTTATTTCTTTATATACTTTCACATTAACAATAGTAGAGGCTTTGGCAATCCTAGTCGATCTTCTTCCCCCCAAAGAATTTAAGCTGCACTGATGAACCCCTTCATTATCTTTACCCTCCCCTTTAGTATCAGAAATATCAATAGTCCTTCTTTCCCCTAAAATTTAAGTGTTTTTTGAGTTATTTTTCCTCTTACTCATATTTTTGAGTATGGCTCCAACCTATATAAAATCAGGAGCTTTCCTATTTCTAGGAGGGGTAATAAACAAAAAATCCTATAAGGGAGAAGGGTTTTTATCAGTAGAAGAAACATTTCCCCTTTTTTATCCCTTCTTAATACTCGAACTAGGGCTAACCTTACCTTGATGAGCAGGAAATGGAGGTGTTTTGTTGTTTTCCAAATTTTTTATCTCAATATTTCCTTGTCTATACACTAGGTTAGCCATAGGGGACATAGTAAGATTATACTTATAAAGTGTCATGATTAATCCTTGGTGCAACGAAGGGTAGGCCCCATCGAAAATACACTTATTAAGAGAAGAAAGAAAATAAAAAGGAAAATTGATCTTTTTACCATGTCTTATATGATTCAAAATTAGAAATTGGTATGCATGACCAATTTTAAACCTTCCCTCAAGAGTAAAGTGTTTCATTACATGTAAGCTTACCAAGGTCCACAACATAGGCAGCTACTCCCAACTATAATCATTTTATAATTTCTCTACATTTTTGCCTTCCTAAAAAAAGATTTAATAAACCTCTTCCATTCACCTTTGATTCCTTTTCAACTCTTAACCCTTCACAAGTTAAGGTAGTTGCTCTTGTGATTAAGTCTTCCATCACTTTAAACCTGACCCTTTGAATAGCCATCTTTCCTTGAGGTATTTTCTTTATATTCTACTAGGTCATTGGGCTCCCCTTTTCAAAAGTACCACTTTTATATTCCACCATTCAATATTTTCCATAATTTTGTTTTTAATTTCAAATCAAAATGTCAAACTATCTCTAATTGACATACCTCATTTTGTTAAATGTTTATTTTCTATTTGATGATAACTCTACAAATTTGGATAAATTCTTGTACAAATTCTAAAATGAAAAATGAGATAAAATCTTCATAAAATAAAAATATGATCAACTACTAATACCTAATGATTTACACTCATCCTTACTAGCCTTTTATCATTCTTGGGAATCTAATACTTAAAAAAGTTCGAATATGGTATCCTCTAGTGTGATGGGAGCAATAGTACCTTGAATGTATAACATGATATGGAGTTTTGATTAAAGGCCTCGTTAAGAGAATCAATATGAGAAATTGTTAAAATGGGATATTATAATTTTGGATTTTGGGCAAGAATCATGAGTGAACCGTATCCTTCGAGCAAAGATGGTACACTTTTAGATTGATCACCACAAAAATGACTTATATTATAGACTTCAATTTCTATTGACAGCATAAATGTCATATTTAGGTTGGATTCAAAAAACAAGGGAATTTTGAATAGAGATGGAAATGATATAGAAAATGATGCAGGAGCATTCGGGTATAAATGTAATCCTCATCAGCCCAAAAATATTTCATTTCAAGTTTTGTTTCAGTTTTAACGTTTGTTCTTGGAAGACAGTTTAACTTGTCTTGACAATAGATTATGAAATAAATTGAATGACGTTTTGTCACAAATTGACAAACGTCATACTTTTCAAAACTCCATCTACATGCATTTTATTGAAAACTCGAATATTTTAATTGTTCATTGAAGATAATTAAAATAAATGAGGGTCTTTTATTTTGGCAGCATAGAAGAATGGTAAGTAAAGGGAGTTAAAGGGGCGATGTTGGAAGCTGGATTTTAATTAAAAATGCAGATTTAGCAAAGATCAACAGGCCAATTATCTAAGATGAGAGAAAAGATAATACAGAGGGGCCCCACATTAAAAAGACAAAATACAGAGGAAACTACAAGGCTGCGCGGAAGCATTGATGGAAGCAGCTGCGTGGGAGAAGAGAGGATCAGGCTGCAGTATAAGGTAAATATCAGCGGATTAAATGCTGATTGAAGGAGGAGTATGCCACGCCATATCAAAGACATTTCTTTGGCATACTGATGCAGAAGAAACCGAATTTATCATTGGCAGGAAGAAAATATCTATAAGTACAATCCCACGTTCTCCTGACAACCAGACTGGATTTTAATGCAACATAACAGAGAAACACATGCAATGTTATACGATAACAGTATACTCTAGGGGAGAGGATTGAGTAGTTGTGCATTCTAATTTTGCGAGTTTAATTATCTTATGTGGAAATTTAAAATCGCTCCTAATTTTTTACAGTGGCTTATTTGGCAAGTCCCTTATTTATAACTTCCATTTCAGGGTCACATCATCAAATATGATGCCATATCAGTATGCTTTTTGTCAAGGTGTCCAAAAAGGCCCAAAAAAAAAGTGAGACCAATACTTGTGCATTCACAGCATGGGTAGTTGAGCGCTGATATGACATCACATGATTGGTTGCTTTTTAGATCAAAGGAATACATTTTGTTTAATTATGGGTAGTCAAGTCACAACTATTGGACATTATATAAACAACTACTATCACAACTATTGAAACATGCTTAACTATTGGATCATCTCCCCTAATCTGACACTGAACAAGAAATATACAAAGATCTATTTGTTTTTAATTAAAAAAATAGGACAAAGATTTTTATCTGGAACAAAACAAAAACAGAAAAACAAGGTCATCAGGTCCACAAGTTCAAACAGAAATAAAGGCCAACAGATTTACCAAAAAAAACAGCACAAAGCAAAAGAGAAAGACCCATTTGTTTAATGATAGATTACGTCTTGATTTTCTTTTGGGTGGCTAGCAAAATATATCACACACTTCTCTCAGTGTGAACTCCAGTTTTTAAGGTTCTGCTAACATATTCTAGACTTTTTTACTTAGAGAGAATGATAATAAGAGATCTTAGAGTAAACAGTGTATAGCAGATGCCAACAGAGACACACAAGCAAAAATAAAGTCTCTAATTCCACTCGCTCTTTTCACTGATTAATTATAACTCCACTCTCTCCTCTGACTGATTTTTCTTCCTTGACTTACTGATGTGCTGCACCACTCCTGAATTTATACCTGTGTTTGATTGTAATGTCTTGCATCTCAAGACTGGCCACCATTCATTTTATATTTATTTCTTGGTATCGTGCCAACTATTTCCCATCTGCCATATTGAGGGCTCTCCACTAGCCACAGTTTCCACCACTACCACCCCATGAAATCTGTGGACTAACTCCTAGCCATTGAAATCGACTCAACCTGGAAATCTCCTGTTGTATGAAACCTTGTCTTATACGTTTGATATAAAATTATCTGAAGACAACCAGCACTTCCAAGAGGATTTTAAAATGCAAAAAGATCTCGTTTTTCATGTGTCATGCGTCGTTTGAGTTGGGCAATATCTTAAATGGGCTGTTTTTAACTGGTTCTTTTTAAATATTACCTAGGCTAATAGTGAAAAGATAAATTTTACCTATTAAAAATTCAACAGTTATTCATTATTTTTTGGTGAGGATGATGTGTAAAATTGTGATTGATCTTTTGACTATTAAAACATGTGTTGTTTGAGTAATCGTACTTAATGAGCACATATTTATTTTTAAAAATATTTATGCAGTGTTGGTCCCCATATTCTCTCTTTGAAAAATCTTTGTTATTTGTTTGTTGGTTTAGCCTTCCTCCAAATTTGTCCCAACATCAATGTTTCTATACCACATGTTCTCTTTCTTACCATGATCAACATTTTAAAATTGATACTTTTTTACGTAGTTTCTTTTTAGAAAACATTTAATTGCTAGAGCCACGGTTTTGAACTATGTTATCAATATCACTACCAACAAAAATGTAAATCCCAAGTCATAGTTTATGGTAATGAAAATTCTCATTCCCTTTCCATTTGTTTCCATCTATCCAATGCACAAAAACTAGTATGCATTCTTGTTTGCAATTTTCTACAACACCTAATCTTATGTGATTTTCTTAGCTAGAACAAAAGAATGGTAAGGGATGAGAGGAAGATTCATAGTCATAACATTTTCAAACAGCGTTTTTAAAAAAATTGATGGCAATAGTGAATTGAAAATTCATCTACAAATCAAGTGAAAACCCACATTTTTAGTTGTAACACTTTCAAATAGTGTTTGTTCAAACATTTCTCCATGTAATAGTCAACTCCTCCATGTAGGTAGTAGACTAATGAATTAGTTATATTAAATCCCCAATCCCATTGAGTTGAAAATTATAGTTTTTTTTATTTTTATTTTTTATTCAAGGGGTAAACGCTTTTGACCGGAGCCATGAACTGGATACAACCATTCAACAATAACACCCCAACGGGGTTTGAACCTTGGTGGCAAGAACAACAATTCCACCTATAAACCATCACACCATGCCAATACCGACAAAATTATAGTTATTTTAATTAAAAGATAATATTTTAGTTAAAAATTAAAATAATGTGCATTTCACCAATTCATGCCACATCTTCTCATCAATCCCTCAGATTAATGATAAGATCTCAGGTCTCATATTCAATCCCAGTCATTCATCAAATTTTCCTACAAATCTATAAATCAAATACATCTATTAATCATCAATCACACATTCATTTTGTATCCAAGTCCTATCAATTTCATATCCAAAGAATGTAATGTCATGTTGGTCAATCGAGCACTAACATCACAAATGAGCAAAAAATTACATTCTGCTTAATTTGAGGTTTGCATATGTTTGAATTAATCTTACTTTGATTCTATTTTATTTGTTTCATTTGCACATGCATACACTTAAATAATCCAAATTCCTCTCATATTATTGATTATTAGGCCTTACAAGTTTAGGATCTAGGATTGGTTCTAGTGGAACCTCTATGAATCGTTAATGAGCACATGATTCAATTACACAATAAGTGAAGTGATCAAATGTAAAGTCCAATGGGGCTAATATTCGATTGAAAATGCTACATGAGCGGCTTTTGTAAAAATACAATGCTCATTTCCTCATTTGATTTAGTGTATTTTGTATTCATACCTCTAGTCATTAAAATAATGACTATTTTTAGTGGGGAGGGATGCCATAGACCTAATTTTATCACAACCCTAATTTTTCCATTTGATTATTCTTGTATATGTGTTTCATTTGGTTGTGTAATATATATGGTATTCATGAGTTACAACTATTATTTTGCACAAATATAAAAAATATGTCAAATGAAATTTCTGTAATAGTTATTAATGTTGTGAATAATTAAGTTTTAGTTCTAGTTTTTAGAAAATGAACTTAGAACTACAATTTGTTTTCATGTGAGTGTGATAGAGTAGGTATTGACCCTCTTACAAAGAGAGAGACATTATCATTAAGAAGAGGAGTTTAGAAATCCACATGGGTGAATGTCATGAATGACCCTACACACACAAATATAGTGGCTTGTAGAATAATTATCTTTTTATCATAAAATTAATATTACCTAGTATAATAAAGAAAATTTGACTCAAAAAAGGAAAACTAGGTTCTATTGAGAGTACATTTCACTAATTACATTCAAATAAAATTGACTAGGTATAATTCTTAAGGATAAATATATGAAAATAAAAAGATGAATAAAATTTATATATGAAAATGAAAAATATAGATGTTAGGGAATTTGGGGTTGAAATTTGAGTCTTAGTGAAGGATACTAGCATGTCACATGGACATCCTCATGCCATGTTGTCATCCTATACCATTCACACTAAAAAATCCTAGAATTCATGGATCGAGTTCCAAAATACATCCAACCTACAAACATAACAAGATAAGAATTTTTTTTGGGATTGTTTAGGGGTTTACCTCAACTAAACCCCCTTTTGGTTTTTAACCTCCACAGATAGCTAAGGTAGATTAAGAGAAATAAAATAGTGTGTGTTCTTATTCTAAGTGTGTCTAAAAGTTAGAACATTGACTAAAATGACATATTGAAGGGATGTGGTATTCCCAAGGTGCTTGAGGGTACACGATAAAAATAACAATATAACTTGCAAGGATTGAGGAATCCAAAGAGAATAAGAGAGCTGAAAGAATGTCGTGGGAGTTTTGTAGAAGGATATAACAAGTGGTAGAGAGTTGTGTGTGAGTCTGAGAGTGAAAGATAGCCAAAAGAGAGAAATATTTTTAAAATTAAAAGTTATTTTTAAAAATAGGAAGAGCTGCGAGGAGGTTGATCATTTGGAATAATCTCAAGCTATTACATCTAACCTAGAAAGGTGACATGTGGAAAAAATATCATAAATGGATTTTGCATGATAGATTATAGTGGGATGTGAAACACATATTTTTGTCACCTCTTACACCTCTAGGGTTTTGCACCTAAAAAG
Source organism: Sequoia sempervirens (assembly GCA_007258455.2). NCBI lineage: Eukaryota > Viridiplantae > Streptophyta > Pinopsida > Cupressales > Cupressaceae > Sequoia > Sequoia sempervirens. Next base: position 150,247,896 of record VDFB02379711.1, on the reverse strand, counting down.
AGAGAGACAAAGATCAACACTTCACTCAAGAACAAACCCTTGAGATTTCAATGCAAAGGACATTGAAATCTGTCAAAGGGAAGGTTCTAGGGACTGAGTAATGAGGGATTCACCACCAAGTGTAAACTTGGAAAATGCAAGATGTTTGAAAACAAAGTGTGATATGCAAACCAATTCTAAATGACCCAAAAAATGACTTAGAGATGCAAATGAAGCAAAACAAAAAGCTATGAAACAAAAAGTGTGCACCTCGAAATGTGTTGAAGACTGGAAATATCTTTGAAATTCTAAAATTGTTGTTTTTTAGGCCTGGTGGGACTCATTCTCCATTCTAGGTGAATCAGTCCCAATTTTGGAAAACTATCTGGAAACAAGTTTCAGCCAAAAGGGTATGCAAATCTGCAAAGATCTCTGAAAAACACCTACAATGGAACTCATTCACCACTACTGGGGGATGAGTCCCGTTTTGTCAAAAAGTGTCCCAGGGGCAAAATCTCAAACTAAAACTTTGCAAGCCTCTAAAGATGGATGAAATAAGCACTTTCCCATTGATTTCATGCAGATTGGATGGATATTTTTCCCTAGATCTGAGTTTCTGTGAGTCTTTACAACTTTTCATGACAACTTTGACAACATTTGCAACTTTATCATTTTGGCACTCTTGAAGGCTTCCAATCCATTTTTCTTCAATTTGCAAACTTGAAATCACACATTAAAGAGGGGAAAATTTGTTGATTGTTAGAGGATAGGGGTTTGCCTTGGTCAAACCCCTTTTAGGTAATTAAACCAAATGATGAAATAAGATAATGAAGCATGAATATGAAATAATGCAATTATAAACTTGCCTTGGTGATGGATCTTGAATTGTTGCAATAATTGATGGAGAAATTTTCCTTAGAATTGATCTTGTGAAATCTTGAAATGCTTAACCCTAGCTTGCTTGACTTGATAAAATGAATTCCTTATGAAATAATGATTTGAGAGCTCATTTATATAGGAAAGCCATTCAAATGCTGGTAATTTGATCCGCAAGGATAGCATTAGAGAAAAGTAAACTTAAAACCCATTTTTTCCCATTCAAACCTTGAAAATGGCCCAAATGGGACTCATTCACCATCGTGGGTGAATGGGTCCCACCTGGATGGGACTCATTCACCCAAAGTGGAAAATGGGTCCCATAGGGGCTATTTTGCTAGCTGGGATGTCGAGGAATGTAAAAATCAGGTTTCTATGTTGATTTTGTGAGGTCTTTGATTGAAATAAGCCTCAGGATCAACAATATGGGGTCATAGGGGCCTATTAATGATGATGCAAAGGGTAATTAGGGCTAGGGACACAAAGTTCAATGTGAAAGTATGATTAAATACACTCTACAACATTAAAATTAGGTCCACATCGCCTAGAAAGGCATAAGATCTAATGTGAATGTGTAAAACACATTACAACAATAGATTAAAACCAATTTTAATTTACAAGCCTTCTAGATTAATGTGAAAATGCAATTAAATATATTTTATAATATTTAATTAAGGGAATAATAGGTCCATTAGACTTAAATACTTAATAAAAGTCTAGAAAAGTGTGAAAGTCATTTACAACACTTTAACAAGACATCAATAAATGTATTTTATTTAGTCTGCAAGGGCCCAAGACCTAATGTGTGTTAGAGTAATAAGTTATTATGCTTAATTAATTATATCATATTGATTAATTAATTAAGTCACTTATTCCTTTAGTTACTTAAGCTAAACTTAGGCACATTAATAATTGATTAATTATTAAGTGTACACACTAGGGTTTCATTTAGGGTTTCCCTTTTAGGGTTTCTTGATCTCCTTCATAAGGATTGATCTCTTTGTAATATTTGATTCTCAATAATGCATTTTTACTTTGAGGTTTACATAACATCTTCTTTGGTTCTGCATGTCTTTTGCATGTAACAGGTATCCCTTTGCATGCAGGTGATCTTGGTTTCTAACATGGTATCGAGCTCGGACTGCGATTTAACATTAAGTGATTTGAGAAGATATATAGCCCCTTCAGTGAGTTTCTAATGCAAGGGAACACCCTTGAGGCATCTTTTGCAAGATCTAGGAGTTGCAAAACTGGCAGATGCGTTTTTCGAGGCGAATCGAACCACCGCCATCAAATCCGAGCATCAGAGAGGATGAAAAATGACATATAACCGCGCCCTATTTGGCGTCGGGGGCTTACGAGGAGGCAATTTTTATTTTTAGAATTAGGTAGCATAATGGTTTTGCGTCACGGCTCACCGTGCCACGATTCTCAAAAAAAAGGTTCGGGTTTTAATATTTTCACAAAATAAAAAGAATACATTAGTTTTTAAAGATCAAAAAAAAAAAAAAAAAAAAGGAAAAGTTTTTTGAAGAAACAATATCGCGAGGATTTTTGAGAAGGAAAAAGGAAGCAAAACTGCTAGCGAAGGTTTAATGCTTGTCGCGACCTGCTCACCACAATTACTGCTGGGCCTTGCATCGTCGGCGTTTAAAACCATGAACATTTTATTAATATGACTTCTTTCCTGCGGCCGGTGGCTTCCATAGCCGGCATTTTGTGGTCTTTAAACCTCCCTCAAAATCGATGTTGCTTTCAGCCGTGAGCTGCTTCCTATTCGCAGGCACGTCAAACAAGCGGCCCATTCATGATTTACGTGGCTAATCGGTAGAATCCAGATGCGGACGTCTGCAACGAAGGCAGAAAATCCATGGAGAATATTCTCCAAAAAAATTTCGATCACAAATGTAGGGGAATATTCCCTTTTTCAAACTGCATATTCCTCCGACGGCTGTCAAATATTTTGTAGGGGAGGCATTTTTTTTTGCCCCAACGGCCAGATGGCCATCAATTTTTTTGCCATGAAGTGCTAACGTTAGCATAACGTCATCGACCGTACGGCCCTTCTTTGCCCCCTCCTAGCCCTGATTTGCCCTAAAAGAGTAGTTTTTTTCTTTTGGCCATAACTTGGGCATACGGTATCGAAATCGGGAAAACAAGATATCGCCAGAAAGCTGGTTCTTAGCACTTTCCAGTAGTGCTGTTTATTTTTTAGTATTTTACTGTTTTCTTGCATTTATTTCTGTTTGAAGTTAGATGTTGTTTTTGGACTTCCGAGCTCATAAATTTTTGCCACGATGTCCAATTTTCGCCTCGTTTGCGGGCGTTGGAAAGGTATTAAGGAGCTCTTTGTTGTTGTCCATGCACTTTTTCTGTATCTATCTCAGGTTGATTGCTTAGTCCAGATTTGGCCCGATGGGTTGTTTGGAGATTACTTGGATGTTTTGGCAGTTGGGAGGGTGCATCTTGCATCTTTGCACTTCATTTTCAGTAATACATCTTTCAATAATTGCTTGCTGCTTCATAGATTCCAGGGTTGTTCCCATTTGGAGTTTTTGAGTGTTTCGTGGCATCGGGTTTTCTTTATTACTTTTTTCATGATTCCTTAGCCAGAGTCCAATCGGTGAGCTCTCATCAGAAGCCCGATAGTAGGCAATCTTTCCTTGCTTGCCAGTATTAGGTTCCAGTGTTACTCTATAGAGTTCTTCCAGTGCTTCTTTGCAGCATGACATCTCATTGTAAGGGGGGTTTTTTCCCACTGGGTTTTTCCTTCTCTTACTCATTCTTGCATTTGTAAATGGGTACCTGATCAGGCCTAGTTTCCGGGACCCATCTTTGCATGCATCTTATTCTAGTGTTTAGCTTCTTCCTAAGTTCATCTTAAGAGTGTTAGAGTAATAAGTTATTTAATGCTTAATTAATTATATATCATATTGATTAGTAATTAAGTCACTAATCCTTTAGTTATAGCTAAACTGACTTTATTAATAATTGATTAATTATTAAGTGTGCACACTAGGGTTTCATTTAGGGTTTCCCTTTTAGGGTTTCTTGATCTCCTTCATAAAGATTGATCTCTTTGTAATAATTGATTCTCAATAATGCATTTTTACTTTGAGGTTTACAGAACATCTTCTTTGGTTTTACATGTCTTTTGCATGTGACAGGTGATTTCATGTAGGTGATCTTGGTTTCTAACAATGTGGATGTGTAAAACACCTCACAACACTAGATCAAGTTGATGTTAGGTCCAATTTATCAATACTTATTCCCATATCAAGCAAGAGATATTTTTTTCTAAGCTACATTTAGCCCCCACTTTAGTGAGAGGATGAACTTGCTTCAAACTCACACTAAAGTATACATTCAAGAGGGGTCCAATCATACCTATGTGGATGATAAAGGATGAAAAAGACCAAGGAGGTAACTAAGCCCCTAGGATCCAAGATCCTACTTCAAACCAACATAGGCACAAAGGGACACACACAAGGTGTATGATTTGCAACAAAACAAGATACACAATCATACAATGACAATAACTAGAAGGGAGAGAAGAAAAAAAATAAAAAGGTGGATCAAGCTTCGATCGTTTGTCTAACATGATGTGGATCAGGTCTAGTTTTTTTTCTAATAATGCATACTCACTTTGAGGTGAGAAGTCCAAGGTGAGAAACATACACTCATGGCTAGTATGCACTCACACACACATGCAAGTGGCTAGGGGGAAATTCATGCCTCAGATTGGGCTTCCCGCTAAAACCATACCAAAGTTAGACCTAATAAATTTAATAAGGTGCCATGTAAAAATGATCTTCGAGCTTCATGAGACAAGCAAAACTTCGTATGCTTGGGGTTCATGAACAAACATGATGTTGTAAATGCAAGATAGTGTAGGATTTGTTCAAATGGATTTTTCTTAGTTCATGCAAGGTCTCTTCTTAGAAAACATTGTGCCTAATGTTTCCAAGAGAGGATGTGTCAAAGAATTATCATGCTCTTGGAGGGAATCAAGCCCAATGACACCACCAAGAAAAGGATGCATCACAAGAAGAAAAAAATTGCACAATGAAACATGATGAGTGTTGGTGTATGCCACCACTTGAAAGTAGTTGCTAACACCATTACTGTGAGAAATTGCTTTAAAGTAGAAGAGGACATGAGAGCTTATTCTGAAATCCCTATGCCAATTCATATATTTCCTATAAGCTACGTCATGAATAAGGTGGTATGTCATGTGCGAGCCAATTTAAGGCATGTCATCAATCCCAAGCTTTCTCTTATATGTGCATGAAAGGTTAACAACTAGCCAAAAGAGGCAACGGAAAGTGACATACAAGGACAAGACTACCTAACCCCTTGCCCCCACTTAGTGCAGGACAAGGGTGAGCCAAAATGATTGATAAGATGCATGGTAGAGTAAAAATAAGCATCAATTAGAGGAATTAGGTGCCCCCACATAAGGGAGAGCACCAAACTCCTTAAGATGTTGAATTTCACTACTCAAAGCCTTACATTCATTAGTAGAATGACCGTGAACTCTATGATAGTTGCAAAATGAAGTCTTGTAATATAATTTTTTTGTGTTCTTGGAGGAAGGGATATCAAGTGATCTTGGAGGAGTCTCAACAATATACCCCCTTGATCAATTTGGTAGATGTTCCTTTATTATGCAAAAAAGATTTCTCTTGCTTAGTACAAGATGTCATACCTATGCAAGACTTTTTAGATTGTGAGATTTTGTTTTCTCCTTTACAGGAGGGTGCCAAATCTAACGAATTCAAATCATTAGTGTTTTGCGTGATGGAATTTACATTAAGCGAGGATTTCTTTATTTGTTTCATTTCTTGTGAAGGATAAAGACCACTAGTGTCTATTAGTTCGGGATGCATTATTGTTAAAGTTGGCATAGAAGAATCTTTTGTTATGGTGTTGATATTGAGTGAAGGCTTGTTTATTTCTATCAAAGGACAATAACCAAGACCATGAGTCATTTCTTGTGTGTTAGGCTCTATAGGGTTGTGGATACCTTTTTCTCTAGCACCACATCCTTTTCCACTATAGCCAAGTTGTTTCATAAGTTCATAACCTTTTCCAGAAATATTTTTCATTGCTTTTGGGTCTGGTGGTTGCTCATGATTAAGTTCATCAAAGTTTGTTGTGTAATTTTTTGTCTTTTGTTCTAAAGTGGTTAAGGTGGATGCTTTTGAAGGGTCTTCCTAATTTTGTATTGACATTACCACTTTCTCTTTTCCCTAAGTTTCAAAGTCTTTGTTTATGATCTTGTATTCTCCCATGAATGTATGTTCAAAATCTAAGGAACCCAAATCATCTTCTAATAGCTTCGTCACTCAATATGTTGGTCTTTGTCTTTTTGTTAGACGGGTTCCACTTGTGTAGTTGGTGTCAATGTTTTCAAGGGATTGCCTTTGTTTTTCTCGAGTTATAAGAAATTGTAAGGCTCATTATCAACAACCAATGTGTACACTTTGTTGTTGTAGACATACTTCATTTTATGATGAAGTGTAGAAGGTACCACATGCATCTCATGAATCCATGACCTTCCCAAAAGAAGATTATAGGAAAAATTGTGAGGCATAACATGAATAGGGGTTTGTAAGGTATCCTTTCCAACTATAATGGGTAAAGTAATCACACCAAGCAGTTGTTTTCCTACATTATCAAATCCTTTGATAGATAAAGAATCGGGTTGAATATTTGATTTATCCACTCTAAGCATGTCCAAAAGGTTTACACTACACACATTAAGAGTGGAGCCATTATCAACAAGGGTTTGATTAATCCCTATTCTTTTATATTGAGAGATTATTATGAAAGCTTCATTTTGTTTTTTCACTTCCAAAGGGTAGAGTTCACTTTGGTGGAAAACAATGTTAGCATTCATTCCTTGAATCATGGGAATATTCTTAAGTTGTTCAACAAGATCATACTCCTTCCCACTTTGCAAAGTTAAATGGGGAGCACTAGGAAAAATGGGATTAGGAAAAGGTAAGGGTGTCGGGATTGGTTGTTGTGGTTGCATAATATTCCTAGTGTTATATGTATGAGAAACATTATTATGACTTGTTTGCCGCAAAAAAATATTCCTAGGTGGGTAGAGGATAAGTTTGGGTTTGTTTTGAGTTTGAGAATTGTGTGAAGGTGGGTAAAGGATTAGAGGATTCTTAGGATGTCCCATGGGATATGTAGTAGGTCCATTAATCAAAGGGGATCTAATGAACACTTGTACATTCATAACCTTGGTGGTCTTGGGTTGATGTATGTCTAAGAAAGGGCAATCTAGAACCACCTATTTGTCCTCACCTAAGGAATCCACTTTACTATTATTGTCATTTTCTTGCACCATGATATCCTCCTTAGAAGGAGAGCTATTAGGAGAACTACAAACCAAATGTTCTTGACATTCAAGAATTGGTTCTTCCAAATTGACTTCATTGCAAGTAAGGGATTTATCAATGGTTGGATTGCCTTGTTAATCAGTATTAGGGATATTAGGAGAAGGCTCTAATTGTTTTTCATTTCTCCCTAAGGTCTCATTCTCTTGTGCCATGTGATCTACCCTAGTAGGAGAGCTTGTAAGATGTTCATCCATGGTTGGATTTTGTAAAGTGGCTTCATCACAAGTAGGGGAGGCATCAAGAGAAGGACTGCTATGGTTTTCATGTTTACCAAATAGATCTTCCCATATGATAGGAACATTAGGGAAGGGAGGGACAATAATCTCATGACTCTCATCCATTGTGTTTTCCAGCATCAAAGTATTGTCATCATAGCTATGAGAGATACTAGGAGAAGAACAAGTGTGATTATCATGATCATTTATGAGTTCATTCCTTTGGCCCATAATGTATTGCAAAATAGGATAGTCAGGGGAATGATCATAAAGAGGGTTATCATAGAGCTTGAAGGTTTGCTTATCTAACACCAACATATCCTCATCACAATCACAAGAGGAGAAGATGTTAGGAGATGAACATAGGTAGGTTTCAATGGTCTCTTGTTGTGTTGTGTGATCATCATGATTACTTATTGTTATGTCCTCTTTTTTAGTAATGTTTTTCCTAATAGGAGAGGTAAGAGGAGAGAAACAACTTGGGTTTTCAAAACTCTCATCAATTTGTTCTTATAACATTATAAGTTATCTTCTTCACAAGTAGGAGAGATATTAGGAGAAGAAAAAATGTGATTATTATGATTATCCAAGGTTTCTTTCACTAGAATAACCTCACTCACAGAAGGGATACAAGGAGAGGGATCAATGGAAAACAAAAAGAGAGAGGAAAGGACCTATATTCATATGCACTTAACAAAGCTTTCTTATGACATGCAATAAGATATAAAAATAGAACATGAAGTATGATTTAACTATATATTTTTGTAATGAAAACATGATGTAATGATTAATCTACAAGCTTGAAATGTAACCATGCTAAACCAAACATGCAAAAGAGGAATGCAATGTTTTAGATTTTAAGGATGACAATTGACTGATTATGCTATGTACAATAATGTGAGAATGCAAATTTGAAATTAAGCCATGCATGAGATGCATGTAACAAAAACTCAACCAACTGATACAAATAATTAATGGCAGCAAACAAAGGCTTAAAAATAGGGTTTTTAGTGTTGTAAATGCAGTTTCAGGGGTGTACATGGACTAATTCGCCCAAGGTGGCGAATGAGTCCCAGTGGGGATTTTTTTTCAAAATTTTCTGAAATTTTCAATTGTTTTTTTATGCTTTCAATGCTGTATGAGATGTATCCTAAGTGTAAACGCAATTTGTAGATGATTTTCAATGATTTGAGATGCAAAAATACAACCTATATGCACTTTTACTAATGCAAATCTTAGAAACCCTAGATGCAAATTAACCAATGCAAATCCTAATGAAAATTTAATGCTGATGGTGGACTCCAAATTAGAAAAGAAGGTATTTGAAAAGGAGGTTCACAAAAATGAAACAAAGGTTTTTGTCACCTCTTACACCTCTAGGGTTTTGCACCTAAAAGGAGAGACAAAGATCAACACTTCACTCAAGAACAAACCCTTGATATTTCAATGCAAAGGAGATTGAAATATGACAAAGGGAAGGTTCTAGGGACCGAGTAATGAGGGATACAACACCAAGTGTAAACTTGGAAAATGCAAGATGTTTGAAAACATAGTATGATATGCAAACTAATTCTAAATGACCTAAGAAATCACTTAGAGATGCAAATGAAGCAAAAAAAAAAGCTATGAAACACAAAGTGTGCACCTGGAAATGTGTTGAAGACTAGAAATATCTCTAAAATTCTAAAATTGCTACTTTTTAGGCTTGGTGGGACTCATTTGCCATTCTAGGAAAATCAATCCTAGTTCTAGAAAACTATCCCAAAACAAGTTTTAGCCAAAAGGGTATCCAAATCTACGAAGATCTTCAAAAAACACCTACAGTGGGACTCATTCGCCACTACTAGGGGATGGGTCCCATTTTGTTGAATTTTTTCCTAGAGATAGAATCTCGAACTAAAACTTTGCAAGCCTCTAAAGATGGATGAAATAAACACTTTCCCATTGATTTCATTTAGATTGGATGGATATTTTTCCCTATATTTGAGTTTTCATGAGTCTTGACAACTTTTCATGACAACTTTGACAACATTTGCAACTTTATCATTTTGGCACTCTTGAAGGCTTCCAATCCATTTTTCTTCAATCTGTAAACCTGCAATCACACATTAAAGAGGGGAAAATTTGTTGATTATTAGAGGATAGGGGTTTTCCTTGGTCAAACACCTTTTAGGTAATTAAACCAAATGATGAAATAAGATAATGAAGCATGAATATGAAGTAATGCAATTAGAAAATTGTCATGATGGTGGATCTTGAGTTGTTACAACAATTGATGAAGAAATCTGTCATTGAATGCCTTAGAATTGATTTTGTGAAGTCTTGAAATGCTTAAACCTAGCTTGCTTGACTTGATAATATGAATGCATTATGAAATAATGATTTGACAGCTCATTTATATAGGCAAGCCATTCAAATGCCCACTAATTTGATCTCCAAGGCCGACATTGGAGAAAACTAAACTTAAACCCAATTTTTCTTGCTCAAACCTCAAAAATGGCCCAAATGGGACTCATTCACCATCCTGGGTGAATGGGTCCCACTTGGATGGGACTTATTTTCCCAAAGTGGGGAATGGGTCCCACATGAGCTAGTTTTCCAGCTGGGATGTCGGGGAATGTAGAAATCAGGTTTCTATGTTGATTTTGTGAGGTCTTTGATCGAAGTAAGCCTCGGGATGCACAATATGGGGTCATAGGGTCCTATTAATGATGACGTAAAGGGTAATTAGTGCTAGGGACACAAATTTCAATTTGAAAGTGTGATTATATACACCTTACAACATTAAAATGAGGTCCACATAGCCTAGAAAGGCACAAGATCCAATGTGAATGTGTAAAACACATTACAACACTGCATTAAAACCAATTTTAATTTACAATCCTTCTATATTAATTGGAATATACAATTAAATATATTTATAATATTGAATTAAGGGAAAAATAGGTCCATTAGACTTAAATACTTAATAAAAGTCTAGAAAAGTGTGAAAGTCATTTACAACACTTTACAACAATTTTACCTTGAGACATCGATAAATGCACTTTATTCAGTCTGCAAGGGCCCAAGACCTAATGTGGATGTGTAAAACACCTCACAACACTAGATCAAGGCAATGTTAAGTCCAATTTATCATTAATTACTTCCATATCAAGCAAGAGATACTTTTTTCTACTCTATAGGATGTTAGTTTTATGCATGAATACCTATGCTAGGTGCTAGAATCTAGACAATTTACACTAAAAAATAATAAGAGATGATAAAAATATAGGGTTGACATAAAGGCGATATGAAAAGATGGCCCTAAAAAGGAAGGCCTAGCCACCTTGAGAAGGAAAGGGGATGATACAAGGACATAAATGAACCTACACAAACACCAAGGGGATGGAAACCAAATTGGACATGAAACATAGTGTGAATTCGCAAGCGTATGCAATTTACATCACTACACCTAGTTTGATGTGATTACTAAGTGGAAGATAATAGCATGACACATTTATTAGGAAAATACAATATACATTATTAAATAATCTCTAGCTATATTGAATGGCGGCATAGAGATACTTATTATAATTTCTTCTTAAGAAAAATTATCAACATTAAATTTTTTATTACTTAGAAAATAATTTAAAAATAAAAAGATGGGGGGGATTATTTATTGTTTTAATGTCAATAGAGACATGTGGCCCCAACTAAAGGAGAAAAATGTCAAAAATCATAATTTTTTTTATCCCTCTACATAGTTGGAAAAGGAGGGATTTTATCCTTGATTTGGTAGAAAATAAATGTACAAGAAGAAAAAGGAAAATAAGAGGAAAAATCAAGAACCATACCTATGTTGTACATTAGATAAATTTTTTCATTGGCATTGCATTCTATATGGATGGTAAACTTATTGCTTAGTTTTTTTTTTGAAGCGTTGAACTATGATTATGGTAAAGAAAATGAGTCAATAATGACACCAACAAATTTTGTAAGAAAAATCATGGTTTTAACTTTCCCTTTTACATATTTTTTGGTTATAATGTTAAGTAACTAACTGGTAAATTGAAAATTTAAGTAAAATTGAGCATGTCCCAATGTTGGGTTGCAATACTTGGAATGCTTGGAAATTTAATAAATATATTTTTCTTCTAAGTATGGTAGTTAGGTAGAAGCATACCCTATTAGTTTAAAGAAAATAAATGTTTTAAAACTCTTAGTGCATTATATGGTGGCTAGTTATGGCTATTGTAAGTAAATAAAACTTCAAAACCCTTTGTGCATTTTATGGAAGCTAGATATGGCTGCCTAAACTTGGCTTCCACATCATTATTTTTTGAACATGCTAGTAGTTAGGCCATGTCACTACCTTATCCATTCCTTGGTTTGGGATATATATATATATATATATATATATAGACACAGACACAGACACATAGACAAACACAGACACAAAAATAGACATAGACACACAGACACAGACACAGACACACACACACACAAGCGCGCACCCACACACACACACACACACACACACTATAGAGGTTAAGGAATCCATTACCATACATATTTGTGAGAAAGTAAATATAAATTGAAATGAAATTTTGTTTCTACTGCTATATTATTTACTTTAAAATTTTCCAAGTATTATTAAATTTGAACCATAAAACAATTCTTTCTCTTAGCATTTTGAAGTATAGAGTTGTTAAAAAATTGAGCCAAATACACTAATAAAATAAGTCCAATAAGAATTACAATACTTTTCACAAGATGATAAGGTGGATTTACTTAGGCCAATATTGAGTTATCTATTATATACACAAAGTCTAGTATGAGGCTATTATAAAATAAGCCTTGTAATATTCCAAGTTGTTACATTTATAACTAAGTAGTGGTTTTATATTTTGAGATTATATGAAAGTTTAACCTTACAAGTAAGCTATTTAAGTTAATGGTGGCTATAAACCCATTCATGAATGTGTGTAACTTCTTACAAAAATTGTGAATGAATCCAAATTAATCATGTAACCTATAACTTTATTTGTGATGAACCCACAACCAACATACAACTTGTAACTTTTATTTATGATGAATCCATAGCTAACATACACCTAGTAAACTTTATTTATACTATTTAAAATTGAGAACATATGTATAATTAAGTATATATCCTACTGGTTATGCCTGTAAATACAAAAAAGGGGGTTGATTTAAGTAGTACATGTGGAAATTAATAGATATAATTCTTATAGTATAAACACTCTATCCAAATAAATGGATATAATAAAACATTTGAAAGTGTAACAACTATTTATTTGTAAAAATAAATTGTTTGAGATAAATAACAAAATTTACCATGAATATAAACAAGCATTCAAGTATAGCAACTAGCAATGGAGAATGGGCGGGAGAAGCAGAATTTTGAATTTTTGAGCGATGGAGCAGGTCGTCGCAAAGCAGGCTATGAGGAAGCACAGGCGGATTCAGCGCAACTTTCAAGCAGCAAAGAAGGTAAGGATGAATCGGAAGAGGAGGACCTTGGAAAAAACATTCAGGTGGACCTAGGGGGGAAGGCTGACCTCAATACCATCTTTGGTGGGGGCACTAAAGGATAGGAGGTTGAAAAAGCCAAAAAAGTGGTGTGGGCTGGAGAGCATGGGGCTAAGCTAAAACCTTAGTCATCTCTATTTGGAGTCAAACCTAATGGTAAATCTGTGTTCCCTCCAGTTTGCAACATTTTTGAACTGACAAAGGGTAAGTTTGCCATTTCTATTTTGGACTCGGTCATTGATCACAATATTTCTTTAATGGATAGAGTGCTAGTAGGAAATTTTATGGGCCCAAGACCAAATATTGAAATTGTTAGGGCTTTTGTTAAAAGAAAATGGAGAACCAATGGACTGGTTTTTGTTTCGGCTCTTCCAAAAGGATACTTCACTTTTGAGTTTTCTTGTAGGGAAGATATTTTGGCTGTAAGGAATGCTAGACCCTAGGTTATTGGCAAGTCATCCTTGGCTCTCAAGAAATGGACATCGAATATGGACCTTTCAGATTCCATATTTGAAAATTTCCCAGTGTGGGTTAGACTCCCTGGACTCCCAATGGAATATTGGAATGAGGATATCCTCAGTGGCTTGGCTAATTCTTTTGGCAATCTCTTGTTAATAGACCCGGTGACGATGGATAGGAAATGGTTAGTGTTTGCCAGAATATGTGTGGGTGTATCTTAGAATGTTGACTTATCATCATCAATCAAAATTTAATTGAAGCCGGGAACATGAGTCCAAACTATTGAGTTTAAATCGATTCCTTTTTCTTGCTTTAAATGTAGAAAAATAGGGCACTGGGCAAAGAAATGCCTGCTCAATGCTAGCACTATGAAAGAAAAACCCCAGCCCAAATTGAGAACAGTATGGAAAAATAAACTTGAAGGGGAAGGAAAAGAGATCAAAGGTGACAATAGTGAAGAGTAAGAGGGGAAGTCGTTAGAGGTTCTTAAGAAAACCCCTAGTAAAATGGAAGATGGGGGGATTCAGGTGGATTTGGAGCTCAAGGTGCCCCCTATTAATAAGACAGAGGTTGTTGTTGTTGATAAGGTGGAAGGAGAGGTTGGTTTAGAAAATGGTAAGGTAATAGGAGAATCTGGCTCAAAAAATGGGCAGTGTGGCCCTGAGAATGAATCAATGGGAAGGAGGATGGTGAGATTGGATTGGAGGACATTTCAACTCAGAGCTCTAGTCTTCTGAATAAAGAAGCCAACTTGTCGCTGGAGATTGGGGTTCCCTTCATAACTGGGGTTTTTGGAGGAAGAGGCCTCTCAAGTCAGGAGTCAGTTCAAGAGCTGGAATCAGTGGATTCTTAGGAAATTGTAAAGGATACCTTTGATGACTCAAGTCAGTCTCAGGAGAACTCGATTAAGAGTTTGATCTAGTTTAATAATGATCAAATGGACACCCTTCCTTTGAGTTAGAAGGGGCTCTTAGATAAGGAGTGGGAGTCAAGAAAGAAGAATGAAAGTCAAGAAGAAATTGATAGAGATGATTTCACCTCATATACTAGGAGGAAGAAGAAAAAAAAAAAATGAATACATCGAAAGGTGTCACAACTAGAACTAGAGCTAAGGCAGATTGTGGGGCAATAAAGAATATTCAAGGAAGGAGATCTGCAAGATGGAACATGGAGCAATAAAACTTTAATGATATAGTGGATGGGATTTAGAAAACCATTCCCAAGATTTGCAAAATTCAATCCCCTAGTAAGCTATTAAGATTATGTCTTGGAATATAAGGGGGTTGAATAGCCTCCATAAGTAGGATGTTTTGCACAATTTTGTTAGGGATCATAAACCGAATATTTTACTAGTTCAAGAATCCAAAATGCCTAAAGAGAAAGTGGAAAAAAGTAAAATGTTTAAGTTTTGTGGTGTGCATGGTAATAGTTCTGAAGGTGCCTCTAGAGGATTTGTAACCTTTTGGAGTTTGAACTTTATCAAAAGGGAACCTCTGATGGAGAGCACAAATCATGTGGCTACCAAATTTACCCATATTAGAGATAATTTTAGCTGGATCTAGTCCAATATCTTCACTCCCAATGGGAAAGGAGCTAGAAAGAATTTCTGGCAAGAGCTGCCCGCTTTTAGGAGGATTTTCAGTAATGATAGTTGGGTTGTTATGAGAGATTGCAATAC
>VDFB02379711.1:150109332-150232641 GCA_007258455.2 Sequoia sempervirens | reverse complement strand
GATCCATGTATTAATTAGACAAAAAAATATTTTCTTAGATAACTGTAAGCTCTAGCAAATAATAATAACCTCTAAATAATTATGATGATTTAGATAATATCCATAATTGCACACTTTATACTTAAGAATGAATAACTAAAAATAATTTTTCAAGTAGGTAGTAGACAACAAAATGAACCAAATAAATGATGAAAAGGAATTAAGAGCTAAACTAAATGTGTTATGTATTCATTTGAGAGTATAGTTTTTATTTATATGAATTCAAATATGGTGAATTGTAATGCATTTTAGAATAATGAACATACATTATAGACAATTAGGACCAAGGTCTAAAGCATGGATATTTATTTCATGAAGAATATGACTCCAATATTAGGGTATATTTTAAAGTAATAGTTCATATGACCTCAATAATAGAGATAATTTTAATAGTGATAGAAAATATGGTATATAATTGAAATGCATATCAAAAATTCCCAGCAATTAGTCCTCAGCCACTACATAGATTTTCATGGTGAAAATAGTTTGGTGTAAATGATTTATAAATAATGGGGAGGTGATTTTACAATCATTGGATTAGTTTATGGTAAAATCATGGCAATTCATCCTTCCTTATGTTCAATATGTTCACCAAAAATTGAGGTACTAATTTGAATAATTTATTCTATGTAAAAAAATGTCACTAAAATAATTACTATTAAAAACCATACTCTAATAATACTTAATTCTAATTTATGTAAACCATTACAATCATTGGATTAATTTATGGTAAAATCATGGAAATTCATCCTTCCTTATGTTCAATATGTTCACCAAAAATTGAGGTACTAATTTGAATAATTTATTCTATGTAAAAAAATTGTCACTAAAATAATTACTATTAAAAACCATACTCTAATAATACTTAATTCTAATTTATGTAAGCCATAAATAAAATTTATATCCTACATGTCTTAAAATTACTCTATAAATAATTTTTTTTTTAAAAAACTTCAATTCTTTACCAAACCTCTTAATTAAAAAAATTAATTTAAAATATAAAATAATTAACTTTAGATTCCATTCTCATAAATAAAATACCTCTATTTTGTAAATAAAATCTCCCCACAAAATTTCTTACCAAACCCTTAATTAAATGAATATGCATGAAAAGAGAGGAAAATGGAGAATAATTTGTTTTGTTAAGGACAAACAAGTCATAGAGAGGATGCCCTTTCATTTATTGTTTATTTCATAACCTTTTTTCTTCCCTTTTGTAAAGACCGTGCTTTTTCCCATGTAAAAACAAAAACAACATTAACAAATATTTCTTTATAATAATTCTCCAAGTATTACTTTGTTTCCTATGTAGAAACAAGCGCTCTGTGGGAGCTAGAGTCCCTGCCATGAGCAGGGCTGTTTGCATGCAAAAGAACAGAAATAAACTCATATGAAAAAGAGCAAAATGCTGAGATTTTAAAACAAGTCAAAGTTTGACAGCAAATAAACTGTTTACTCAATGGTAAGTCACAAAAACTAGAAGGTAATAAAGCAACATGCTTGCATCAACATCATATAATTGGAAGTCCAATGCCAATGGATCATTAACTGTGATAGAACATTATGGATCAAATCCCATGAATTCCCCTGAGATAAAATTGAAAATAAAGTTGTAAGAGTCTAAAAACTCTCTGTTCAAACTGTATGTATTAACATTGATATATACATTATAAAACTTATTTTCGAGGCCAAAGAGGACAAAGGCACTCCTATGTTTGAACTCAAAAAAACACCTGGGATTTTATCATAATTGCCAGAACTTCAGAGCCACTCTTGTATTTCTTGATATCAGCCTGTCATAAATGCTCGCAGTTTCCTGTTCAATTCCTTACTGCAACACATATACAAAGTTTGACACTATTAGAAAATTGAGAAAATTATAAACAAAATATGAGATTATTGAATTCTTCTAACTTTAGACCTGATGTGTTGGCGATCTGCCCCAGTTGTTGACAGAAGCCCCCTGCTTTCATCGGCTCATCTGATAAGATAAGGAATAAGATGATCCACAGAAGCCGAAAGGAAGATATTCGCTAACTTAGAATCCAGATTGAACTAACCCTAACGAAAGGCTATCTACCAAAACAGATTCTTTAGCAGGAGAGAGGAAGAAAACATTTTGTAAAAGTCAAGTAATTAGTTTGTGCAGAATAAATAAGTACCTGTGCTAATTTGCAAATGTCTTCTTAGTTGGGTGGAAGTCCGATAGCATTGTCCTGTTTGACAATTTCTATAATGCAGTTGTCCATGGCAAGTGTAAATGTTCCTTCTAAGTGGAATTTGCGTAGCATGAACATCACCGTGGACATGTCTCTTTTGTAATTTAGATAAGGTATTGTAGCAAGTTGAGGGAAATTCTCTTCTAGCAATTTTTTCTGTAGGTAACAGTCCAGATCTCCATTCGTTGTGTGTATTGTGCATTCAAGGAATTGCCTATATTGGAATTTTGTTGTTGTTGCGCATGTTGTGCACTGGACAACGTTATTATCTGTTGTTTCAGTAAGAAAAACTCTTTGGTCACAAGTCATGCATACCGGCTGGTATGGTGGCAGGTGGACATTCTTTGGTTTCAAGGTGCCAACTACCTGGAATGGCAATGCAGATTTCATTAGAAGGCATAGCAATGTCTGGATGAAACAAAAGTAATGGAGAAGTATAAAATATAAGTGAACAAAAGTAATGGATAAGTATAAAATATAAGTGAACAAAAGTAATGGATAAGTATAAAATATAAGTGTCTAGTAATAATAGTTGTTCATTGTTGAGATCTCTAGGCTATCGAAAGTTAGATCAGTAAGGTACAAAGTTGCTCTAGGAACTAGTATAGATTGCATTGTGTCTAAAATAATCTAAATCTTTTGAAGAAAAGTGTACAATATTGTGAGGCTAGATACCTGTGTGCTGGTAGAAACCAATTTCCCCAGGAAAGATTTAGTACATAGGTCATTCAGCTCGTCAATGAACGTGGACTGTGTTGTTTGCATGAGTGTTGAGCCTATGTGTCCGCTGCGAACAATGTTTTTGAATAGTACCAGTGGCTTTGTTGCTGATGCCAATAACATTCGCACTTTTGCATAGGGTGCTGTAAAGCTGCTAGGTACTATAATCTGTAAAGTGAACAATTTAGTTAGTTGTCATGGCCAACAATATGCATGATGAAAAGGATTTAGGGTGAGGTTTAAGATTATTGCATAATATCTTACAGTAGCTAAGTCATTGTGCGTGTCTCCATCTCTGATGTGTAGTTCATGTTGTGTCGGCATTTGATAGTGAGCAGTAACAATAGCAGCAACTGATCCAATTGGATAGCTATCTTTTGATTTAATAAGCTCTGAAATGGTTGTGTCAGGTATTAGTCTACGCTCTTTGCAGACTGTAGGAATGGTTTGCATGGTGGTTTTACTAGTGAACTGGAGACAGTAATCAACATCTCCTCTGTCATATTTTTATTTTTTTTTAATCACAAAGTTTGTGATTCGAATACTTGTACCAGGCGATAGATTTGGCAAGAATATGTCAATCAATCTGTTGTTAATGTTTGCTGTTATTGTCATTTGGCCATAGCCATCGACCAAGTCAAGATGTAGAATTGGTACTTTTGGTTGGGTTGGAGGGTTGTTGGTAGCAGCAGGGCCATAGATGACCAGGACATCACCTTCAAAGGCTACAGCCGATTGTTTTGTACAAATATCAAGTATGCTTGATGGCTGAATGGGTTCTGTCTCCATCCTGTAAATTGTAATAGCAGCAATCATAGAAATAGAATAAGCAACTGACACTGGTAAAAATGAAGTTACATATGGCATCAATGTTTTTAAATACTTGCCTCTTTTGTTGTTGGCTCTGACATGAATGAGCAACATCATTTCGAGGGGTGGCTATATGGCTGTGACCTTGTTCTTGAATCTCTTTTGAGCAAGCAGCGTCACTAGCAGAGGTGTCTACATCACTAATGGATTGTTTTGTACAAATATCAAGTATGCTTGATGGCTGAATGGGTTCTGTCTTCATCCTGTAAATTGCAATAGCAGCAATCATGGAAATAGAATAAGCAACTGACACTGGTAAAAATGAAGTTACATATGGCATCAATGTTTTTAAATACTTGCCTCTTTTGTTGTTGGCTCTGACATGAACGAGCAACATCATTTCGAGGGGTGGCTATATGGCTGTGAACTTGTTCTTGAATCTCGTTTGAGCAAGCAACGTCACTGGCAGAGGTGTCTACATCACTGATGGATTGTTTTGTACAAATATCAAGTATGCTTGATGGCTGAACGGGTTCTGTCTTCATACTATAAATTGCAATAGCAGCAATCATAGAAATAGAATAAGCAACTGACAGTGGTCAAAATGAAGTTACATATGGCATGAATGTTTTTAAATACTTGCCTCTTTTGTTGTTGGCTCTGACATGAACGAGCAACATCATTTCGAGGGGTGGCTATATGGTTGTGACCTTGTTCTTGAATCTCGTTTGAGCAAGCAGCATCACTGGCACAGGTGCCTACATCACTGATGGACAAGTGTTAGCAGGTGTTGCTAGTGAGGATTAATGTGAAATACATAATTCTAAGACAGGGCAAAAGTATATTAAGAATGTGAGTACATATTTTCATCCATCTTTCGCTTGTTTGATGGCAGGTGTTCTGGCACCATTGAATGATCCATGTTATGGTGTCTAGCAAACGGGATTCTTGTTTTCCAAATGCTCGTACAGGGCATGCAATAGCAGATCTGTGCCAATGAATGGAACAAAACAAATTGAATGAAAAACATTGGTTGCAAGTAAACTAGTTTTCAAGCTTGAAGCCAATGCAAATTATTAGAACACTTAAAAGAGCTTATCACTTAGAAAATAAATGGAAAATAGGTATACTGAAAGTTGACTTCATCTATATGTCCTATAGTTTTTAAACACAGATTGGACTGACATTTTATGTATAGACATCTGATACTATTATTTTTCCATGTGAAGAAACTTGAGCCAGACATATACTATTTGTTAGTTTTATTGGATATGTATTTGGAAATTTAGCATGTCTGGCCATATATGGATTTGTTTCTGCTGAGAATTGGCAAATACTAATACAGATTTTGTATTACATTCAGAAAATTGGCCTCATGTTTTGCATCCTCGGAATACTAGGAACATTCAAGGCTTTAGAGTTTTCATATACAATGCAAGTAATCTAGATATGGTGGAAATTAAATACTGTCCAATAAGACTTCAACTTCAGCTATGCTCAATTTATAATTGTGCACGGCTAAACATCAGAGGCATACACACATTGTAGAAAATGTAATTGGCAGGTGCAAAGTCAAGTTCGACAACTTTTGCTAGCATTCTACCTGGGTGCGCTTTGGAACAGGGTATGGACATTTATTAAAGGATAAAGGAAAGGTGATTGCTGTCAGATGTTATAGCTGCGACTAACCTCGTAAAAATGTATGCAAACTTTGGAGGCATAGACAAGGCACATGGATAGTTTGTCAGAATGCCTCACAGCATAAAGGATAGAGAAATTTTGTTATGTCAGTTTTTTTGTTCCTATTGTTTCTGAAAGCTAGGTATATTGTTTCAATTTCTCTGTGGAGATGATTTCCCAGGCATAGAGCCAGAACTGGACTCAGTGGTTGTGGATGTGAATATGGGTATTGTGCTTATGGAAGAATCCAACGACATTTTATCCCCTTTCATTTAAATCTAAGAGCACTGCCAACATTTTTAGGGCACGTATAGAAGCTACAGGCTCTACAAATTCATACCTGTATTCTTATGCTTGTTTTATAAGCCGTCTCCTCTCCTTGCAAGCTAAGACAACATCCTCATTGTCAAGATTGGACGTTTAACAAAGCCAATATATGCACAAATCTCGAGCAATTCTTATAAAAATAAACTAAAAATGTCTGACCAGGTAGACAGCGAATTTGGAAGACCTCTGATCTTAAACAATTATTTTTCCATGTGAAGAAACTTGAGCTATATGCTTACCACATTCAGGATGGTCTAATCTTCTTGTACACTTGAGAATAGCTATCCGTGCATCAGCTTTAATTTGCATTGGTCTTCAATCTTCAGAGTATCGAAATAAAATTACAAATTACAAATGCAAGGTGAGAACTGTTCTTTATCAATTGTACCATTCTTGGTATTCTGTAAACAATTTTGTAAAAGGGGCACACTTTGTTTGACAAAATTGAGCATGTTTTGACTACAGCTGGAAATGAAGAGATATTGCAAAGTGGTCTGTCCAATATGTATCTAGTATAGTGAAGTTGACAACACCACTTTCGATGTTACGTATCCAAAAGTGGTCCAATAGACTGCCTGCATGTGTCGTTGGCTTATCAACAAGTAGTGACAGCTTGTGTTGTTGCATAAATTCAAGGAGGAGTGCTTGTGTCTTTGTGGATTGTAGCATGTCAATGTTAAAGTCCCCAGGAACAATCAATTTGGAGGTTGGTGGCAATGAGCTGAGAATGTTTTCTATTAGGCTGAATAAATCATGAATGTGTGTGTTTGGTGTCAAGTACAAATTTGTGATACGTAGAGTGGTGCCTAGATGCAACAGGTCAATGGTTATTGATTCTATATAATTTGTTGCAAATGTCTGGATAGTTTGGATTGAAATTGTTTTCTTGCAACATGTTAGTAGACCATGAATATTGAATGCAGTATAGCAGTTGCATGTTTTGTTAAGGAAATTGACATGGTCGAGGACATCGTCTCTTGTTTCCTGGAAACAAAGAACAGTTGCTTCCAGCAAGTCATAGTCATGGGCTATTTCTTGGGCATGCAATGCAAAGCTACGTGTATTCAAAGAAAATAGGCTGAAGTGGCTTGAACAGATAGGTGCAAGACTGTGTTGTAGTTTCCATTCTGCCAACGTCGTGAGGCGTTGCATCTCATTATTTACTTTTTCTAAAACCTTAAAATTGTGTTCCTGCAATGTATGAGGTACAAAGACTCGATGTTCCTTACATGTGATAAAGCAGTGTAAACAAGACCATGTTGGTACACTTTAGAGGGATCAAAAGCCAGTGTGTCCATTGTGAGACCTTGTGCTCTATGAATAGTTCATGCACAGGCAAGCTGCAAAGGGAATTGTGCTCTTATGACTATTTTCATAGTTGTTCTAACTTTTCTAGTGATTCTTGTTATGGGTGTCCATGAAGGCAAAATAAAATTTGTGTATAGATGTTGCATTCTCTGACGACGGGATTTTCCAACAGCAGGGTCATTGAATTGAATCCACACAATGTCTTGTTGGTCAGTTGTATATGTTTTAAAAATGCCATCTGCACCATTGACAAGGCCATCTTGTGTGTCAAGGTTACCAGCTATCAATTCAACTAAAATGTCTTGTTTGAGAAAAATTGTTGCAGGCAAGAATGACTTGTCCAAGTGAAATTGGATGTTATCAATGGTTGTATCTTGTTTGTCCACTGCTTCTAGAACGAAGATCTTTGTGGGTAAGTAGTCTAGCATTTTTCTGTTGTGCTCATCAACTACAGAATTTCTATGAAACAAGTATGGAAATCATGGATCATTGGGGGGTGTCTTGTAGCAGATTGCATTCAAGTAGCTGATGTCTTCACTAGTTTGCTGAGAAGTTCTTGCCCGATTAAGTACAGAAATGAAATGTTGATCTGATTGTCTAATCACGCTGCGTAATTCAAAGCATTTGACATTGTCAACCCAAAACATGTATGGCATTTTCTCTTTGTCTATTGTTGGTTCCTCGAATATCCAAGTATCACATATAGGCTGTGCTTGGTAGAAGTCTCCACAGAATATGATGTCTATATTGCCAAAAGGTTTTGTTGGTGTATGTTTGATTTGACGAAGTCTTCTATCAATGTTGTGAAGCATTCTCGAGCCAATCAAAGAGACTTCATCAATCAGAAGAATCTGCAACTGCTCAAACTTTTTGCTTAACGTGTCAGCTGTGTTTGAATCTAGCGGTAACATCTTTGAAGAATTGCATGGTAGATGAAAGACTGAATGTGTAGTGGTGCCACCTGCATTAAATGCTGCTTTCCCTGTTGAAGCAACAATAATGCCTTTTGGTTTGAGGGGGTCACTGTCCAGCTGTTTATCGTAGAATCGGATCATTGCCTCGAAAATGGCTTTACCTGTGAACGTTTTTCCAGTGCCTGCTCCACCTGTCAAGAACAAGTAGAAAGGTTTATTGGGCACTAGTCTTTTTTCCATTAGTACATCCTTTAGTACCGATTGTTGTTCTTTGTTCAATTGCCTTCGTAAATTGAAGTATTCATTGTTGCTTAGCAGCAATGGGTGTGCTATCTCTAAAAACATTTTCTTAGAGATTGAGTCTGTGACCTTTCTACTTTTCATATGGTTTAGGTCGCTCATGATGTCGTATTTTTCTATGCCATTTTCCAATTTGTGTTTTTCAATTTCATTTGCAAGGTCAATTGTTGGGTGCATATCGTTGTCAACTGTCGTAGCAGCTTCGTCAATGTCACCCCATGTAGGAGCAATTTGTGCAGTGAACAATTTTTCGATTGCTGCAATTTATGATTTTTTAGCATTGAACACTGCACTCCATGTTTCATATCCAGCAAGCAAGGTCTGCTCATTTGTTCTAAAAGGAACATATAACATGAGTTTCTCTCTGCAATAATTCTCAGGGTCAATGTGTGGATTATATCTTACATAGCGAATGATCTGCGGAGTTGCTCTCTTTTGGAGCCTTGTTGAGCTCCCTGAATAAAAGGCAACGTATTCAACTAGTGACAAGTTGTCAAGAGCTTCTGGCCACTGTGTGTATTTTTCTATTACAGATGAACACATGATATTTTCAGAATCATCTGGCTCTTTTGCTAATAGTTTTGGGCTTTTTAACATGAATACTCTATGTTCTAATGGTGCAGTATTGATGAAAACTGTTTTCCTTGAGCATCTACGCAATGGCAATGAGAGAACAATATGAGGAGCTTGATGGTTGGACATTTGTTGGTAGTTTAGCAATGCATTGCAAAGTTTTCGTATGAACTGTATTTTGCCATCATCAGCATGAGTGCACTGTTGCCGCAATTGCCGAAATGCAAGAGACAATGTTCTGTCTTGTTTTGTCATATATGAACTACAGTAAGATGCAGCAGCATATGCGTCTAAAATAAACTGTGTGTCTGTATTTGCATACCAGAGGCTTGGTACTTTTTTTGCAAAGGAATTTATCCAAATATCAGCTGGTTCTCTTTTTAGCATGACTATTTTGCGTGTCAATGTTGATCGGAGCATTGCAATGTAATCAATTTCATTCATTTCCAATTCGTCCAAGAAATTTTGAAATGAAACCTCTTTTGTGTAGTGTTTGTTTTCCAAGCGCTTGAAAAATATTCTTGCTTTGTCCTTAATTGCAGGATGGTGCATGGGCAATGGCTCTAAAATGGTTGTTTTGTTCATGGGAGGTAACGGAAAACTAAATCTGCAGCTTGAGTGTCTGTATTTTCTGTAGGTCTTTGTATGATGGTGTGTTTGCATTTTGACGAGATTTGTATCAAGCAGTGATGAGTTGCACGAAATGTACTTGTCAACAAAGCTTTCTATTTCAGAATTTAGGCAATTGCCATACACAGGTGCATTTTTTATCCATAGTAAGAAATGAACATGTTCATTGCCTCAGTTTTGGAATTCTGTCACAAAAGAGTAGTCCATGACCTGGCCAAAGAGCTCATGGTTTTTTAGCATCATTTTTCGAAATGCATTGATTCTATGATTAAAATACCGACTACAAATTACTGGGTTCTTTCTGATTTCAAAGTCCAGATCCCTATCCTCTATACTTTCATTGGAGTTGGTTTGTTGCTGAATGGATATTTGTTGTAGAGCTTTGCACAATGGTTCCCATAAGTGCTCAACACTTGTCAATGTTACAAAAAATGTTGGAGGTCCCAATTGTCTTATCATTGCAAATATGTTTTTTTTGGTGTTTTCAAGGTAGTCTGGTGAGGTGCGGATGCTTTTTAATGTTCTGTAACCTAATGGAGATCTTAATATTTTCTCTAGGGTAGCTGGATTGCGGACATCCTTTGCAACTAACTTTCTATCCTTTAATTCAGTTTTTCTTATGCAAATCCATGCCAGGGAAGATACTTGGCGAATAATTATCTTGATGGCTTTGAAGAAAATATTTGTTATGTGTGTTGCAAAGTCATTGTCTTTATGCATAAGCTCCCATTTTGCTATCTTTTGGAATGTTAAGCTTTTAGTCATGTCAGTTGGCCGAGCTGAACCATAGAACAAAGTTGGGAAGTTCATTTCCTCTGCGTATGTGTCTTGGAAAATGCCAAGAGGTTTAAACCCTTCAGATGGTGCAATTTCAATGATGGTTGTGTCAAGGTCTTTGATTGAATGTGCATCATTGAACCAATGTATAACTGATTCAGATACGGGTTCATGATCATCTTCAGACATGTCATTGTCCATACTTGGTTTTGTTTCAGTATCTACGTGCAATTTTGATGTTCTCTTTGCCAATTGCTCTTCCCAGTCTTTATTTATGGAGATGTTTTGTTCTTTGTACAATGGTGTTCTTGATAGTGTCATTAAAGCATTCATCACAAGAGCAGGTCTAATATTTCCTTGTGCATATGCATTGTCATATTGTAGCTTCTGTTTTAGTCTAACTGCGACTGTTGTATTTTCATCTAGTTGCCTAGGCAATGCTTGTTGCACTTTATCAAAATCCACTGGAACATTGATGATTGTCCCAAGTAATCCATATTGTGCTCGCTTATATCCTAGTTGTCTGATCTGTGCAAAAGCAATGCGCAAAGACACTAGTCTTTCTTCAAGGGAGGTCAGTGACTGAACAACATCTATTGTTGCATTGCGTCTTATGCTCCAAGGTGTAGCAAAACAGGGAACCTTTGCATTTAAAATAGCCTTTGTGCATTGTTTACAAATAGATTGGCCAACTGCCAATGTTTTTTCATTAGTTGGAATAGGAAGCAAAGAGAAAGATTGAGCAAGTGCATGATCAACCTTGCGCATATTTTGCTGAAAGTGAAGCATATCGCAAAGGCAACATGGTTGTGTAGGTGTGTCATTTATGCTTTGCAAGTATCTGTCAATGGATTTTTCTATTGTGTTCGGTTTTGTAAATTTCCATTTTTTTTTGTTTGTCGATCACTAGCGATTGTGTTCTGGACTATAGAAGATGCAAATGATCTACATTTCAGGTTTGGCATGTGAAAAGTATGATGTTTACCTGCTGTGCGAATCTGTCTTTTAAGAGAATGTAATGATTGCTGATCCGGTAGGGCTGTACTTGTGGTGCATACCTGATTTTGATTTCGCATATGCAAAAGACGTTGCACTTGTGGGCGTTGCATTTGCTTTTTCATAGAATCTAATGATTGTTGATGGATTGGATTTGGACTACTATTGGAGGACTGTTTTTTACTTGTGATGTTGCTACTACATGGAACAGAAGTTGAACTTGTTGTCTGTGCAATGCTTCTGTGTGCTATGTTTCGATTACGCATTTTAGCTTTAAGAGAGTGCAATGTCTCATGTGATGTTGATTTTTTCTTTGTGTTTGGTGTAGATGTCTTCGGTTGCAGGCATTTGCTTATATCATTTAGTGAGTGTGTTGCTGCATGTTTCTGTTTTGTTTTTAAATAATGCGGTGGCTGTTCATGGCCAAGATGCTGCCCAAGCTTGCATTTGTTGTTTGTTGTTTCAATATGGGCAGTTGCTACAGTTAACGAAGAGAGTGTGGCAGTTGCAATGTTCGAGTGGCAGGCCTCTGTTGAAGAAATGTTTACTTTCAGACAATTCATTCTCTGGTTGTGTATCAATTCTTTGCTTGTATTTGTTGTACAATTACCAAGTTTTGAAGATCTGTATATTTGGTTTGCAGCTTCTTTGAATGTTGTTTGTTCATTTCGCATGCCCATTTGTTGTTGACCTATGCCACGTATTGTTGCTTTCAAACATCGTAAAGAGTTACGAACATGTAGGTTTGAGATGGACAAAGTTCGTGTTCTTTTATGATCTAGACTTGCTGAAATGTAACTAGTTGTATTGTCTCTTGTAATATTGTACGTAGAAGTGGGGTGCGATGCAGTGCAAGCATCTGATTGGCAACTGCACAATGCTTTTGAAACAGCTAGGCTCCCTTCAAATGTAGGACTAGATGCAATTTTGAAGTTATTTGCCATATATTGAACAGCACCGGAACTGTTAATATGCATGTGATGAGTCAATTGTTGTTTTTGCTGAAGCGGTTCGTAGTGATGATGATTTGAGCTGTCTACAAAGCAAATCAGATTAAAGCTCTT
Source organism: Sequoia sempervirens (assembly GCA_007258455.2). Classification (NCBI taxonomy): domain Eukaryota; kingdom Viridiplantae; phylum Streptophyta; class Pinopsida; order Cupressales; family Cupressaceae; genus Sequoia; species Sequoia sempervirens. The sequence continues at coordinate 150,220,284 of VDFB02379711.1, read as the reverse complement.
CTTTGGCTCTCTGCTATTTCTGTATGTTTTTGAACCAGGTGATAGAGATGCTTGCCATACGTGTATTGTTGCATGGAATAAGTGCGAGAGCCATAATATGCAAAATTCAGTCCCCTCAAGGCCACTTTGTACATATGGTATTCCAATGTTGGAAACTAATGATTGCAATTGCAATAGAGGATTGTTGTTTGCTATGGTATGCTGATCAGATGAGCCAAAGCATGCCAACGCATACTTGTTCTTGACTGCCAATGCATTTGCTAATGATTGGGCCATGAATATTCGCAAAGCAATTGGGTCAAAGTGTTCATCAACAAGGAAAGCTATGGCCGCAAACATGCTTTCGCCACATGTAGCAGAAAATGTTGCAGGCCTACAGAGGCCAAGTGTATCAAATGCATTTGCAATTGTGGTCCAAGTGCTCTCGAAGCTGCAATATGTGTTTGCCAAGTGTTGCTGAATGTTTTGAATGCAACTGTATGTGTTTACTCGTGAAAACACAGGTTCAAAGTGTCCAGCAGCAGCATTTGTATCGTGGAAAAGAATTGATATCATAGGATTGTATCCGTCCTTGTTGAAATGCAAGTACCTTCTTTTGAACCTTGCAGACCAAATGCATATTGGTATGTCCAACCAATGTGCTAGCCATTTTAAACAGAATGTGTCACCCCAAAGCCCAGTTTCACCATTGTTATTATGCTCTGTGGCTGAAAGCCTCATTCTACGTAGGTATGTGTTTTTGTCTTCTACACCATGCAATTGCCTAAGGAATGTTGGATGCAAGTCATTTTCGTAGGAACTTGAAGCTGTCATGCAGGCATTGCAAAGACGATGCAGAAAATGGTCAACAAGACCATTGCGTAGCTGATTTGGAGAATAGCGAGAGCAAAGAAAAACATGTATCATGTCAAATAGGCAATCACCTACTTTGTAGTTGAATGAATCGATTCGGAAACAATTTGCATTGTGGAGAGCTTCATCAATTGATGCAAATTGTGGTTCAGTATTTGGTGTGTAGGTCTCCACATCAATTGGCTGTAGGGGCAGTTTTTGTTTTTTGGGTGGATTGTTTATGACCATATTGCCCAAATAGGGGTTTTTTTTTGGCTAGAAGGCAGCCTGTATTGTGACTATTCAGTAGTGCAATTACTATTGAGCGAAAAAGACAGGTTGTATTGTGACTATTCAGCAGTATAATGACTATTTAGCAATATGCAGAACTTGAACTGTAGAATGCAATTGAATATAATTTTTCTTTTCTTTGCAAGCAAGTGAAACAGAAATAAGTTTAGTGTTCTACTACACACCTTTGTCACCAAGTCTGCAAGGCAGGTGTAACAATATCCTTGTATGTTATAGGAGATGTAGTGTACGCCCTAGAAAACAAAATCAACAGTTAATTGTGAATGCATATGAGTAAAACAGAACCTGTATTGAAGTTTTCTAGGAATAAAATGCATATTTTAAGAAGGCCACAATACAGTAGTCATGGTCATTAATTACTCATGTCGATGAGAACAGTGATGTGGAAGTTGTTAGATTATGACTTAATGTAGAATACCAACGCACCCCAGGTCCTGTAGAACAAAAGCAACATTTGATTATTAGTGCATTTGAGCATATATCTGGCAAAAGGAATAGAATAACTAAATAATGACCAATAAATGGAAGGGAGGAACTAATAGTTAGGAAAATATATAAAAGGCAAATTTTGGGGGTGGAAAAGTATATGCAATTCTCTTCACTTTTTTTGTGAGAAGGATGCAATGAGCATTTTTTGGTCAATATGCTGGGTATTTACATGATTCTTGCATCCAAATAGTTGCTTAGAAACTGAGCATAATTCTGCTAGGTATAAGTGCAGAATCCATGTTATACAAGACCCAGTCAGAAAACATTTAGCCCATATATATATATAGGTCTATCATTAATTGCATATGTCGTAATATACAAGAACTATAGGTAGACTTGCTCAATCCATATGCCCAATATGGAACAATTGTAAAGGAATAGTATACGGTAACCACAAATGTAAATTGTAAGTAGGTGTTGCATAGTCTTTGTGTCGTTGCTCATTGCAATTGAACCTGCAACATGATAGGAAGTTTAAGATTAGTGTCTAATCAACAAACAATCTCTTTCCATTGTGCATGTACTATACAATCCTAAGAAAAGCATTAAGTTGGAACTGTTACTGCTTACAGTATTTGCATCTGTGCACAATTATATATACTACAAAAGAATACATGGTCTAACAGAGCAAATGCAAAAGGGGTCTAAAGGTTGATGCCAATAGCTTGAATCCTTCATGCTTGACATCAACTTTAGATGTGTTGATCCAAAGGTTCATAAATCTATTTGGAAACAGCAACAAGTGCCTGTATATATATATATATATATATATATACATATAGGTCTATCATAAATTGCATATGTGGTAATATACAAGAATTATAGGTAGAGTTGCCCAATCCATATGCCCAAATACAGAACAATTGTAAAGGAATAGTATACGGTAACCACAAATGTAAATTGTAAGTAGGTGTGGCATAGTCTTTGTGTTGTTTCTCATTGCAATTGAATCTGCAACATGATAGCAAGTTTAAGATTAGTGACTAATCAACAAACAATCTCTTTCCATTGTGCATGTACTATACAATCCTAAGAAAAGCATTAAGTTGGAATTGTTACTACTTACAGTATTTGCATCTGTGTACAATTATATATACTGCAAAAGAATACATGGTCTAACATAGCAAATGTAAAAGGGGTCCAAAGATTGATGCCAATAGCTTGAACCCTTCATGCTTGACACCAACTTTAGATGTGTTGATCCAAAGCTTCATAAATCTATTTGGAAACAGCAACAAGTGCCTGTCAGAAGAACAAGTACGTGTAACAATTTAAGCATGTACAAAATCCAAATTGTACATTGGAAAAAGCTAAAAAAGAGAAGAAAACTTCCCGGTGAATATATCAATTGTCGTATTAATTTGCATGAAAAACAAGACCATATGGGAAACAACAAACAACATAGGTAAATTGAAATTTTCAAATTTACTTTTGTATGTTGGTACAGGAAAATGCTCCAAAGCGAGAGAGGAAAATTTGTGTACCATTGTCAAATGTGTCTATAGCCCTTTGCACAGTGAAGCTGGTCTGTTCTTCGTCTATGTCCATAAAGTTTTTTGATTTCTGCATGGCATCTACATGGTCTTTTTTAATAGGATAACAATACAAAAAACATTGGAATTTTATCTTTGTTAAATACAAAATATAAACCATAGTTGGAAATGGAACTTACAGAAATAAATGAATGTGGGGGGGCCCGCCTCCCACTCCCCCCCAAGTCACCACTCTCCCCTCCACTCACCACTCTCCCTCCCCATTCACCACTGTTTAAGTGGCAGTGGTTTCAAGCCAAGGGGAACAACTGCTAGGTAACCACCAATCTGCATAGTTGAGAGATGGTTTTTCATGCATACAAGTTTGAATGGGTGTTGGTGGTTGTATAATTTTGAAGCGCATCAATGTTTCGAATCTCCACACAGTTGAGATGTTAACGTCTTATTTTCTAACACCCTAATATCAAGTTTGAATGACAAACCAAACCAGGAATCCCAGATATTTCTTATGTCCTTTGTTTCTCTTTAAGTAGATTGGTAAAAAGTAATGAGATGGATCAGACACATATCCCTTTGATAGAACAATTGCTTGTTTGTAGATTCTAGTAGTTTAAATTTTTGCACAAAGAAAAAAAATCTTGTTGCCAAACTATCATGTCTAAGCATTTAAATGGTATGTTGGAAATTAAATACTGTCCAATAAGAATTCAACTTCTGCTATGGTCAATTTGTAATATGCATGGTCTTTTTTAATAGGATAACAATACAAAGAACATTGAAATTTTATCTCTGGAAAATACAAAATATAAACCATAGTTGGAAATGGAACATACAGAAATATGAATAGAAATGAATGTGGGGGGGCCCACCTCCCACTCCCCCCCAAGTCACCACTCTCCCCTCCACTCACCACTCTCCCTCCCTATTCACCACTGTTTAAGTGGCAGGGGTTTCAAGCCAAGGGGAACAACTGCCAGGTAACCACCAATCTGCATAGTTGAGAGATGGTTTTTCATGCATACAAGTTTGAATGGGTGAAGCTATTTTCTGCTTGCCCCATGGCCATAGGAACTGCTGATTTCTGCATGGAATTTGTCTATGCTTCCACTTTTTGCAACAATGGACAAATTGAACCTATTTAGAAGAATGAGTTGCTGCTATAATGCAAATAGGATTATAGAATCCATATTTTGCAAATGCATGGAACAACACCATTCTCCTCAGCAGGTTCAAGCTGCCCATCATTGCACTATTCATATGCAAAATGTGGAAGCATACATAGTGGAGTTGACTATTTCTCAAAACGCAACACGAGTTATATGAAACACAAGTGGACCTTCTTTAACAAGGCTCAAGCAGCTCCCAGCGTAATGCAATTAAACACCCCAGGAAATAAGGCACTGGCCAATAGATGTGAAGATAAAAACTAATTTTTTTCCCAGCAAATTAAACTCAAAAACAAAACTGTAGATAAATGCTTCATATATCCGCGCTCAGTTCGCAAGAAATAATTAAAATTGCCTTTTGGCTCAATCGATATCCAAAGTTATGCTTTTCCCTTTATTTTGCAGGGAAGAAAATTAATAATTGGCTAGTGCCCAATTTCCTGGTGGTTTAATTTTTTAGCAATAATTTCCAACATTGTATCCAATCATCGGGAGAGGGTGAAATATTAAGCTTCTATCCCTAATGTTTTGTCTATTTTTTGAAGAAGGGCAAATGGACAACATTGGTCTAAGCATTCTACAATGGTACTTGGTCAGAAATCTCACCTACATCTACCCTCCCTTCCAAATGAATTGCCATCTCATCTACGACAATCAAAAACTATTGTGGGGTTTAGATATATGGTCAGATCGCAACTAAGTCTCAAAACATAGACTGCGAAATATATGAAAATCAAAATATGTGCAGACAACTACCAGACTGGCATTTCTTGCAATGATAAAATTAGTTAAAATAAATTTAAAAATTAAAATAGCAAACTGCAAACATAACATAAGATCAAGAGTATTGTTGCCAAAGAAGAGTATAAATTCCAGCATTTACTCAAATCATAGCATCACCAGTAGAAAGCCACGGAGAACAAAAACATGTGATATGAGAAGCCCTCATAGTTCAGCAGTATTACAAGCATATTTACTTCCACCATCACATACATGGTGACATATAGTAATATAAACTTGTAGCAAGAAAACAGAGAACAAAATGAATGAAGAGAATGGGGCGATTTAAGTTTAATATGTTCACACATAGCCAGACTATCTTCATTTACCTGATTGCAACATAATTGTTTTAGAATGAAACAAAAACTGAAACACAATTAAAAATGATCTGGCTGTGTACAGATCCATAAAACTAAAACACCTTGAAACAATGGCAAATGACATACCTCAAGATTTTGCATGGATTCTTTCATGCAATCATCGTGTTGATGAAAAAAAAGGATAGAGTTTGCAGGAAAAATATTGCATAACCCTAGTGCATCAGAATTCTTTTAGAAAATGGGATGGACCAAAGCCAATCTCTCCACAGCTGCTGCTTCAAGCTATTCACAATAAACGAAAAGTAGATCTAAAAATATTGGGGTTTTAGAGCTACTAATTCTTGAGCTTCCTTTTACACATGAATGAAAAAATGTGATAGCACAGACAAGGAACGTGAAATGCAATTTTAAGAGATTAGTGGGACATGAGAGATCATGTAAAAGTGTTACCATGTCATTATGTTGCCCACTAATACACTGTCTTACCTAGATGGCTAACGACAAAATGGTCAGGCTAATCCATTAAGATCAGGGGGGGGCCCACCTCCCACTCCCCCCCCAAGTCACCACTCTCCCCTCCACTCACCACTCTCTTCTGCTCATTCAACACTCTTTCAGGACTAGTGGTTTCAAGCCAAGGAGAATCCATGTGAGCCATTAGATATTGCATAGAGGCTTTAAGTTGCATCATGTGCAAAACGAATTGTGCAAGCAATAATTCAAATGGAGGCTTTCACAGAATGGCATAAAAGCAACTAAACATGCCATCCTATGTAAGCCAACATTTGAGACATTGTTCACACATCTAATTTGTTCTGCACATGTTGCATTGGTAGCATAGACAACGCATTGTATTGTTTCAGAAAATGCCTTAAGCAAATGTGCTATCATGGAATGCTACAATAAGAAAATGCATGTATGGAAGAATTTGTAACATAGCCAGGGCAGCAAACTGTTTTGGATATTACTTCAAAGGAATGTGGTACCACGGTGCTGGAATTCTATATGGATTGTAATAGCATTGCATCACCATGAGGCCACATTTCTTTGAGACATATATCCAAACAACTTGACACCTTCTCCATGTCTTACCACATTTCTGTCAGACATTTTTCTAAAAAATTCAATGCCATGCCTTGTTTATACTACTGCTTGCGATGCTTGTAAGACCACCATATATTGTTCATGATTTTAGGTTTGTCAAATGGTCAAGCTCAAGACATTCAGAACAAAACTATCACAGTTAAACTCTGCCTTTTATAAATGATAATATTTAAAAATAGAGTTGAAAATCCAAAAGAAGCCTAAATAAGATGCATAATGAAAACAATTAGAAGACAAAGTAGTTGCTATCCTTTTTCGAAGATTTCAATAGTTATTTTGTAAATGCCTTCACGTTGACCATTTGACAAGTCCAAGACTCCTAGCAACATACGGTGATCTTATAGCGCCCAATTTTCTGGTGGTTTAATTATTTAGTAATAATTTTCAACATTGTCTCCAATCATTGGGAGAGCGTGAAATATTAAGCTTTTATCCCTAATGTTTTATCTATTTTTCAAAGAAGGGCACATGGATGAGATGGGCGCGTTGGTGCATATTGTTTTCACATGCATTGAATTCGTGCCTATAAACTAAGGAATTATTTGTACACAGAAAGAGTATTACAAGGAAATCTGAACAATGCATTTGGTTTCATAATACTCAAATGCAATCCCTCTGTTCCAAATGAATTAACATCTCATCTATTTCTTGCAATGACAATTTCAAGACTCTAAACTGCACGATTGTTGAATGAATGGACTGCATATCTGTTACAGTTTTTGTAAAGATTTTGATTGTGCAAATTGCACATACTATAGCTATGATGCTAAAATAACCTAATGAAACGTGCATGGGCTTACCTAAATATCAAACTTAACTCTCAAGAAATTAGCCACACAACAATCCAAACCAAGATAAAGAGGAATATATTTTCTACCAAAAAAAGGGTGAACACAAAAATTTGGATTAATGCTACATCATATAATATTGGCTAAGTATAGAAGGGTGGATCTGGTTAACAAAAAGTAGGGGGGCCCTCCTCCCACTCCCCCCCCAAGTCACCACTCTCCCCTCCACTCACCACTCTCTTCTCCTCATTCAGCACTCTTTCAGCACTAGTGGTTTCAAGCCAAGGAGAATCCATGTGAGCCATTAGATATTGCATACAGGCCTTAAGGTGCAGCATGTGCAAAATGAATTGTGTTAGCAATATTTCAAATGTAGGTTTTCATAGAATGGCATAAAAGCAACTAAACATGGAACATCACCACCAAGGAAACAACAATTAAATGATAGCATCCAATGAAGAATGAGCAGCCATAGAGAATGACACAAAGAATTATAAATATGAGCACAGTGCCTATTTATTTTACGTGGAACTGGGCATGTTTCATTGCTTCTATGGCATCCTATGTAAGCCACCATTTGAGACATTGTTTACACATTTAATTCATCCTGCACATGTTGCATTGGTAGCATAGACAATGCACTGTATTGTTTCAGGAAATGCCTTAAGGAAATGTGCTATCATGGAATGTCATAATAAGACAATGCATGTATGGAAGAATCTCTAGCATAGACAAGGCAACAAATTGTTTCGGAGATTGCTTCAAAGGAATGTGGTTCCATGGGGCTGGAATGCTATATCGATTGTAATAGCATTGCATCACCATGGGGCCACATTTCTTTGAGACATATTTCCAAACATCTTGACGCCTCCTTCATGTCTAACCACATTTCTGGCAGACATTTTTTGAAAAATTCAATGCCTTGCTTATACTATTGCCTACGATGCTTGTAAGACCACCATATATTGTTGAGGATTTTAGGTTTGTCAAATGGCCAAGCTGAAGACATTCAGAATAGAACAATCACAATTAAAGTCTGCCTTTTATAAATGATAATATTAAAAAAGAGAGTTGAAAATTCAAGAGAAGCCTAAATAAGATGCATAACGAAAGCAAGTAGAAGACAAAGTAGTTCCTATCCTTTCTAAAAAATTTCAATAGTTATCTTCTAAATGACTTCAGCTTGACCATTTGAAAAATCTAAGACTCAAAGCAACATATAACCCAGGAACATGAACACTAGGCAGTCTTTTCTGGCGCCAGCAAGTAGGCTTTAGAGAGAGGTTTCATCCGGACAGCTCCTGAATGAACCAAAAACCATAGATGCCATGAAGAAAGACACGTAACAGGAAGAATGCCACCTGACGCGATGAAGAATGCAACCACGCGCCCATCTCGTCCATGTGCCCTTTTTTGGAAAACCAAACAAAACATTAGGGATAGAAGCTTAATATTTTGCCCTCTCCCGATGATTGGATACAATATTGAAAATTATTGAAAATTATTACTAAATAATTAAACCCCCCAGGAAATAAGGCACTGGCCAATAGATGTGGAGATAAAAACTAATTTCTTTCCCAGCAAATTAAACTAAAAAACTAAACTTTGGATAAACGCTACATATATCCGCACTCGGTTCCCAAGAAACAATTAAAATTGCATTTTGACTCAATCAATTACATTAGTCTCCGCCTATAAATAGCAAGAAAACAGAGAACAAAATGAATGAGAATGGGGCGATTTAAGTTTGAGGCCAACCAAAATAAACTTCCATGTTAGAGCCGAATACTGTGAGTCTGTGACCATCCTTAGAAATGTTTGCAGAAGTGGAGGAATAGTGCTGATTGTGAATGGATCTAGCAGCATGAAGCGTATCAGCCCATACATGGACAATCAAAGACACAAACCTAGATAGCAGTTTGTAGACGATAGTGACAATCACTTCAAGTTATATGACAATATAGCCAAGATAAAGAATCCAAACGATAGTCATAATTTTATGACAGTCTATAAAGGAGGGGTTCAATTGTGAACAACATATAGATGGTGCACTCCATGACATAAAGATATAGTGATAGAGCACACATTTTAGGGGTCTTGACTATTGTCAAAGTTGCTAAAGCTTTGGCCAAGTATCAAGCATGATATCCATGTAATGAATGATGAATATTGGTGGCAAGCATGGATGGAAGGAATTGTTAAATGGGAAATTATAGCAACAATCATATAGCTCAGGAGGTTGCAAATTTTAGATTCATTCTCAAGCAATATACAAACAGGGCTAAAACAACAAACGAGTATACCTGAAATGGTTTAGGCAAAAAAATAAGCACAGAAGCAAATGTGAACTTGCTTAAAAGATAAAGGCTCCCCTTGTTTATTGTTCAGTTCAAATATTGCTTTTTCTGCTTAATTACTAAGTCCTCTCTTAATATGTAATATTTTATCACTCTTAACTAAATCTCCGATTATGTGTAGTTTGAGAATTACTAACCATTTTATCTAGATAAGTAGCATTCAGGTACTTTGAAATATTACTCAAATTACCAATAAGAAGTACTAAGAAAGTGGCATTCGTGGTTATTTTTGAACCATAGACTTATGCAACGGGACCTGTTGCTGGGATCAGAAATTTGATCCAATTGACTTGTAATAGGCTAATATCACTATATTCCAATTTTCCAGGTGAATGTTCCTTCTTGTTGCAGTCTACAAAATTTTATGTCCACGAGTCCTACCCAAGCTTTTAATCAAGATTTTGAAAAATAAAAGCCGAGTGCTACTGCTTTGGATTTTTGACTTTAATTCTGAATTGAATTAATGTACACCTTCCATGTGAACGGTTTTTGGTCTGATTTCCCATTCAACATCAGAAAAATCACTCTGGACTGAACAAAGGCAATGTCTAGGTAACAGTTATGATACTATAGATTGATAGATCTAGGCTCTAGCTATTGGAATCTAATCATTCTTTTCTAAAACACGCCTTCATTGGAAGTACTGTTCTTAAAAGAAATCCTCTGTTTCTCTCTTTGCCGGTATACTCTTTATGTTTCAGGCAGGCTATGGGTTGAGATAAAACAAATTATCTTCCTTCTAGTCATATTGTAGAGTTGCTGTGGAGGGTATTTTAGACTAAAGAGGCAAGTGAAAAAGAATCAGGAAATAATAAATATGAGTGAAATAATAGAGGGCAGCCACGCACCCATCTCGTCCATGTGCCCTTCTTTGGAAAACCAAACAAAACATTAGGGATAGAAGCTTAATATTTTGCCCTCTCCCGATGATTGGATACAATATTGAAAATTATTGGAAATTATTACTAAATAATTAAACCCCCTAGGAAATAAGGCACTGGCCAATAGACATCGAGATAAAAACTAATTTCTTTCCCAGCAAATTAAACTAAAAAACTAAACTTTGGATAAACGCTGCATATATTCGTGCTCGGTTCCCAAGAAACAATTAAAATTGCCTTTTGACTCAATCAATTACATTAGTCTCCGCCTATAAATAGCAAGAAAACAGAGAACAAAATGAATGAAGAGAATGGGGCGATTTAAGTTTGAGGCCAACCAAAATAAACTTCCATGTTAGAGCCGAATACTGTGAGTCTGTGACCATCCTTAGAAATGTTTGCAGAAGTGGAGGAATAGTGCTGATTGTGAATGGATCTAGCAGCATGAAGCGTATAAGCCCATACATGGACAATCAAAGACACAAACCTAGATAGCAGTTTGTAGACGATAGTGACAATCACTTCAAGTTATATGACAATATAGCCAAGATAAAGAATCCAAACGATAGTCATAATTTTATGACAGTCTATAAAGGAGGGGTTCAACTGTGAACAACATATAGATGGTGCACTCCATGACACAAAGATATAGTGATAGAGCACACATTTTAGGGGTCTTGACTATTGTCAAAGTTGCTAAAGCTTTGGCCAAGTATCAAGCATGATATCCATGTAATGAATGATGAATATTGGTGGCAAGCATGGATGGAAGGAATTGTTAAATGGAAAATTATAGCAACAATCATATAGCTCAGGAGGTTGCAAATTTTAGATTCATTCTCAAGCAATATACAAACAGGGCTAAAACTTTAAAAAAATTCTAGAGATAATGTTGAAGCAAACTTTTGCATCTACAATGACTTGGTTGACTGCATCTACAAAAAATGAAACGAAAATATGTTATGGAATTCAAATTCATTATCAAGTGTTAACAACATAGATACAAAGGCATTAGAATCCCTTCAAGGCATCATCTAGAGTAGGCACTTCTTGATGCTGGAACTATTTTGGAAATCCAAAGTCTGCATCCAATCGTTTAATCTGCAAGTATGCTTAAACTAAATTTTATAAAATAATGTCATATTTCATGCAGTGCAAACAACAAATAACAATTCCAAATAAAATTATATTATAAGCTTACCATCTTCTATCCATCTCTTGGCCAATATTGGATCTTCAACCTTTGAGATCACAAAAATGATGTTCTAGATTGCCTCTCACAACAACTCATCTTAATGTGTATGATGGCAGGTTATGCCCTTATATTATTACCCTCTTTTCATGCATCTATCAACACCGAAAACATGATTTTTAGTTGCATGTATTGGCAGTCATGACATATTTGAAACATTGAAATGGTGTTCATGCATGTGTTACCAAATTTATTTTTTTTCTTATTCGTTTAGATGTGTAGCAAGATTTCTAATGTCCTAAAGTAACCAGAGCAGTGTTTCAGTTTGCATGTGATAGCAGTTCCTTGTGGCAAATGCAAATAACTAGAAGAGAAGGTAACATACTTAAAGTACCAAAAAAGAATTTCTATAATAACTAAGGGAAAAACCTCTGGTCATTGGTGTTGACAAACAGTGGTGCATAGCTTGCCATCTCCATAATATAGTGCAATGATTTAAGATGAAAATATGAGCTTTTCTTATTGAAGAAAGGGATTCTAGAAAATACAAATGTGCAATAGGGCAAGTAGCAAGTATTCTAGTTCTGGAATCCAATATCCAAACTGTTATGGTTACAAAATTTAAGCAATTTTAAATAGGGAAAGATAAAGTCAGACACAACAGGCAAGCAAGCGGTAGAGGCAATCAAGTAAACAATGTTTGAACAAATACCAAATGCGCTAATAAAAATTCAAATGCAATGAATTGTTTGTTGCAGAGTAGAGACAGGAGCATGTTCTTGTATAAACATAACAAAAATGTTAATTGCACAAGCAAGGAACAAAGCATGTCTTTACCTGTGATCTGGGCTTCTTGAGCCATCCAGCTTGAGTGTTGCTTTGTAATGTTTCCTTGGTTTAATATTATTTTTACCCCTTTATGTTGTTTATGATGAGATGCTTTAACTGCTTATGATAACAAGAGTGTAGTATATAGAAAAGTCAATAACATTGTCTTACCATTTGTTGTATGATGGGGCTACAATCAAGTTTTGCAGTTACAAAATGAGTTTTTACAACAGTCAATTTTAGAGCTGAATGAAATGCTTTAGAAACATTGCAGATGTGTATTCTGTCGCTGCATGGAAAATCAGTCATAGTAGATAATTAAAGATACGGCCTGGTCGTTGTATGTGCAATGTGGCTTTGTGTTGCCTAGACAAATGCATATTCCTGTCTTTTCTTTGCATAGAAAAACAAAAGAACAACATTGCATTATTTCAAACAGTTCACTGCCTTGTCTATTGCTTGTCATGGCATTCCATCACCATGAGACCACATTTCTTTGAGACATTTTTTTGAACAGTTCACTCCCCTGTCTATGCTATTGCTTACTATTATGTTTTAGGCTTTTAGCCATAGCAGCAAGGTAGTGAACTATTTGATAAACTGCTTTAGTAGACATGTATGAAAAATGCGGTAGCATAGACAAGACACTGAACTGTTGGAAAAAATGCGTCAAAGAAATATGGTCTCGTGGTGACGGAATGCCATGATTTCTCTAAGCATCCATAGCTTGTTCGAAAGCACCTGTTTTAGGCTTTTAGCCATAGAAACAACACAGTTAACTGTTTGATAAAATGCTTTGGTAGACATGTATGAAAAATGTGGTAGTATAGAAAAGGCAGTGAACTATTTGAAAAATGCCTCAAAAAAATGTGGTCTCATGGTGATGAAATGCCATGACAAGCAAATGATAAAACGTAAAACATAAACCTTGGGAGGACTAGACAATATGCTAGTGATTTCAACTTGATCAATGAGAGGATTGGGCTCACAGATGGTTCCTACCATTCGAAGGAAATACAAGGGTTCCTGGCAAGGCCCTGTTCAAGAAAACAGAGGAGACAGCATGTGTCTTGGCAGGGAAGATAATGCTCTATCGTGGGTCCACTTTTAAATTGGGGCTCAGGACATTTTATACAAATTGCAACACATAGCGGACCTAAAGGGCCAAAACAGGTCCTCTAGATGTGTGTTACTCATGCAAACTTTGACGAGTGAAAAACAAATTCCACACCACAGCCATGTACACATAATACTTACTAAAAGAATTTATCATTCCATATTTGGCAAAAACCAACCCTGTAGAAGTTAACTGCAAGCCCGCACAAAGCATATAGCAGAACACACAAATCCCAACATGTTGAACAAACCTTTTAAACATATTCAATAAACCGATATGAATCAACCACAATTACAAAATTAACCACCAGAGTGGGATACAACAGATGTTACAAACTGTCCATCTATGTAAGCATGTGTGAACTGCTCAGGAAAGTTATGTTCTAACAGAAAAGCACATTAACTATTCGACTCAGGAAAATGTGCCCAAACCAAATGACGAATGTAAAGTCAAGGTCCATAATCTTTTTCCAGTATACTTGCTGCCTATGTGAAAATGGTGGACTACGAATAGGTTACAGAATTCCATCAAAGCAAAATGATAGGGGAAAGCCTGATAACAATCTGGGTGGATGGATCAAGGGAACACGGATAAAATTACACAAGACTCAGAATCGCTTCCAAACCCTACCTCCAAGTCCAAACCCAGGAACATGGAAGAAGCTACTACCCCTGTTTTTCCACCACATTTTTCATACATCTCTACCAAAGCATTTTATCAAACAGTTCAGCGCCTTGCTGCCAAGGATAAAAGCCTAAAATAGATGCTTTCGAACAAGCTATGGATGCTCTAAAGAAATCTATCTAAGCAAAATAGTGAGGAAAAACTTATTTCAAAACCACGCACACAAAATAGTATCATAGTTGCATTTAAACATTAAACACATATGGGCAATATTAGTCACAATCTGGTCCAATGTATTGACTTAATATTTAAAGCCCCACAAGACGGTTAATACCCTTTTTGCTGTGATGGATGTCGATAGCATGTCCGAAAGCCCCCATTTTGACATAGGTTAAGTATAACACGCAACACCTATATTTTACTTGTAAAAACAGCAAAAGCACATGAACTATTCGACTCAGGCAAATGTGCCCAAACCAAATGACGAATGTAAAGTCAAGGTCCATAACCTTTTTCCAGTATACTTGCTGCCTATGCGAAAATGGTGGACTACGAATAGGTTACAGAATTCCATCAAAGCAAAATGATAGGGAAAAGCCTGATAACAATGTGGGTGGATGGATCAAGGGAACACGGATAAAATTACACAAGACTTAGAATCGCTTCCAAACCCTACCTCAGAATCGCTGCATCAGAGAAGAAGACTCAGAATCGCTTCCAAACCCTGCCTCCAAGTCCAAACCCAGGAACATGAACACTAGACAGTCATTTCTAGCGCCGGCAAGTAGGCTTTAGAGAGAGGTTTCATGCAAACAACTCCTGAATGAACCAAAAACCGTAGATTCCATGAAGAAAGACACGTAACAGGGAGAATGCCACCTGACGCGATGAAGAATGCAGCCACGTGCCCATCTCGTCCATGTGCCCTTCGTCGAAGAACCAGACAAAACATTAGGGATAGAAGCTTAATATTTTTCCCTCTCCCGATGATTGGATACAATATTGAAAATTATTGAAAATTATTACTAAATAATTAAACCCCCCAGGAAATAAGGCGCTGGCCAATAGACGTGGAGATTAAAACTAATTTCTTTCCCAGAAAATTAAACTAAAAAATGAAACTTTGGATAAACGTTGCATACATCCGCGCTCGGTTCCCAAAAAACAATTAAAATTGCCTTTTGACTCAATCGATTACATTAGTCTCCGCCTATAAATAGGCAGGGACTAACAATGATTTATTTTAATATAAAGAGGTGCTCATAATAGTAAAGAGCATTCACATAAAATAATATAATTCAGATATATATCTTTTGTGGAGCAACATCAACAATCTAAGTGATTAAAATTGCATGTCTTTCTCAGGTCTTTCTTAGGAGATTTGTGGGATAAAAAGAATAAAAGGTGATAGAAATATATATATATTAAAAAATAGATATAATAATGTAGAAATATGGAATTGAAAAATTAAGAAAATATTATTTGAATTGTTTGTAACAATAGTAATATTTTATTGATGTAATGTTTGGGGTAGAAATATATCAAAATTAAAATGGAAATGAATAAAAAAGATTCAATAGAACAAATAATATGTGGTGTTAAAATAAAAAATTTATACATGAAACAATTTTGTTACTATTCTTAGATCTTATGGATTGTTCGGTCTCATAAACATTAAAATCACATGCATTCATTCATTCTTATCATTTTATATGTTATAATATACAATCTATCACCATATTTAAACATAATTATTCTCATAAAAAAGAGAGAAATTTAAATCTTATAAAAGATAGTTTTGTATAATTCATATTAAAACACAATTATACCTTTTATATAATTAAAGAAAATTCCATTATAAACTTTCATTCCTTTTTATACCGTAAATGAAAGGGAGTGTTGCGAAGTTGGGAAGAAATTTAATTCTTATTTGAAATTTTATTGAAATTATTTGACATTCCAACGTAAGAATCACGTACTAACAATATAATGTACATACATGCACTTTCCTTAAGGTAGGCAAATAAGATAAGATTGGGTGTAATTAATTTATTATGGGAAAACAATAAAATATTACTTCCCACTCCCAATAATTGATCTCTCGTCGACCTCGGACCATTGCTAAGATAACGACACATCGTGAATGCAACCCTATCATACGACAAAAGATATCAATTCCTTATCGATATTATATTTAATTTATAATAAATGTGCATTCGTTTCTCACAATAATGTTCAAGGTAGGTTTGATCAAATAATTAAAAAAAAAAAAAGAGTTTAGGGAAAGCATGCCATAAGATTTGATAAAAAGCATTAAGATACAAAGGGATATTTAGTTTTTAAATTGGTCAGACTATTTTATTCTAAATTATATTTTAGCATTTAATATTTATATTTATGCTAGTTTAGTTTTAATAGATTGTTTTAGTGAATGTTCCTTATTTTAAATATATTTCATATTTATAAATTTGATTTGTGCTTTTTAAATTTATTTTATAATTTTTATTTAATAATCGTGGTTTTGAATTTATTGTTTATTTTCTTAGAAATGTGTTTTCTTATCATAATCTAAGTAGGGTAGTATTAATGAGCATCAATATAGTTTGTTGTGTTCGAAAAGGAAAGTAACTAACTTTCCATATTTTTCCTTAATCTAAACTTTAGATAAAATTATTGATTTTGAACAAGTTTGCAAACATGTCGAATATAATGCATGTCTAGATCTATCTGTATGAATGCAAATGTTCTACTCTTTATGACTAGATATTACTTTTCAAATGTTTTAGTAGTGAGTAATAACACATGATCTCATGATGTTTAACTACATTAGGGATTTGTCCTTTTATACACCAAAGTGTGCAATTTTGAATATTTTATACTAAAG
The DNA here is from genome assembly GCA_007258455.2 of Sequoia sempervirens. Taxonomy (NCBI): domain Eukaryota; kingdom Viridiplantae; phylum Streptophyta; class Pinopsida; order Cupressales; family Cupressaceae; genus Sequoia; species Sequoia sempervirens. The sequence continues at coordinate 150,203,118 of VDFB02379711.1, read as the reverse complement.
TGAATGGGTAGCAACTAGTTGGGATTAAGCCAACAATTTTTTAGTGGTGAATCTTTGCTAATTCGCAAATAGTTCATATTCACAAATTGGAATTTTGTGAATATATTGTAGCCGATGAGAGGCCAAATCATGTAGATTTCACAAATTATTGGTCAAATGCATTTCATTTTCACAAATTATTGGTCAAATGCATTTCATTTCACCTTCAATTTATTTTGTGAGGCATTTATATTTAATATTTTCTTCATAGTAAACTACGTATTTCTAATGGTGATTCCCCTAGAATTTTGGATGCATGTGTTAATCTATAGACATATTGGCCAATACCATTAAAAGTTCATTGTGTATGAGGACCCATTTTTCCAATACCATTAAAATTTCACTGGGTATGAGGATTTGTTTAGCCAATACCATTATAACTACATGCTAATCCTAGGTCCATAATCATTTTGACAATTACAACATATTTTTTAGCGAGGTTTGATTCACCCAACATTTATATCTATTGTTTTATAATCAAATGGGATTCATCAAATTATTTCTATAGCATTTAAAAACCCCAAAAAATTCACCAATTACAGATTGATATAAATACAATGAAACTATGATTACAATTTTGTATTATTTTTTATTTTTTGAGCTCTTGATTTAGATCATAGGAAAGTTTCAACTACCAAAATTTTTGCATTAGCGAGTCAATGAAAACCTAAAGGTAATTGATGATTCATTTATAGTGTTATAAGATTATTTATCTCTTTACCATTTTTACTTCATTCTTATAAATGATATTTAGTAGGGAGACACCTTGGGCCCATGAATTTATATTACATGATTCCTTCTTAAACAAAAAATAGTTTTTTGCAACTTTTCTTTTGTGAGAGATGTTGAGTAGGAACAATTTTATTTAATGTGGTGAAGGGAGGTCATCAAAATAGAGAACCATACTGTTATATTAATTGTACAAATTTCCACAATGGGGGTCCAAACTAGGCCTCTAAGTGGCGATGAAAGTTCAAAAAATTAGAGTTAAACAACTTGACATAAAAATTTGAATAGGTTATTATTTTGAAAAATATATAAGAATAAAAGTTGTAGCAAATTGAATAAAGTTTCTAGGTTACTAGTCCTTTTTTGGAAAAAAGTAAATCTGTTTTGCAAAAAAATAAAATTTATATGCAGTGGTACTAAATTTTTAGGAAAAAGATAAGCAAATGTATGTCTGACCACCCTAAGTACAAGAAAACAAATATTTGTATCTAAATACTTCAATTTAAGTAGAGGACATATGCTTGAATGTGAGATTTTTTTTTGTAATTTTTTTTTCATGTAAATAATTAGTTATGATTTTTTTATTATAAATTTTTAGAATTATTAAAACATATGTTCTAACCACCATAACTTGGTCAAAAATTTATGAAATTCAAATTTTTTTATCCTATATTATGCAAAGCATAGAATGTGGTGTATCTTGTAGGTTCGTAAAATGTTAAGTAGTTTGAAAGTTATAGAAGTTTTTCAATCAACCTATCAATCAAGACTTTAGTCATAATGTATGTAGAAAATCAATAATAATTATTTATTAAATTCAAAATAAGGCATAACTTATATTGGTGGAAAGCTGACAATTTTTTCTATAAACCCTAAATTTGTTTTATGAAAATTTGGATCAAAAAAGTCATCAGCCACAAGTGAAAACTTTAGAAAACTAAACAAATTTTCTAAACATGTTTTTTGGATTGAATTTCCAAGTTAAGCAATCCTGAACCAAATCCCAAGCTGAATCCTGAGCCTACTAATTATGTCAGAAAAAATGGATTTCCGTTCTGAAATGGATATTCGTTACTTGTATTATTTATAATACATAATATTATATAATATTTATTATATATTATGTATTATATTATACAATATATTATATTATATATTATTATATTATATATTACATTATATACTATATACTATATTATATATATTTAGTCGATAGGCTATTCTACTTGGGCGAAGCCCATCGGAATTTCCAGCAGTCTGACGCCGGAAACCCCACCGGGAGCCCCCATTTGGTCATTCCAATCTCCGACCCCGCATGATGAGAAATGAGAGTTGTATAACAAGGCATCGACATGCATTCGAAAGCATACAAGGAAAATGAACTATTTCACGAGAATGCCCCGTACAAACGTATTTGTAAAATGTGGAAACAAGGATGATCTGCTAAATGTCTCTGCTAAATGTCTCTGCAAAATGTTTCAAACCGAATGTGATCTCATAAAATCAAATGATTGCAGAAGATGCATAAAATGATTCATTGGAAATGGTCTAAAACTTTCAAGCAAATGATCAAAGCGATGTGCAGGGGGGAAAAGTCACAAGCCCGCGCCTTCTACCAGAACTCTCATCGGCTTGTGATAAAGTGGGAGATTTTGAACAGGATTTGAGCATCCTTTAAAGCATGGAATTTAAAAGGGGCACGGTCAGATGTTGTAGTTGCATCTGCTATGGTGACGTTGGATGCCATAAAAATGTGAAAATCGCAATGAATGTTTCAAGGAATTGCAGTCATAAATTTCTTTGTTGAAAAGGATTTTGAAGATTTCAAATGAAGGACGTGTGAAATGGAAAGCACAGATGGTTGTAATTGTCTGGCAAAAAATGCATGTAAAGTGTGCAAGCATAGACATGGCGTCGAAATGTTCGACAAAATGCCTCAATAAAAATATGGTCTCTCAGAATGTAATGTTGCAATGATGCACAACAGATTTATTAAAAAGGCAATCAGAAACTTTAAAGCAAATGCCCTCGCAGGCAATATATGCGGCTTTTCCCCCAGTCTGACGCCGCCGGGGAGAACTTCATGGCCGCCGGGGTTTTTGGATGTGTCTGGATTCAACAACCTTCGTTGCTGAATGCAGCGGGGGTTTTTGGATGTGTCTGCATTTGCTTCGTCCTCTGCATTTGGTGTGGTAGTCAGAAAGGTATGCAGGAGAAGGAGCAGGGGAAGGGGTAGGGGCAGGAGAATGCATCTGCACTTGGCTTCCTTCCGACGCACGCATTGGCTACCAATTTGATGGAGGAAGAGCATGACTTTTGGAAGCAGTCATATGATTTGGGATACCGACCTTGTGTGGAATTCAGCAAAGAGTTCCAGGCGGAATCACTTGTGGTCCTCAGTAGGCGGCGAAGGTATTTGATGGTGGTGGTGTCTGGTGGATTAAATCAACAATGCAATCAGATTGTGGATGCAGTGGTCATCGCTCGTATTTTTGAAGCCACTTTGGTTGTCCCCATTTTGCAAGTGAATCAAATTTGGGGAGATGAGAGGTAATTATTTCCATTGGGAAAGTGTTTGTTTACAGAGGAGATTTTTGGGGTAAACCTTCCTATTACTCAGAAACGATGTAATATCAGATTTTTATGCAGCCTGTGGCTTATCTACCTCTGGTTGTGGTGTGTGCAGGGGATATTTTAGGACTTCCCACTCCCATTCCTTATGAGCTGCTGAAAAGTCATGACTGTAAAGGAACTACAAAGAAGAGTAGACAAGGAGTGAATTTTTCAGTGGGAGGCAGTGGAATATTTAAAGCCTACGATTTCAAAATGGTAGCTAACAGGTGAAGTAGTTTAAGGAGGTGATAGGAGGAAGACAGGGGTTCAATTCTCACAAGCTCTCGCAGTCTGTAGTTCTTATCTCTGTGGCTGGTAACGATTACAGTGCATTACGTGCTAGCAGAAACGACTCCATTGAGGTAGTTCAAGATCTGAGGGCTTCCTTCCCCTGCAAAAATTTTACAACATCTATTTTTTCTCACTTTGCGAGTTTATTACAGGGGTTGATCGATCTAGTGAAACCTATGGTAAGTGAGACAATCAACGCTGTGAAAGAGCTTTATGAAAGTGAGCTTAGGAATTTTGTGGTGAGTAATATTGGTCAGTTTGGCTGCGAGCCTCAGATCAGCAAAATATCATGAGATTCAAACTACGAGGACATTTTAGCTCTTCATACAAGATTATTGCTCGGGAGAGTGTAGAAATTCTCAAATTGGATCTCAATTAGTTGTCCATCATAATTCTAGATTTGGTGTCTGCAATTAATCATATCTTCTCCAATCCTGCACAATTTGGTACTTCAAAATCTATGCCTTTTGTTGTACATGTTCAATAAAGCTTCAAAATCTGCCTTCTGAATAATACATCTGTTCTTGAAATTGTGACACAGGTTTTGTGGATTTGTTCATTCCTTGCTGTGTTGTGAAAGGTGGGATTGAAATGTGTAGAGAGGTAGACAAAATGGGCAGGGTCTTATTTGAAGTGTTTTCTAAAGTAGATGAAAAGTTCTACGGGAATTCAGTCCATCCAACACGGCAAGGATGTCATGCTATAATGCCGCTGTACGGTAATGTAGCAAAAGGGACAAATAAAACAATCAGTTTTATAGAAGGCTCACCAAACGTTATGGAATGGGTAGATTCCTTTGGATTTGTGGCTTACAATATTTCCACGTTGTTTTTAGCTAAATAAACTTTTTATACACAATTTGTGGATCTTTTAAATGAATCCCATGTAAAACATTTAAGATTTTCTACAATTGGGTAGAAAAGGGAAAGAAAAGGCTGAATTTTACTTATTATGTTCAGTTTTTCACGAGAATCAATAATTTTGTGTCTGGTACAATTGTGCAACCCTCATAAACCTGGAGTAAATATTATGGATTGCTCTCGATGGTGGCCACTTTTGGCATCAAGCATTTGTTTTTATGGCCACTTTACTTGTAAATCATGCCTAAGAGTTGTCATGTATATAAGTATTCTATTATGATGAGTACTTCTTAGATATTAATTTTGAAAGTATTATGTAATATATTTTTTTAAATACAATTATAAATATTAAATTTCTTTTGAACATTATATTTTTTTCTTTTATAATTATATTTTAATATAGAATGATTTTTTAAAGATCAAATATGATTTCAGATAATTTTAAATTTAATATATATGAATATTATTAGATCTAACTATACAATAACTGCTTTCTTCATGCCATCCACTGCTTTCTTCAGCAGTTATTATATTATCTGATATAAATAGAGAGAGATGGGTGAGATAGATCACTATTTTCTTCATGTCGTCCACTGCTTTCCTCACACCGTCCACTACTTTTCACGACCGTAAATAATGTGGGCTCAGCCTATCGGCGTAAGTATTGCACCTTATTGAGGTGCAAGTGCTAGTATATAATATAATTAATATAAGTATATATTATATATTTATTGATGTGTGGCCAATTCATAAGAGAGAGAGGGGGAGTGGGAGGGACTTGAGAGAGAGGGAGAGAGAGAAAGACCTGAGAGGGAGTTGTTGGAAGCCTTGCAACATGAGCATGAAGTATGGATGGTTTGTGTTGGTTGTTCCTATGTTGTCATTGATGTCAAAATGGTGAATAACTATATAGGAAGTTTGTTTGGTTTATCGAAAGTTGTTCTATGTAGGTAATACCCTTTTGTGATGGATCAGTGTGTTGGTATTTGAGTCTAAAATTCACCGCAAGATCTGATATGACTCTAATATCTTAACCATGTTATCTTGGCTCATTTAGATAGTTATATCTTGGATCTTGAGATGACTTTTCTTGTGAGTAAAAAGTTATCTCTAACATAGTTTACCTCTATATTCTATTGTTGTTTTGTGTATGGCATACTATTGGGAGACTATGTATTATACTAAGGTGAGTATTCTTATGTTGCAATTTTTTTGATAATCTCTTTGTTGGTGGTATGATGGAAAATTAATGTGCTCTTAGATCCAAAAGGTGTTTACTTTGAGAATCATTTGTTGGTTTGGAGAATTGTGTTTTAGTCTTGGCTGACTTAGCGTATGCAATATATTATGAAGACTAGTTATGCTTTACAGATGTTAGCCGACTTGGTATAACACACTATGTGGATGAAATGCTTAAATCATATATGGTGCTAAAAAAGAAGGTTTTGATTATTTTTGTGTTGATCTAATTAGGCCGACCTAATTGATGATTGAGATATGCTTGTATATATATATATGATGTTTAAGGAAAAAGGGGAGAAGGAGAAGTGAGAAGTGTGTTTATGTGCGAAAGAGAAGATAGTGTGGAGAAGAAAAGTGTGAGAGACTAAATGCTTTATCAATTGTGATCAGTGCAATTTTTTTGACCAATTACTTTGTGACGTTATACTTCATATTCTGAGCTTTAGTGGAACTAAACCCTACACATTGAATGTGTATTCTATCAATTCAATCTTTTGGTAGTGAGCCACTATCATTGTATCATGGCAGTGAGCCATCTTTTGTACTCAAGTTGTGAGCCTTTTAAGGATAGTGAATCTTGGCAGTGAGCCCTATAATATTTTATATCCAGATATAATATATTGTGAGTTAACTCTCACTATGATTTTTCCCTTTTTTGGGTTTTCCACGTAAAAACCTTGGTCTTCTTTTGTATGGCTACATTGACTTGTTTATATGTTCTCTCTTGCCGATTCAGACATAATTGTGATAATGTTTAAATATATTTTATTAATATGGTTTTTTGGAATACTTATTCACCCCCCATCTTACTATTTTGGATGTTCAACAATTGGTATCAAAGCTTGGTCCCTTGGAAGAATCCTAATAGCTTGAGGGAGGTCCCAAAATTTGAGTATAAGAATTTTTTTCCCTCAAAAGTAGTCTTTGCCGAATGTTTAGAAGAAATGCAAGATCTGAAGGACAAGTTCATAAAAGTGAATGAGTATATTGAAAAGTTGCAAAGTAAAAGTATTGAAGCATGCGATATATTGGTTGAAGGAGAAGAAATTATCTCTAGCCTGCTACAACAATTGGATGAGAAGAAAAGAACCGAAGAATGCCAAGTAATTGAAATTCAAAGGAAGATATAGATGAATGCACAGAGCTAGAATTAGAAGTAGAAATCTTGAGATCTGATCTGGAAAAGGAAAGAAGTTTTGAAGAAAAAATTAAGATAAGCTTGATGATGCTTGATGAATTGATTACTTCTCAGAGATAGGCGATGGATAAGAGTGGATTAGGGTTTGAGAAAGGTTAGAGTTCTAAAGTGAAGCAATCTATTGGTAAGAAAACTCAGTACAAAGATAGAAAAATCAAGGATGCTGGAAGCAATCCTGGAAAAACTCCTGTCAAATGTTATGATGTTAAAAGGTACTTAGCTTTCAATGGTGTTTGTTATTCTTGCAAGAAGTTTGGTCATAAAGCAAAAGACTACAAAAGTAAAATGAATGATTCTTTATTCACCAAGTGTTCTAAGAGCAAGAAGAATGGATATAAAGTTGGTTTGTTAAATAAGAAGGAAAATGGAAAGAAGAATATTGTTTTCTATAAGTGCAAAAAATCTAGAACATCCTAGTAGTGGGTATGTGCAGGATGTTCTGGATTGTTGCACTTATATTAAAGCACAATTTATATTAGTGGAAAGCTTAGAATCTATATTATTTCAAAATAATGTAAGAATAGAATCTGTAGAAAAATATAAAGTGTGCTTTACTTTTAATTTAATAAGTAATTATTATTCATTTTCTATTCACTTTATGACTAAAGTCTTGATTGATAGGCTGATTGGAAAACATCTATAGCTTTCAAACGGTATCACATTTTTTTAATCCAAAACATGTGTCACATTCTATGCTTCACATACTATAGGATTAAAAAAAGAAAAAAATGAATTTCATTAAGTTTTGACCAAGTTAAGGTGGTCATACATACAAGTTTTTATATTTTTAAAAATTTGTAATAAAAATTCATAATTAATTATTTACTTGGAAAACAATTACAAAAAATATGCATCACATTGGGGCATGAGTCCCTCTACTTATATCTAAAATCTTATAAAAAACTATTATAAATTTTTATTGTGGTTAGGGTGGTCGGACAAACACCTACTTCTTATTTTTTCCATGAAATTTAAGTACCACTGCAATGAAATTTCAAATTTTCAACAAATAGATTTTTTATTTTTTAAACAAACCTAGTATTTTAGAAACTACATTCAATTTTCTAAAAATTCTATTCTTACATATTTTTGAAATCATATAGATAACTTATTGAAAATTTTATGTCAAATTGCCTAACTCTGATTTTTCTTATTTTTTTGCCACTTAATGGCTTGTTTTTTCCATGATGATCCTACACATACCCAATATTTTTTAATAATATTTTAGATATAAGTAGCAGACTCATGTATCGATGTGATGCATATTTTTTGTAATTTTTAAATTGCAAGTAAATAATTAATTATGAATTTTTTATTACAAATTTTAAAAAATATAAAAAATCGTATGTCTGATCACCTTGGTCAAAACTTCATGAAATTCAAATTTTATTTTTTTAATCCTATAGTATATGAAGCATAGAATATGGTGCATGTTTTGAACTCAAAAAATGTGATACTATTTGGAAGCTATAGATTTTTTTCAATTAGCCTATCAATTAGGACTTTAGTCATAATTCAAATAGAAAATGAATAATAATTATTTATTAAATTTAAAGTAAAACATAATTTATATTGGTGGGAAGCTGAGAATCTCCTTTAAAAACCCTTTTTGTTTCATCAATTTTGGATAAAAAAAAGTTTTCAGCCACATACCCTACACATACCCATCATGTTGCCACTTTTTGGCCCATCATGATCTGCACATACCCTAGTAATAAGGAAAATATCACCCATAAGATTTAGATTAGGGATATGATTGACAAATTTTCATCACATGTTTGGACATTGAAAACCTAAACTTCACATGGTTGAGAATTGAGGAGTATAATCCACACAATCAGACAACTTTGCTCAGCTCTCATAACTGCATAAGAGGAAATTATTGCCTGTCATGGTTTAGTCATTTCGTAAGATAACAAGTCTCATGTAGAGATACATTAGGGTGATTGTAATAACCTATCTTAAATTATTACTTAATCAATATTATTACAAATGACATATGAATATATTCAAATTAAAAAGATATAACTAAGTAGCTATAGTCAATCATAGCAATACATGTCTAATTAAAATGAGTCAAAGATTCATATATTAAATTCAAATGTCAATTACATTATCCAAGTTTGACTTGGCTCATAAGGCCACAAAGTCAATACATTATACAACTTTGACATCAAGGTTATATCAAGGTTGCATCATGGACTAATATAGTCTTGTAAATATCCAAGGTTCCTCTTGACACTTGCTTCCACTAGTGGAAAAAATATGGTTGAAGCATTTTACTGCCCAACCACCAATTTTATGCTTCTCCAAAAATTTTCCAACTTGAAGAATACCTGACCTTGCATGTAAATTTTAGAAAGAGAACAATCTATAAGGTGGAATCTGGTGCATTCCCATATGTAATCAACATGCAATTTCTATCTACAGGTTAGAAAAGAAAATAAAAAATTTATGCTAGGAATGGCAGAGAGTGTTATCATAAAGTCCATACATACATAATGAACTAAATTTCTTTTCCAAGCATAAGAACATTGTTGCAACAACAAACAATAGGTTTTGGTAAAGAAAACCTATACTCTCTAAACTCCATTTCAGCACCTTTCCTAGAAGGTAACTTTCTAGTACACAATATTTCATAATAGATATAAACCCTCTAGCAACATCTACCCTGAGGTGCTCTAGTCTACTTAGGTATCACTATTCTATTCAAGTAAAAGAATATTATTCTCATGTATGTCTACAAAACAATAAAACAAACTAATTATTTCCTCACTAAGCAAAAATTAGATACATGATTCAAATGGAACTATTCAATACATTATTCAGTCATATCATTCACATGACCCATGATTACATTCAACATAAATCATTATCCATTTTAAAATGAATTAAATAAGAAATAAAAGAAGGTATGTCACAAGTATGTGTATGTATATAGATGAAGGTCTATGTGCATACACATATATGTGCCTACTTAAGTTATTATTTTTGCATACATTCTAAAATAAAACCATTAAATTAGATTGCTATCATTTAAATTTTTTTTATTTTGACATTTTCATTTGTCAGAATTCCAAGAAATAAATGAATCTAGAACAAATCTCTATCAATAGTTTCTCACTGATTGTTGTTCCATTTTATCATACAAGTTGTGATATCCAAACGATGTTGTTTACATATGAACGCATTTAATGTTAATAACAAAACAATATTGTTTTCAACTAAACAGTTACAAAACAAAGTTGTTTCAAGTAAATCATTCATGGCTTATAATAGAACAATGTTGTTTCAACTAAATAGTTACAAAATAAAACTATTTCAAGTAAAACATTCACGGTTTATAATAGAATAATGTTGTTTCAACTAAATAGTTACAAAACAATGTTGTTTTCAAGTAAAACATTCACATTTTATAACATAATGATGTCGTTTACAAAAAAACATTCACTATTTACAATAATACAATGTTGTTTCTAACTAAATAGTTATAGTTTATAACCAAATTATGTTGTTTATAGTAGAACATTCACTATTTACAATAATACAATGTTGTTTCCAACTAAATAGTTACAATTTATAACAAAACAATGTCATTTATAGTAGAACATTCACTGTTTGCAATAATACAATGCTATTTTTAGCTAACTCAAACTATCAATATCAAGGTAATTCCATTAAAATTTTATTATTAGAACTAGGCTAACCTATGCTACATTCATAGAACAAAATATCCATCATTTAGAAATTTTGATCATATAATTGATACTAAAAATTTATTATGCAATTATATAGATAGAATGAATCTAAGAATGACATTCTCATCATTGTGAAATCCAAACAATCATTTGGTCATGAGACAAGTCTCAATAGTTTTTTAGGGTTCTATGATAGAACTTGTGTTTTCAAACGTTCCAAGAAACTATGAGAAAATCATTCTCTGGTCGCTCCAAGGAATGACTGTTCCTTTAATGACTAATATAGTTTTTCCTTAACTATTCCAAGGTCAAATTTGAGAATTCCCATTAATGGCATGATGGTATAAAACCATGTACTTCGACATGCAAGATTGAACTTGCAATTATTTAAAAAAAAAATAGCTTGTCAATCTTATAGATCAATTAATACAAGGTTATATGGAACACTAACTTCCTTCCTCCATCATTATTTTAGAATGATGGTGACTCATATAAGCTACAATATTACATTCATATGCCCTATTCATATGGCTTATGTCTAAAGCCTATTCCCATTATTGTCCTAGCCAATATGATTATCAAACTAATATAAATATGATACAGAGGTATTAAGTCGTTCCCCATAGGAACGATAGTTGATTCTCTACATTGCTATCATATGATTTATATTCTATCAATCAAATCAAAATATGATACCCAAGGATTGTCTAAGTATTCACATGCAAGAACTATGTGATAGTCGATTACATTAATGATGTAGTACCCCTCCATTTATGCTTATGTTTTCTGTTAGCATGCTTTCACATATGATAGACTTTGGTACCTTGTTTTGTATATTTTGATCGCTGACTTTTGAGCGATAGTGGATTCATTTTGTGATATGATAAACATTGTATGGTGATAATTAATTTCTGACATGCTTTGTATTAGCATAGATGTTTCCTTTAGATGTTATTGCTATATATATGTTTATGGTAGATTAACTGTTACTTAAATTGTCAGTCTGATGTGATGTGTATTGGTGTGGAGAATGGAGTTGCATCACTCGCTTGCGAGTGCCCTATGATTTCTGTGATTTTCTCCGTACGGTGTGTTTGTACAATGGATTATATATATATATGTATGTCATTTATTTGGTTGCAAGATTGTAGGTACATGACACCGACTCCACCTGGTTACTCAGGTCTGAGCGTGTCAAGACTCAACGGAAATGTTGATTGGGAGATAGTAACATGGTTTATCCTAGTCTAGTCTTAAACCCAATCACAGTATATTGTTAGTTTTAGTTTGGAGTCTTTGGTGGTCATGTTTCTCCCTGATTGGATTAATTGCTTCGAAAGGAAAATTTTGTCAATTTTATGATAATTTTTTATTCTTTAATTTATTGTTTATTTAAATTAATTTTAAATGTAAAAAAATAAGTTTTATATTTTACTTAATTAATTAATTAGTTTGTTTGGTTAAGTAATTTGATCACTGAGATTAAATTAATTTAATTAAATTAAAATTATTTTTATTGTGTGAATAGATTTAAATTTTAAAATTAATTGTTATGTGGGAAATAGTATTTTTTATTGTTAAATAAATAAAATAAATAAAGAAAAAGGGAAATTTGTATTTTGAAATTTGAAAATTTTAAATTCTGTAAAAGCATGCAAATCTTGGAAAAAAAAAGGGAAAAGAAAGATTTACGGTAAGTTGTTGAAAGATATTTTTTCTTCTCGACATGTGTGCTAGTGGAATTTATTGCTTTTTGGGTGGGGGATTTTCTCGGATGTTATCTGGGATTTGGGGAAAAATAGAAGATTACCTTTTCTTCACGAAAAAATGAAAGAATAGAGTGTTGTTAAAAAAATATTTTGGTTTGAGTTATTTGTGAATTTTGCTTTTGGAATTGCTGTATATTTCTGGAAGATCTCTTTGGTTGGTTTTAGCATTTTTCTAGTTATTGTGTTCTGGAGAAGCTTTGGAGGATTGCACGCAATAGGCAGAAAATATTCTCCCCTATGGACAAATATCAAGCTACAGGAAACTGGTTTTTCACTGTTATTTATTTGAATAATCCTTTTGAAAATTTTGTTTGTTAAAATTGTTTTAAAATCCTATCTGCTTGAAGAAAATGTTTGTGTAAGAAATCTCTGTTCTTCTCGGTAAATGATCTGTAGAGAAAATTGTTATTTCTTTGTTAAAAACTTTCTACAAACTTTGTTAATTCTTTGTTAAAAGCTTTCTACAGACTTTGTTATTTCTTTGTTAAAAGCTTCCTGTAGGAAACTGTTTGAATTAAATTTGTGAAAGGAATCATTTGTTTGGGAAATGACATTGAAACCTCAGGGAATAAACTATAACTTGTTGGGGAAAAGATTTTGTGTGTACTGTAGAAAAATTCTCAATTTCCCCATTATAAACCCTATAGAATTTTCTTAATTTCCCCACTGAAAAACCCTGTTGGAATTATATATATATATATTTGAATATATATTTATCTTCATATACAAATTGGATTGTGAACTATATTTATTTATTTTTATTAGGGAATTTTCGAAATCACCGTATAGGCGTCATAAGGGTTTTGAAAATTAAAAAAAAAATGGAATTTATGAATCGTCGTCTGTTATTTTTTATTTACTATAAATTTATTTTTGAAAATGTATATTATTTTGTGAGAGCCGAAGCGCTCAGGCGGGGCTTCCCGTGGTCGACCCTTCAGGGGGACGACAGTGAGGGCCGAGCCCAGCGCCGCCCTCATGGGCAGTACTCGGCTCAGCCGCCCGCGATCGAGCCCTGTGGGGCGGGCTGCGAAGGCAACCCTACCCACAGCGCAGCCCGCGCAAGGTTAGGGCTTAAGCCCTAACTTTTATTTTGTAAAAAGCCACGTGAATTTTTATATTTATGTTTTAATTTAATTTATTAGCATTAATATTTATATATTTTATATTTATTATATATATATGCTATATATAATGTATATTATAATATATATTATATTATATATAAACTATATATATATAATATTTATAATTATATATTTATTTAATGTTAAGAAAATTTGGAAGTGTAATCATGTATTAATGAGATATTTAAAAGAAATAGTTTATTAAATATCTAGATATAAATATTTTAATAATTAATTTACTATGATTAAGTTATTTGTGCTTAGATTAAACTGATATTCTTGAGTTTATATAGATTTCATTGTAATATGTGGATATGAAATTGAGCAAATTATAGATTTGATTTTTTGTACTGAATGAAAGTTGAATCAAATCTTAGAAGATTAATTTTGTACTTCAAATTATTGCTTGACTGGATTTAGTAAATCCTAATGTAGATTCCCAATGTTTCGATTTGCTTTAAATTGTGTTTCTTTTATTGGGCAAATTGGGAATGTTTTAGATGAATAAGTCTTCCAGATAAGTTTGTATAGTAAGGGTGTTGTTATTGTTGAAATACAAACCTTGAGTTGACTAGGGTAGTGCACATGTTATAGTATGGTGTTTTGACACTTGGATTTATGAACAAAGATTTAATGACCGTTGTGTGTCGTTTGGTATTATATGTTGTATTCTGGTGCATTTTGTTTACCTTAGTTAGGGAACTTAGATTCCTTATGTTATCTTTAGGGGAGTGGCTCTGTATGAGGGCTGGCACACAAAGTGGTGCCAGGGTAACTTACAAAGAGTTTGTAAGTCAGTGAAAACTAAACAACACAGTAGTTAGATTAAAATCTTTAACTTGATTAATATGCCTCACTTATAGACTCAAGAGCTAGTACAGTCTTGAGTATAAGTTGAGAAGGCCTGGAATGGAAAATTGATATCTTGTTACTTTAAAAGATATTCGATTCCGCAATAGTTTGCATGTGGGGCCGGGTTTTGTAAGAGGTTACCAGGGTAACCCAAGTTGGGGGCCGGAACCTAGGAATAAACACCAGGGTAACCTTTGCAACATTGTGATGACACTCCACCTAAAATAACAGTTTACCTTGTGAACTTAGTATATTTGATTATCCTAAATCTGGAAGCAATGTAACCATCAGTTAAGTATGTACTTGTGTCTAGGGTTAGTAGATTGTGTCTAGGTAACCTTATTATTATCTCCTAGCACGAGGGGTGGACCTACCGGTACCACATGGTTGGGTGGAATGTGCACCTTACTTTGTTGGGTCCCCAGTTTATGATCATGGCAACGAGAGCTTCATGGATGGAGAGCTCGTATTTGGATATTTATGTACTTCCTTTATTGCATCATTGGAAATCTTATATTTGTAACATCCCTCAATTGTTTATGAGGTGAACATTTGAAATATGTAATTGTAAACTATTATTTGATCTACCTCATCTGAAGAATGAGTATTGTAATGTTATTTCAAATGCAATGTAAGAAATCTTATTTGTACTTTATACTATCATGAATGGAATTCAAATGTTATGTAATGTTTACTTTTAAGTTTATGTTAATTAAATACATGCAATACTAAATACTAAAGTCGTCTATGGAATCTCAAGTAGTGTGATGTCGCGTAACTTAGAGAATGTATGCAACTAATAAAGTTAATATTAACACTTTAAAAAAAATTATTTCACTTTCGTAGACAATTGCAACATTCCTTAGGTTACAAGACGGGGCATTACAAATGACTTCCAAGCCTCTGCATATATCAGCTAGCTAGTTGATAAGGCATCTAAGATATATAGGAATTATACATGCAAACTAGACTGATAGGCCATGCGACTTGAAAGGTGGTTGATTCTACACATTCACCCAGGCTCAAAGCCATATCCATTACAAACAAAAAATACTTCATCACTGTTGCTATTGAAAATTCAACAGAATGGAAAGAAGACTACAAGTATTTTAGAGGAAATACAAGAAAATCTATGTTATTTTCAAATGGGAACAAATTACCTCTAGATCAAGCTTTTTCTGTAACACCCCTCCGTTTTGGATATTTGGATCGACAATGTTTTCTTGGTAATGCTTTGTTATGCTTATGATGTGACTATGGAACTTGGTGATCATTTGATCGTGAACTGATTAGTGATGCATATGTTATATTATAATTTGATGATTGTGTCTGAATATGCTTTGACCTTAGAACTTGGTTGCTTTTGATTGCAATTGTTAAATGATGTGAAAGTTATATTTTGATGTAATGTTATTTTATTCTGATGTTATCTTTATGGCGTGTTTTGGATTAACGTAGAAGATATTTGATTTAATGATGTTTATGCTATTGATCATATCATTGATGTTAGATGCGTCAGTTAGTGATACTGTATTGGTGAAGGGGACAGGATTGTATCACTCGCTTGCGAGCACCCTACAATTTTGAGATTTCCTCTTCACGGTGTGTTTGATCATATTATATATATATTGCACGTTCGACATGTTCTTTGTTACAGGTTGACAGGTACATGACATCGACTCCACCTGGCTTCACAGGTCTAAGCGTGTCCATTTACCAACGGTAATCGATTGGGAGATAGTAGCTAGGTTTTCCGTCCCAAGTCCGTCGTCCTGTTGTAAGTTGTGGTGTCATGACTGAAGTGTTGTCCTTGTCATTATGTAGTTTGATTGTTAAGTATTTATTTAATTTTTGGTTAGTGCTTAATTAATTAATCTTATTTTATAAAATAATTAATTAATATTGCATTGTTACTTGATTTAATTGTGAGTTAGTTAAAAGTCAAATTTAAATATATTGTAAATTAAAAAGTGATTTAATTAATTGAAAATGTAAATAATTATTTAAAATTAATATTGATGAAGATAATTAAATATTATCTTTTTATTAATATTAATTTAGCAAACCTTGTGTAGATAATATCTTGATTAAATAAATTATTTTAATTAAAATTGTAGATAATTTGTGCTTTTAAAAGATGGAAAAAGGACCAATAAGGAAGGGGGATTTTTGAGAAAAGATAGCGAAAGAGCTTTATTGATTCTTTTTTTTGATTTATTATTTTTATGAGAGAGTTATTCATAGAAAAGAGTTTTCTCTATTGTTGGGGGATCTATAAAAAGAAAAAGAAAAAGATAGTTTTTGGTTTTGTGTTTTCTGGGTAAAATTAGTGTGGCTTTGAAGAAAATTTTGATTGGAGAAGAGAACTGCAGGAGGAATCGAGAGGAGGCTACATAAGGGATTCTTATTCAGACGAAGGACTCTAGGTTTTCTCCTTTTAAGTTATTAATATTTTATTGTTCTATAAATAAATCTAGTTGCTAGGTTTTTGAAAATTGATTGAATGAAGTTTTGTGATTTGAAAATTCATTCGTATGAAACCCTTGTATCTTCTGTTGAAAACATTAGTAAACTTTTTGAAACCCATGTATCTTCTGTTGAAAACATTAGTAAACCTTTTTGAAATTTTATAGTTTTGTAGTGAAACCTTTTGTTTTGGAATAAAATTCATCTTAAATTGAAGGTCAAGATTTCAAGTCAGATCCATTGGGAGTTTATGGAAAAATCTTTTGAAAATCCTCATAAAAACTTAATGATGGAAACAATTGTTTTGAAAAGAAAATTCTTTTATTAGTTAAAATTTGTATGTCCAAATTTATTTTAGATCTGTGAATGAGAAAATCCTTTTCGTTATTGTTTGATTTTATATGCCCAGATCTATATTGAATTTGTAGGGAAAACAATTTATTTATATGGATTGTTTCGAATTCCTTTATATATATTTTTATTTATTGGATTCTTTTAAAATTCATATATATATATAAATAAATTTTTATTTAGTTTAAATTTCAAAAACAAATTATTTATTGAATATATAACTATGCATTTTAATGGCGTTTATTTTGAGGTTTTCCGTAAGAAAAATATTTGTGAAAAGTAATGTTTAAAAATATAAATTTAATTTAAAAAAAATATATATTTATTAAATTTTGTGGGGGTGGGGGTCGGCCGAGGCCGTACCACCCACAGCCCCACCGTGGTTGGCTGCAACCACCACAGACTGTGGTACATAGTACCACAGCCTGTGGGGGCTGCGGCCACCACAGGGTGGTACGCAGTACCACCGCCTGTGGGGCTGCGGCCTCCCAGGCAGTGGTACATAAAACTTAGTTTATTTAATTTATTTATTTATTTATTTTTTGTTTTTTGTTTATTAGTAATTTTAATTCGAATTTTATTTAATTCGAATTTTGGTTTATTAAATAATTTTATAATTCGTTTTCTATTTTATTCATATTCGGTTTATTATATATATATATATATATATATATATATATATATATATTTATGCATACAATATTTTCTGAAGATACTTTATAAATTTTAAAATATATATTTTTTTAATAAAATAACATTTTTTATAAAAATATTTTACTCTTATATATATTTACATAACAACCTTGTGATGTTTTGAATAAGAATTTAATATGTGAGATTTTGAGTTAATGAGATAATATATATATATATTTTTAACGAGGGGAATCGGGTGCAGCACGGCCCCCCATATAACCCCCCACCGCCGGTAAACTTGTTACCATGACTGGCAGTGCTGGCAGGACACACCAACCGGTACCACGGGAGCGTCGGAGATTCGAACCCATGGTGGGCGCCCTGCGACAGGGAACACCTTAACCAACTAGGCTGGGACCGGCGCCCCTAATGAGATAATAGTTTACAAATATGCAATGATATAGGTTAATTGAGAAAATTAGAAATAAACGAAGTGTTTTGATTTGAATTGTATATTCTCAAGTTGTTCATGAATCTTGTTGTTCATTGTAGATAATTTTTATGGTGTTGTTTATATATATCGGGTACTCTTGAGTATATATATTAAATGATTCGAGAAATTGGAATTTAAATTAGTTGATTGATATCAAATTAGAATTTAAGTATATAAAAATAATAATGATATTTCACTTGACATATTTAAATGAATATCGTATTGATAAAGAAGAAATGCAATTGACGTATGATCGAAGGTTTTATTGAAAATATTGATTTTGATTAAGTTATTGATACTATGTGGAAATATAGATCAAGTAATTTAATTAAATGTTTAATTATTAAAATAGTTGATTATGCATTTAGTAAGATGCTTTGAATATGAATCTAATTGTGAACCTTAGAATAAAAGATTGTTTTAATCTTAATCCGATGACGTTATTTATTTAAATGTTGGATTATGGAACATGATTGTAAAACTTAGGGAATATAATCGTGAAACTAGAAAAATGATTGATTATTTTAGTCGAATGACTGTATTTATTTGAATGCCTTGATTAGAGAAGTTACTTGTAAAATTTAGAGTAGATGATTGGGTTGTAAATACTTCAATGTTGGGAAGTGAATTTGATGTATTTGATTGAGTAAATGCAAGATTGAAAACTATGTTTGACTGGGTTTAGGAAACCCTAACATTAGATATTGAGTTGCTTGGAATGATTTTCTATCATGTTTCTTTTATTCTCCATGTTGGGAAAATGGGGTTAAGGGTCTATGTAAGTCTTCTAGAGAAGTTCTCTAGAGTGGGATGTTTTGTGTAGAGGTTCAATTTGTGAATCACCTTGGGAATGGTGTAGAGTTGTACTATTATGTTGTACCCAGTTTCCACGAACGGGGATTTGTGCCTCCTGAAAAATAAGAGAGGGTAATGAGATTTGTACCTCCTTTGGAAGGAGTGTGTTTTCGTATTTGGTTTCCTCCAGTGTTCAGAGTGAGTTTCCTTGTTTTGTTTCCTCCTTGGATTGGAGAGGTTATGTTGTCTAGTTACTTATTGTGGTATTGTACCTTGTGTGTTGTCGATAGGAGAGTGGCTCTTTGTGGGGGTCCGGCACACAAAGGGATGCCAGGGTAACTCACCTAGAGTTTAACTAAGTGATAATCTAAAAGAATTAATGGGGATCTTTCACACTAATAAAGATAAAGAATGTCTCTCTCATGAAGCAAGTGAATGATAAGGCTCGAGATGAGATGGGACGCAGAGTTTTGCGTGAGGGTCCGGCGGCCGGTAGAGGCAAGCCAGGGTAACCCAGGATGGGGGTCCAGTAGCCTAGGAAGGTTGAGCTAGGGTAACTCATGGCAATTTATGCATGACACTCTTCCTATGTCGACACTTAATTAGTTATTGTGCGATGTATATGATCTTTGTTCTCTAGAAGCATTGTAACCTCATGTTAAGTGATGTTGTGATTGTAGTGGTTAAGAGATATTGTGTCTGTAGTGGTTAAGTGTCATTGTGATTGTGGATGTTAGGTGTCATTGTGATTGCGGATGTTAAGTGACCTTGTGATTGTAGTTGTTTCTGTTTAGTTATGTTTTAGCCTGTGTCTAGTGGTAGATGGTCTTGTGTAGGAATTCCTTGTTACTATCTCCTAGCACAGAGGGAGTGGGACCTTTTGGATTCCACGTGGTTGGGTGGCATGCATCTTAATCTGTTGGTTCTTCTTCTTGTTCGTGTGATCGAGATTTCCAGATGGAGAGCTCGCGGGAATCAGTTTCTTCTCATGCCTTGTTCTCTTAGTACTTATTTTATTTTATTACCCCTCATTTGTTATCGAGGCGGAGTTTGTAATATGTTATCATATTTGTTAGATTTACCTCATTCAGGAAATGAGTATTGTAATCTTATTGTAAACATGTTGTAAGCTATATTGTTTGGAATCATGTGGCACTTCATATTCTTGGATGTAAATTTATTATGAATGGAATGTATGTGAACTTTAATTGTTAAGTAATTATATGATATGGTTTTTAATTCATGTTCAGCGTTTGGTTTAAATAACACGGTCTCGTAGCCTTAGGGAAATGGTTGGAAATGGTTAAGTGAATTTGTATGTTAATTATTCTTGTTTTTTTAAAAAAAATAGTTCGTTTGTTTAGTAATTTGCAATTTTCCCTAGGGTTGCGTGGCGGGGCGTTACATTTTCTCTAAATTTTTGACTGAATTTTCTTTCCCACCAAATTCTTCTTCCTTTCCTTTTTCCTAAAAAACCAGTCGATACTATTCACTATTTTTCCTAGGATATGTCTTTCAAAATAGAAAGATTTCTTTTTGCATGATGTAAGGTTGCTTCCTCCATTATGGCATTATTGCTATTGTTGGGTACTATCCATTTTAATTAATCAACCATAATTTGTATTTAGGCCACAAATTGGGGAATCTTGCCATGATTTCCATTAAATTCTATTTTCAATTCGATAATTTACAATATCGATTTCGAATTCAATTTCTCAAAAATATAAATATATATGTATATAGATACCATATATATATATATATATATATATATTTATATATATATATATATATATATATATTTATATATATATATATTTATATATATATATATATATTTATATATATATATATATATATTATATATATATATATATATATATATATACCATATATATCTATCTATATATATATGATTACATATTTGATATTCACATACATTTGCTCATTTATGTACATTTATATATATATTAACATATATATGCATGTGTCTATATATATTATATGTTTGTTTGTAAATGCTGATATGTTTCATATACCAATATTTTCAAATAATAAAAATGAATTTTTATTCTATTTTTGAGCATCAATATTTAAATGAAATAGTATTTTATTTTATTATCTTTCTTGAATTACTCACATTCATTCATTTGGTAAGCCATATTTTCATTTTCTATCAAATTTGAACTCACACAAAATCTATATAAACAATTAAATAACAAGTCACATGTATTTTTATTTCACAAGTCTATCTTTTTTAGTCACCATATCATTCAAGTCAACTCAATATAATTTCCTCTATGTATTTAAATTCATTTATCATGCCATTTTGTGGTGTGTGCACCTAGATTCTATCTAGCTTACCATTCCATCTTACTAAATGATCCTACTTCAATCGTGTTCTTAGCCTTTAAACCGTCACCCTACAACTGCACATACTTGCACTTGCAAAATTTATTAGTAACATTCAATTCATAATAATAAATGAGATAATTCAAAAAATATCACACAATTAACTACTTTTAACTTCTTTCAATCTTTTCAAAAAGGATTACATTTTCGATTCAATATATTGAATTTCCTCAATAATTCAATTTACCATATTATAATAAAAAATGCAATAAAATTGGGTTATGACACACATCACCACATGTGCAAGGTATGGTGAATTTGGTGCATTTTAAATCTAGAAAATTTATCAAACGAACACAATTGTTGTTCAAGTTATTGATGAAGAGCTCTCCAAATTTATAGTGTTAATGTCTATGGAGACCATTGTTTGTAGTGGTATGCATACACTAGTCAGATTGGAAAGTGAAGTTAGGAATATAGTGTTTCTCGGGGTGGTAACAAACTAGAGGCTCAAACATATTCTAATTGTAGAATACTTTCTATCTATTGTAGTGGTGAAGGCGATTGTGGGGAAAGGGTTTTTGGAGGAGGGCAAGTTGTATCACATAGACATAAACATTGTATCCATGTTCCTAGTTGTGCTAATAGACTTGAGGGTTACAAAGGTTGAAGTAGAGGAGCTCATGCATAAAGTGTACAAAGTAGATTTAATGGGGGGTCTAAAGAAAATTTAGATGCCACCACCCTAGGAGTTGGAGTTCCTCGTTTGAGAGATTTGGCTCTACTTCAAGTCCCTAGAGAGGTTGTTAAATACTACCCTTTCATTCTGGATTTGAAGGGCATAGCTTTGTTAGAACATAAGAGGAAGGAAGCCACGAGCATTAAATTTTTAAGGTACTTCATATCATTCTAGTGCAAGAATTTAATTGGATCCCAAAATTTAGATCTTTTGCAAAAGATAACGGCTTCATCTGAACACGAATGGCAAGTTGGGGTATTTTTTGCTTAGTCATTTAGAAATTCTTTTGTAATCAATTCCTAGTTGGTCTAGTAGGTCTAAGGTAGGGGAGGGTTTCTCTATATTTTAAAGTTAATAGCATTGTAATGGATAGAATTGGCCAGTATGGCTATTTTGAAATATGTATATAGTGGTATGTAAGCAATGACCAGTAATTGGGGCTAGGGTTTGGTTAGGTTTGATATGGCATGAAAAGTATGCAGGAGGTTCCTACAATCTAATGGCTTGTAAGGAAAATTATGTACTCTTTTTTGATATATTAATACAACTTGATCCTTAGGAATCAAAAAATAATAATAAATAATAGTACACTATAATCTAATATTTATAATTTTATTTAATATAATAATAATTGTAAAATAATAATGTAAATTTACTTACATTATAAACATATATAATAAACTTAAATACAATAATAGGGTATGTGTAGGATCATCATAGAAAAAACAGGCCCTTAAGTGGCAAAAAATTCAGAAAAATCAGAGTTAGGCAACTTGATGTAAAAATTTGAATAAGCTATCAATATTATTTCAAAAATATGTAAGAATAGAATCTGTAGCAAATTGAATGTAGTTTCTAAACTACTAGGTTTGTTTTTTAAAAAAATAAAATCTAATTGGTGAAAAATTCAAATTTCAATGCAGTGGTAATTAAATTTCAAGGAAAAAATAAGTAGGTGTTTGTCTGACCACCCTAACCACAATAAAATGATAATATTTTCTTATAATATTTTAGATATAAGTAGAAGACTCATGCCTTAATGTGATGCATATTTTTTTGTAATTTTTTTCCAAGTAAATAATTAATTATGAGATTTTTATTACAATTTTTTTTAAAATATAAAAAACTTGTATGTCTCACCACCTTAACTTGGTCAAAAATTCATTAAATTCAATTTTTATTTTTTTAATCCTATAGTATGTGAAGCATAGAATGTGACGCATGTTTTGGATTCAAAAAATGTGATATTGTTTGAAAGCTATAAATGTTTTTCAACCATCCTATCAATCAGGACTTTAGTCATAATTTGAATAGAAAATGAATAATAATTACTTATTAAATTCAAAGTAAAGAATAATTTATATTGGTGGAAAGGTGAGAATCTTCTTTAAAAACCTTTTTTGTTTCATCAATTTTCAGTAAAAAAATAGTCATCAGCCACATACAAGTTACACATAAAGAAGAAAGACAAAATAAGAAAGGGAAAACAAGTTACAAGAAGAAAGAAAAAATAAAATAGGTTGAAAGCCTTAGAAATCACTTAGGTTAACATTATTACATAATATTTGTCATGTAATTACCATTTATATAAATAATATATAATGTCTTCATTATATTGTCATATAATATATTATAATAATGATATATTACAATGAAAATATAATAACAATAAAATAATTTAATAATTATAATATTCTAAAACTAATATATCATTTATAATTTAATATAATATTAATTATAAAATAATGATATAATTTATTTATATAATAATATAATATAATATAATAATAATTATAAAATGGGTTAGGGGGCCTAACTCAATTGGCTAAAATATCCTATTGTAGGAAAGAGGTAATGAGGTCTAGTCTCCCCTTATCCTTGTGGTATCGAAGGGCATTTCATGTCAGCATCATTGGCCATGTGGAAAATGTTTACCAGGTGCACTACAATTTGTGAAAAATGTTTATTAGGCACATTGTAGTTTATAGGGGGCTTCCCAATTCATGCAGAAAAAAATAAAGTAAAATTAAAAATTTAATGACATTATAAAATTAACATATAATAATAAAAAAAACTATATATATAATAATATAATATTATAGTATAATAATATAATGTAATAACAATAAAACAACTTACCTATCATGGTACCAAGTTGGCTAGGGAGAAGGGGATCTCCAAGTTAAGGGTAGAAGGGGACTCTTTGAATATAATTAACTGCCTAAGGAATTGTTCCCCTCCATATTGGTCAATTGAAAGATTTATTATGGATGCTCGTTCTATTTTGCACGAATTTGATGAGGTGTATATTTCCCATGCCTTTAGTGAGGAAAATGGGGTGGTAGATTTGTTGGCAAATCTTGGGGTGACATCAACTAGATCTTGGGAGGTTAATGATAACCTGCCTAATGAATTAATTAGTTTGCTTAATAATGACAACTCCTAGCTCATTGGAGGAATTCTTCTCTTTGGCCAAAGGCTTGCATGTTAGTCATGTTTAGCCTAGGTTGATTAGACACTTTATGCTTGTGATGCTCATTGGAATTTGTGGGTATTTGAATCATATTTGCAAGAGGCTCCTAGCCTTCATTTTCTTCAGTACCTTAGTTTGCAAGTCCCAATGGTTTCTAAGCGCTTTTCTTTCTTTGGCCTTGGTGTTTAGTTGCAATCAAATGTTGTGTGTTTTTTCTTTTGTGAAGTGCTTTCCTTTGAAGATGGGTGGGGATAGGTGTAGGTCTAAGCCTATTTCATGCAATGAGTTCAAAGCTAATGCTGAGGTTTGGGAAATTTTATAGAAAGGTGGGGTTACCCCTTTCATGGAGAAATTGCATGGTTTTAAAACAAATTTCTCTCAAGATTTTGTCAATCCCTGGCATGGTCAAGTGTTGAGCATGTTTGGAAGGGATATCACTATCAGAGAGAAATTCATTGTGGAAGTCACTGGGTTGTGCACCAGAGGAAGGTAATTTTACAAGGAGAAAGCTATGTTAGGGGTTGCTAGAATGAATTTTATGTAGGATAGGGAGAGAGCCAAAATGTTAAGGTTTGACTATGGGGGTTATGATCATTCCAAAATCAAGCCTATTTGGCATGAGGTCCATGGCGCTGATGTGTCATTTCACCTTGGATGGGAGGTATTTGACTCTATATGACCATCATTTTGTGATTCCTAATCACATGGTAAGTTCATATCTTTCCCTTTCTATCTCCTACTTTCTTTGGAAGATGGGATAGTGAGCTATAGAAAGAATCCGAAGAACCACTTCTTACATGAGGGTTTAATGTTGCTAATTGTGTTATTGAGTCCCTTATTCATGTTACTCCTATCAAGTCTAAGAAGAGGGAGAAATGGAGTGGGAAATGCCACATTGAGGAGGTGGATGATAACTTGCAGGTACACAAATTGAGGAGTATGATGTGTGGTTGGATGGTTACCACACATACTTGGATTACACTCCTTCTGGAGGAAAGAAATGCTCTGCTAAAAAGGTGAAACCCTCTAATCCATGTGTAAAACACAAAATTTAGGAGACTTGTAATGAAGAGGCTATGGAGGGTAAAGCTAGTAGGAGGAAGACCATGAAACAAGGGTCAGTGTGTTCCAAGAAAGTTGAGGAAAAGCTACTGAAGACTTTAGGGGTTAATCAGACTAGTGAGGTGGAAAATTTGGGGAATAAGGACTTAGGTTGTGGTGATGATGGGAGGGATCCTATTGCAAGGAAAGTGAATAGTGTGGTGGATGTGGATGAGTCTCATGTGGTATCGACATCTAAAGACAAGGGTAAGATTAGGGTTGATTTTCTTGAGGCCTTTCAAGAAGATGATTTTTCCATGAGTTCCCATCAGGGGAGGGGCTTGTTTTGGGATGCTATTGACTACACTTAGGCATCTGGTCTCGTCAAGGAAGGGGTTGATATTTCCTTTAATTTGCTTATGTGGTTGGTTTAGGAGGTTCAAGACCTCCATTAAAAATATGATACAATTGCTTGATGCAATATTTCTACACTTAGAAACCTAAAGGAAAAGGGCTCCATCTTCAGTTTGGTCAAATTCCTAAATTCTAGTCTTGACCTTATGGTGGAGGACATTTCCAATTTGAAGAAAGATTATGGTCTGAGGTTGTCCATGGTGGAGAGGAACTCCTTGCTGCTGTGTAAAGATCTTAACATGGTAATCAATTTGAGCAAGGAGAAGCTTGAATGCTCGGTTGAAGGTCTAGCATGTTCCTAAATGAGAAGGTGAGGGAATGGAATGGGAGATCTTGTTTTAGGGAATTGGTGAACCAGGATGAGGGGAAGGATGTTGATAAGGGGCTATAGGTTGCAAACTTCGGTATAGGGCCGAGCGTTCACACTCAGAGCAAGACCAAGAAGAGCAAGATGGTGCCGAGGCGGGATGTTGAGGAGATCATTGAAATGCATGACAAGGTAGGATCTAGAAGTAACCAGAATGTTAAAGGAACTTTTCTAAATACTACTTGTTCTATTCTCTTTTTTTCTTTGGTTTTGTTGTTTTGTTGGTCATTGTCTATTGATGGGGTGTTGATTGTTTAGTAATCAACTTTTTTTTGGTTTTGGTGGGGCAACTATTTGACTTTATCTTTCCCTCCTTTTCTCATTTTTGTATAAGGTTTCATGGCCCCTTCAAAACCTATTTATCGCTAATCAAAAACAATAAAATAATTGAATAATCATAATATTCTAAAGCTAATATATATATTAATATAATAGTAATTAGAAAATAGTAATATGCATTTATTTACATAATATTAAATAAATAATAGTTTACAATATAATATAATATATTATAATTTTATTTAATACAATAATAAAAAAATAATAATACAAATTTAATTATAGTATAAACATATATAATAAACTTAAATACAATAATAAATATATAATTTATAGTAATAAATATGTAATAACATATAATTATTTTAATATAATAATACTATAATAATATATATAATTAAATGACATATATTATATAATACTTACATAATAATATATATTGATGGCTCACTTTGCTCCAAAATTTTCTACACCCTCCCTTGCAAATGGTGATGGTGAGTGCACCCCTCATGGCACGATGACACCATATGTTTTTTTATAGTCCATGCCCTAACAAGGACATGATTAGGGATTCTCATTTTGTGTGACGTGTTGTGTGGGGTGGGGAGGTTTGTTCTCCTTGTAAATCTGAGTCATTGTTGGTGGATTCAAGGCTCAATTTTAAAGCAACATTGGGTCTAGATGCCCCTGATGCAATGGGGGAAGGATGTCGCTTGGCTCAAATTCATTAGTGATGGCCTCCTCCTATGACTCAAGTCTCCTTCTTGCCCCTACGATGCTTTAAAACCCCCATTCTTCATTTGGTCCTCAGACACAACCACATAAATTTGTTTGGATAACATCACTTATGATACATAGGAGTATTTGAAGGACCATGCCATAATCTATAGATTCATGAGAGTCTGGCTGAAGTTGTGCAACCTCCACAATTGGATAAGTAAAAAGTAGAAAGAGTATGTGGAGGAAGAAATAAACATCCACCCCTGTGCAAAGGGAATTTTTATTTTGGAATTCAAATCTTTGGAAGATAAGGAACTAATCCTCAACATAGGTCCTTGGTTCTATCAGGGAGAATTTTTTATGTATTAAGCTTTGGTTCCCCTCCTTTGATCCTCAAACTGGGACGTTTTCTTCAACATTCCTTTAGGTAAGATTTCCCTACCTCCCTTTGCAATTTTGGGAAATTGAGTTCTTGATTACAATTGCCAATCGACTCGATAAGTATCACAACATTTCAAAAGAAACTAGATCAATCATGAAAACTCTCCTTGAGCCCATTTATGTGTTGAGTTCAATTTATCCAAAGGTCTACCAACTAAAACCTCATTGAAAGTTGGAAATATACATTGGAGACAATTGGTGATTATGAAAATATTTCTTTTAGATGTAGAAAACGTTTCTCAACAGCCCATGGAACTGCCTAATGTAATAAGAAGAAAGCTAATGTATGAGGTGACATCACTTATCAACCCTCTTGGTGGAGTGGGGAGGAGTCTAGCCACTATGTAATTGTTCTTATTGCAAAGGATGTTTCGTCTTCTTTAAAATCTTTATAGGAAATGCTTCCTATTATGTGCCTCCCTCCCTCAATGGATCTGCAAGCTCCAGATCATAGGTACACACCAGATAGTGGTCCTGGGGTTGTTAATGCCTCTCTAACTCCAACTGAGTCTCCAAAACCAATTCTACCAGTGAATCAAATTTGGAGTCTCCTAATCCTTCAATGATTTCAATAAGTTTAATATTTGAAGGAGAAACAAAGCAAGAAAATTAAATTGAGTAGAATGTCTCCTGCAAGTTTGTTCAGGAATGAACATAAGCAAAGAGGTAGAAATATCCTCCATCAAGGGTTAAACATTCAATTAAATTAAGATAAAAAAGATCTAGGGAAAAAAATGAATTAATTGTTAAGATGCACACCAAATTTTGGGCTTTAGTGGTTTTCATTGTCATGTAAGACTACTTATCTAGTAGTCAAGTAAGATAGTTGGATAACACAACCTTGTGTTGCTATTGTGTGGCAACCCTTGTGGCAAGGGCATGCATTTAATAATTTTTAGGGATCATATAATATGGGAGCCGCCCCCTTAGTAGGGCTTACCAATAAAAAAAATAAGATAAAAAAAATTAGTATAATATAATATGATATATTAATAATTATAGATTTAGTTTGTTTGAATAGAGAAAGTAAAACTTGATGGCATTACATGTTTGTATAAATAATTCCCATCGTTATCTCACTATCTTCATTCTCCAAAAGTGCCGTTCTAGTCATCACCTCCCTTCACTTCTACTCCATCATCTCTCCCAAACTTGATAGGTCCTTGCTTATGATGCTATGTGTCATTTTATTTGTTGTTATATATGTTATATGTCTTAGACATGCCATTTTGTAGAAAAAAATAGCCACATCCTTCAATTTGATACTTCATTCTCCATCTCATTAATCTATTTGATAGGAAAATCAGGAGAATAAAATTGTAATAACTTTGTTAAAACCTATAAATTAATTAAAATAAAGAAAACCAGTTTCAAAAAATACTACCAATCTAAATGTACGACACTACCTTTGTAGTAGTAATAGATAAAGGAAATCAATAGCTAGGTTTCCTTTTTAATCACATACTTTCTGGACTCCAACACTTCCTCGGAAAGTAAAACAAGTGGGCATGATTGTAATACAAATGCTATCATGGGGCTAGACCAGTGCATGGATCGAATGCACCTTTTCTCCCTAAGAGGTAAACCTCACGCAATACTGCTCAACATTACTCGTGACTCCCATGTAGACAATCCCTTTATTGTTCTCATATTATTCCTCTTTGATTGTGAGTCCTCCTTACCTGAGGAACTCGACTTCTACAAGTGCACTACGAAATAGTACACTTGCGAGCTACGGCAAGCTCTTTGCTTCCATGGTTCAACCATGTCTCACTTTGTTCACTTTCTTAAATGGTTGTTGCATCCTATGTAGACTTGGTGATTCCACCGAGTTCTTCATCCTTTCTGCCTCCCATAAGACAACTGATTAATAAACCCATCCACCTTGAACTTTGAGTTCACTCTTCACATAGACATGCTCCATGAACACTTCTAGGTCCAACGCCAAACTCACAACGAGTCCCTTTTTAGCTCTTTAAGAACTTGACTTCCCCCTTACTAACTGCATTGAGCCTGAGATCCCTTGATCACTCGGTCCAATGACTTCAAGGACTGTGCACCTTGATCTCGCCTAACACCTACTCAACTGCTTCCCAAGTCCTACTTGGTTCCACCTTTCCATAGTATCATGTTACACCTTGCAACCCTTGTTGAGATCTTGCACCAACGATACCAATCCAGATATTCTTTATCCCTTCCTTGCTACCCCAATCTTGGGTGACCAGCAACCTCACTAGCATCCATCCTTGCACTGGTTGTACACCATACAAATGAGTTCAGCCCTTGAGTTCCCCACTTGGTCTTATTGCAGATGATTGGGATCTTCCCAAAAAGTATGCCGACACTGGATAACACTCATGGTGCCCATGTGTGCCTTGCACAACATGGCCCAACTCTTCTTATGGGGAGCGCACCTTGTGCTGCTCCTCGACTTTGCACCCCCAATGCTAAGAACTAGCCTTCTCTCTTTATGTCCCCAGGCTCATATGAGATCACCTTCCTAAAAATCCCCCATAAGTTCTAGACCTACTTGACACTGCTGGAATGCACATGGCCATCCCAGGCTTACTGAACATTTCCGACTTGGATCCGTAGCTTGCCCAACCTTGTCTCTCTCTTTACCCCGTCGCTTGGGATGAGTTCCAACATCTAGCTCCCTTAGTAGCACACCTTAGAGCTATCTGATGTTGGCCCTGTTACTTGATTTCATAGGGTTCAGGATGTTGGGTTCACCACCCTAACCCCTTTCATCATGGCTAGGGTGGAACAAGATCCTTCTTCATCCCTAGTAACCATAACGGACACCTGAGCCACTACGGGACTCAAGGCAGGAGCTACTTCTATTTCACTTCTGGAAGGAAGAGCATGAGACACCATTACCATTTGGTATCCTGCCATGAATTCTCGGTGCAACCTTGTTGCATCCCTATGGTACTCCTTTCTTTCTAACAACCATACCTCCCTAGATAAGCTATTAGTATGAATCCCTAACATCCATAGGATGACACTCACAGTTGGGTGGACACACCAAAAACTACCTTTATGCCTCACATCACAAATAGCCCATAGGAACTTACTGCTTTGTAGACCCTCTAGTCTGACTAACCCTTGGATGAGTCCTAGTCGCCTTGTAGAGTTGAACCACTCTTGTACAACCTACCTTAACTCGCCATGACTTGGCATGACTCAACAGTTCTTCATGCTCCATACTGCACTTTGCCCACGCTACCATATGTAACTTGACTTTTTCATTAGAACCATGCTATCCCAACTTGCCTCAACACTTTTCGCAACACTAACACTAGGTGCCTAGCTTCCAATGCAACTCAACCAACTCAAATAGACTAGGGACTTGGATCGCACCTCACGACTTAGAAAATGCCAAATGGCTCCTCGACTCGGTATGCATTTGAGATGAGTCCTAGATGCAATGTCTAATAGAATCCTTGTGTCCAACTCACACCAACACTGTGACTTGCCTAGGTCACGCATTGATGCACACATTGTGCCTAACTTGCATCACCAAGGGTACAACTCTATTGTACTGCACTCGGATTGGGTCCAATGCTCCTTGAGCACACTGTTCACTTCAAGCCCCTTACAAATGCCACTGGAGGATCCATTATGTAAGAGCCTTGTGGGCATTAGCACTAGGAGTGGCAACTATGTCAAAACCTTTCACTAGAGTGGTTTTCTTAATACAAATGGAAGACAATACCTTTCAACACCTAAACCTACCAACACAAATTGATCAGAACTCGTACCTTGGACTTGAAATTGGAGGGACAAAGTAAGGGCCCATATAGACCTTTTGTCATGCAGACATCTGCCACTAAGGCCAAGCCACCCAATACCTTCCATAAGTAAAAGAAAAAAATGTTGATGGACTGCAACATCTATTTTTATAAGGATTCTTGAAAGAATTTTTATTATCTAGGTATTACAGAGCCTTTAACCCAAGCACCCTTACAAATATTTGGCATAAGGAGAACTTGATATTGATTACAATTAGTGAATTTATCATTATTTAATTTTTAATTTGTGTTTACTTATTTATGTTAATTTAATTAGTCTATATAATCTTTAAATAAGTTATTTTATTTTCATTAAGGTAATACAAAATGAAAGTTGAATTGAGAAACTCTAATTTCTTAAAAGACTGTTAAGATTTATTTCAAATAATATTATTTAGATTTTTGAATTGAACCCAATTAAACCTATTTCATCCATGACAAAATTAAAGTAAAAACTAGATGAAAATTTTAAATATCTTCATGATAGTTTGTTTGTTAACTTTAATTAAAACAAAATCAACTAATAAATTTTAGACATACATTTTAAAACTAAGAAGAATTGAAAAGTTAAAGTTAATACATGTGCTCTTATTACAGTCTGTTTGGTAAATTTTTTATGAACTCATTTATCCGTTTTTCGTCAATGACAATTTTAGGCTAAAATTTCATCTCTGCTACTAAATTCATTTCATTGAGAACCAGTTTTTCTGAAAGTGATGGCTTTTTGTAATATTTACCCAGTTCAACAGAAGGGATCACTCAATGTAATAATTTAAAAGAAAAAATATGAGTTTTTGTTTCTTTGGTGCTAGTTAGTGTTTGATCTTGTTGTGGTATAGTAGTAGTTTTGTTGTTTTGATATTTGATTGTTGTAATATTGTTGTAAAATCTGATAAATAGAGTTTATGATCTCTTCAAAATCAACTTATCTTAATCAAAAGATCTACACGTAACATTTGAAGAAAATAATAGAATAACACACCTTATGAAGAAACTATGCTATTAATCATAGCTTCCATTTGCCTAACAGTGTTGTCATCTAAGCTTTGAAAATCAAGACCACAGTTTCCATCATCATCTGTTTCAACATGACCACTACGGTAGAGAAAGTGGAGCATATCTTGTAGTTGGGGACAATGGGCACTATCATTAAAGGATAACAGATTGCTAAGCCGTTGGAAAACATTCCTCCTGTGACCATTGCTCAGGATATCTTCTTCCTCTCTATCATCTTCTTCTTCCTGTAAACCTCTCTCATGAATGTCATCGTCCAGGGTTATAACAATGTTGTATGCATGAATATTGCTTGGATGGAAGTAATGTGCAGAAGCATTTTTGTTGGAGGTTTCTATCCACTTCTTTATGTCTTGGAACTTCTGGGCATCAGAAACCAAGCCATGGTAAGGCAATCTATAGTAAAACTGATTGTCTTTTGCTTCAATCCCACATAGAGAAAGTAGTACTTTTTTTCTTTTATCAGGGAGGTATTGCAGATTGAGAAGCTTTAGCAGCTTTAGTTTGTATCTGTGAGTGGTTCTAGGAGTGGGTGGTTTTGCATTAAGATCAACTATACTTTTTTTCATAATAGTTTGCCTTTGCCTTTCTTGATTCTGCAGTTTCTGTTTCATTGTGGGTGTTTTGGTAACCTTCTGCTTCTTTTTGTTATGGTGATATTCTCTTTCTTGTTCTTCTTCATATTGATGTGTGCTCAGAGGCAGCTGTGTACACACAGTGGAAGTCTTAGTTGAAGAAAGGCTTGCTTCTGTGAATGTCTTGTCTTGAACCATTTTCACAGTGAATATATCGATCATGGCATCCCTGGCCTCCTGCTCGAACTCATCCAGGTGGGTTTGGAAGTCGATGATGATTTTTTCATTACATTTTATGTTCATATCCGCTCTTCTGTGTGTTGAATATGACATTTTGGTCAAGTTTCCATTGAGATTAGATTGGAAGGTACATGGAATTTCCTCCCCCTCCTCCTTGTAATCTTCATTAAATATAGAAAATATGAACAGGCGCGACTAATCTACCTTACTACTATTTCTACTGACCATGTTAATTATTCGGGACAACGTTGAAAACTTAAAAATTTCTTCTTTTGTAGATATTTCTAGTCGATGGTCGGTTTCAATAATTTTCGTGGAAACTGAATATAAACTGTCAAAAGCGTATGGACCATGCTAGTACTCTATGATATATCTTCAGTCGTTGCATGGTTTGGATGCTTTTTAGGGTCGAGGCCAACGAACGCCAACGAACGCTATCGTTCTTATATGTTTAGAAGCTGATTTTGTATAATGAATTTTAATTCACTATAATTTTACGATGAAAATGTATATAATATGGATGTTCTAAGTATATAGTCTCGATACATAATTTTGATTGATGTGGCACTTCTATCTATCTCTTTTTCTAGTTATTCATTAGAAAGAACTAAATCAATTTCTTTATATTTATTAGTTCTTAAATTATTTGTTCTCCTTCATGTTTAAATCTATATGCAAATTTGATCTAGTTTATTTTTTGCATTAGCATATTTGATCTACATGTTTGAATTTCAAAAAATTTTCAAGGTTGAAGTGAACTCAACATTAACTAGTTATTATGTTTTGATTCCAATATCATTAGTTCCAAATTTTGTGTCTTTATCAAGTATAAAATAGCATCATCTCATAGACTATTGACAACTAGAATCTATTCATGCACTATCCATCTATCACCCAAGCTTATGAATGGACATGATCAAATTGAGACACACTCAAAATCACTCTAGCCCCTATCATACCATTGCAATTTAAATTATCATATATTAATTATTCTACCTCTTTATAAAATAAGTTTTAAAATCTTGTTTCCACACTAGGTCTTTCTATTAGGTCTATTTGCATTTTGTTCTTGGTTCCTAGTTGCCTTTAGTAGGGAAATGCCTACTAAATTCATTGCATGTTCTCTTCCTTAATTTTATAAAATATAATTGAACAAAATTGAGGTGCTTTCCATAAAGAGAATATTCTTACCTAGAACACTCATAGGCACTTGTCTAACTTGGAATATTTATTATAGGTATAGATATAAAAATAAATCTCTATTTATAGGAAAAAAGGTCCATGGGCTATATGTTCATTTCAAAAAGAATGGATATTAGTTTCTTAGGCAAAAAATTGATTGAGAACAAAATATGGAGTACAATCAATAATCTATCATAGGTTATTGGTTTTAGTTCTATATCCAAACCATAGTTTTGGATAATAAAACAATATTTACTAAAGAGTCTTTGAGCTACACATGAAGATAAGTCATAACCCCTCTTTACCATTACAAAAATTATGCTTCTACATATGAAGTATTAGTTTCAACTAATTAGTATATGATTAGTCACTTATTTGTGTTTTTGATTAAGAAAGTAGGGTTAATGGGCCTTGATACCATACAACAACATGAAATAGGCCTCACAACAAGTAGATCAAACCAAAACAAAACAACAAAGATAGAATAGGCTTTCCAGCCAATAGAACAAGCCTACAAGCCACCCATAGAGTTGCAAATAGGACAACAACCCAACAATAGCAAAGCATCCTATAGGAGAAATATCGGCCTATAGGCCACCGACATAATAGTTCAAGCACCTAATCTTGAACCCAACAATTTTTCCCCCAAAGGTTTGTCAATCGAGAAAGAATTTATCTTAGGACTATGCCTCTTCTTGCGTTGTACCTCAGTCTAAGAAGAAGCAAAAACAAGGTTTGAATCTTTTCAACAAGAAGGGGGGGAATCCCCTTTAGAAAAGAAAATAGGTGGAGCAATAGGAACAATAGGTGGAACATCCAAACTTGAAGCAAGAGTAGCTAGAACGTGGAGGAGACAACATTATCTAGAATGGGAGAAATAGGGGCCTCAGGGGAGGCAACACACAAAGTAGTAGGAACAACTTTGTCCAAAATATGAGCAAAGGTGTCCATAGGAGTGGTAGCTTATCAACAATAGTCTCTTTCTTCTGAGTAGGAGGAGAAGGAGGCTCAAAATCCTCACTATTAGAAGAAGAGGAATCATTTGTGAACATGGTTAGATAGTCCTTGAGGAAATTCTTCCACCAAGTAGAAAAAGTAGGATGAGAGCTACAAGAGTAGTCATGAGCCAAGTGTCTAGTAGCAAAATGCCATCTGTAATGAAACAAGATACCTTCATAATCCACGAGCTGAGATTAAGACCAGTCTTTCACTTGGAGCACAACCTCTCCAGGTAGTGCCTGGGACATATCAACCTCCACAAAAATATAATCATGGGAGGTGCAGTATAATTCCTAGAAGCCTCATCCACTTTCAAAAATCTACCAAGAGCATTAGGGTGGGTGTATGGAGATGGGTAGAAAATTTGTGGACACTTTCAATTTTTTTTTTTGACAATTCATAACGCGAAGTACGCTATAACACGCTCGCGTTATGGCTTATGTAGCCTGAGGCTCGGGCACAACAAGCCCATAATGCGGCCGTTATAACACGAGTGCATTATTTCTTCCTAAAATGGCCATATCTCTACTTCTTCAAAACACGCTCGCATTATGTGAAAGTTGGTTTTTTAATAGATTTATTTTCTCTCTCTTTGTCTATACCTAATATACCCTGACTCTATCTCTCTTCCCTCCACCCTTATACCCTAATTCTATCTCTCTCCCCTCTACCCTCTACCCTTAACCCTTATACCCTCTATCTCTCCCACTCCCTCCCTCTCTCTTGAGTCTCTCCTTGTCTCAACCCTACCTCTCCCTCTCTTAACTCTCTCTCACTCACTCACTCACTCACCTCACTCACTCACTCACTCTCTTTCTAACTCACTCACTCAGCCCATCCCACCTCTCCCACCCTCTCCCACTCTCCAACTCTCTCCCCCTCTCCTACCCACCACCTCTCTCCCATTCTTCCCTCTCTCCCATTACAACTTCTTCCACCCTCTCCCCTCTCTCCCACTCTCTCCCACTCTTTCCCCATCTCCCAATCTCCTCCCTCTCCCACTCTCTCCCACTCTCCCACCCTCTGCCTCTCTCCTCATTCCCACCTTCTCCCACTCTCTCCCTCCTCTCACCTCTCCCACCTCTCCTCCCTCCCACTCTCTCCACTCTCCCACTCTCCTCTCTCGCTCTCTCCTCAGCCTACTCTCCCTCCTCTCCCACCTCTCCACTCTACCCCTCTCACCTCTCACTTCCTCTCTCCCACTCTCTATTCTCTCACTCCCTCTCACTACCTATCTCTCAAGTCTCTCCTTTGGCACCCTACCATAACTCTCTTTCTCATTCTCTCTCTCTCTCTCTCTCTCCCCATCTCTCATCCTCTCCTCCCACCCTCTCTCTCTCTCTCTCCCTCCCTCTATCCCTCCCACCCTACCTAGCTAAGTCCCTCTCACTCCAACCCCTTCTCTCCCACTCCCTCTCTCTTAAACTCTCACTTCCACCCCCTCTCCCTCTCTCCAGACTCTCTCTCTCTCCCTCTCCCCCCTCTCTCCCTCATGTCACTCCCTTTAGAAACCTACCTAGGAAACTCTCTCTATCTCTCTCCCCTCTCTCTATCTATCCCTCCCACCCTACCTAGCTAAGTCCCTCTCACTCCACCCCCCTCTTTCTCTCCCTCTCTCAGGTTGAACTCCCTCCCACACCCTCCCCCTCTCTCAAGTCTCTCATTCACACTCCCTCTCTCCCACTCCCTCTCACCCTACCTAGATAAGTCCCCCTCACTCCAACCCCTTCTCTCCCACTCCCTCTCTCTTAAACTCTCACTTCCACCCCCTCTCTGTCTCTCCAGACTCTGTCTCTCCCTCTCCCCATCCCACCCTACCTAGACAACTCTCTCTCTCTCTCTCAAAATTCTCCCTCCCTCTAAAGACATACATAAACACATATGTACATACAATCCTACATCCATACAAGCATAAATACATACATGTGTAGATACAATCTTACATACATATAGGCATACATACAATATACATGCACTGATACATACAGGCATACATGCATACATACATACATGACACACCAACATACATGTACATACAAACATACAAATATATCAACAAACATCCAATAAAGTGGCATTTAACATAAAGGAAGACATAACGCGAGTGGGTTATAATGCGCTCACGTTATGTATTGTTTAACATGTATCCTGGAGAAGCAAAAAAAAGTCAAAACTAAGACATAACACGAGTGCGTTATAACGCTCTTGCGTTATATTTTTCCTTGGGAATCCCCGAGCCTTAGCATTGGTATTTTCCTTGGAATACAACCCAAAGGCTTGGAGGGAATTCCCAACAACTAGAGACGTGCTTTTGCAAATTTTACAAATTTTTCACATAATCGGGTTCGTGCTCACTGTCAAGATTGCATCTAGTTCAATATCGACAAAATTGAACACATGGGTAATGTTAGGTTCTCTCTTAGCTATCCAACGATGTAATTTTTTTTCACTTTCTGACAATGTTAAGCTTTTCATCCATAATTTCTTTTGTTTGTATGTCTCTTTTTTGCCAAAAAGCAGTGTTTGGTGTTTTTTTCGTTATAAATTAACCGTTCATTGAAATTTCAAATAAATTACATTTTTAGAAACTAGACTCTATTCTACAATTTTATTTTTTTAAATCAATTACTTTCCAAAATTTGTAGGGGGAGCACAGCCAAAATTCTACTTTTCAGGAAGTTCCCACTTAGAAAATTAGTAAAAAATCAAATATTCATTAAAAAATTATCAAAAAAATTGTGCATCAACTAGATACTATAAGATAACTTCTGACCATAGCGATTTTAAAAATACTACAAAAGAGTTCACCATGCTAGGGTCATACAAGAGTTGCTATGTTATGTTTTTTTTGACAAAAACAACACCAATTTGTGTATGTCCCTCTTTTGAACCCCTTAATCTCAACCATTTTCAAAATAAATTAGTATTTTAGAAAGTAGACTCGAAGCACTTCAATCCTTGTTTTTGTTCCATCTCAAAATTTTGAGTGTAACTATCCTCAATTTCACGTCCATGGTCAATATTTCATGATTTTAGAAAAAAAGTGGCCACTTAAGCCCCCCTTTTTGGGAACCATCTTGGTGCACTTACCCATTACCTATGCCTTGAAGAGTAGAGGATCCCCAAAATTATAAGGGGAGATAAGGAAATCTCACCCAAACAAGCATAATATCAATGTGTTCCTTTAAGGGATTGAAGGAGGGCACCCATGGCCTCAAAGATAGGGGATGAGGATCCCAAAACCACAGACCCAGGTGACCTAAAATAGCTTGCTTATCCTCAAAAGAGGAAAATAAAACAACAAAAAAGTCTCTGCTAGAAGGATAAATCTCAATCCTACCTCCCACCAAGGGTTTTTAGTGCTTCGATATACAAATATTCAGATATGAGAGAGAAGGCCACATATAGTAGAATCTGTAGATTAATCCCATTTTTGAGAAATAATCAATGCTCTCAAAAACTTCCTACCCAAAGGAGACAACAAGAGCAATAGAGGCACACTTTAGCAACCACACAAAGCTCACCCCTACAACATTTGACCTCATAGCATCAACAAAAATCTTAGCACCTCTAGAGGGAATTATAGGAGAGCCCACAACTAAACTTGCAACAGGAGGTACTTTTGAATCCACAACCGGCTGAGATAAAACTACAACCAGTCTGCAATCTAGCGAGACAGGCTACAATCTAGGAGAGTAGGAGGTAGGAGAGCCATTTGGAATCAACATTCAAAAAAGCACTTGGGTGGGAGAGCAAGTGATCCATGGACGGGAGCTATTATCAATATAGTAAAATAGCCACTTATTTGTGTTGATTCTCTTGCTTTTTTGTAGATCATTTGAAAGGTATCTTTATTTTCCTTTAATTTTGGCAAGCTTCGCATTTGAAAACCTCTAGTATTTTTCCTAGGGTTTTTGACCTTCTTAATTCCTCTAATTTTTAGATCTAATATTTTATTTTATAATTTGACCTTTTATTTCAAATCTGATTAGACTGTCGATCCACCCTCATTTGTGCTTTATTATTTTGTATTAATTAGGGTTTGAGATTTCACTATTTTCTATCTCTTTGATTTATACCCTTTCATCCTTGATTTCTTTGTGTTTTATTGTTAAATCATTTACCATAACTTCTCATAGACCTTTACATTTGACCTCTATCAATGCATGTGCATCACTTATTTTGATGGGTTCTTCCATTTTATTGTATATGATCCTTCTAGATCCTTAATTCTCTTATTTATCTCTATCATATGAATGGGGATGCATTTTTATGGAGGTATTGTTTTATCATATATATGATTCTCCTCCATAGAGTTGGTATTATTTTTTCTTCCTCTCTTAAATACACTCAATTCACTAGTCTATAAGCTTTACCTTGACTATACCTTTCTTATGACTAGTAATAGTGATTCTCATGAGAACAATGATATTTTTACTTTCTATACTTTTCCTTTATTGCATAGGGATGAGGTATGTGATGTTACTTTATGTAATATGGTCAAATTTCTATAGACATTCATTATGCTAATCTTTTTTATGATATTATTCCTATATGTTATGTAGCCCTATTTATATCCTCTTAGATCTATCTTTATCATTTGATGATTCATCTTATGTACATTCTAGAGTTATTATTTCATGTCATGTTGCTATACCTAGTGATAAACTTATTTATCCATCTCATGATTGTACTTCTCTCACATCAATGAATTATCCTCCATGTGACTCTTTTGATACATTTTTATTTGACAATATTAGCTTGACATGTTTTTGATTAAATAAGTAGGAAATGGCCTTGATCCCATAAGTTCATAACATAAATAAATTAAAACATAACCATAAAATATAGAAAGTGGGAACACAGACCAAGCAAAATAGAAACACCAACAAAACAAAAATTAGCTAACCTAACGACAAACAACACCAAAGAACTAGAAACAACATTAGAATATAAGGTTCCAATCTTCAAGCAAAGATTCTCTCTCCAATTTTGCAACACCTTATTGTTGTCAATCGCTCCCTAAGTGTCTTTGTCTTTAGCCTACTTCTTTTATTTTTTAATTTTAGACTAGCCAAAAAGAGTCCCCATAACGACCTTCTTCATAAATACCTTCTGTCACATAAATAAATTTTCCAAGGGTTGTTTCCATTCTCTTCATTTTTTCTTGGTATCTATTTGCATCAATATTTTTCTCTATTTCCTCTATTCCTTTTTAAAGGTGAGTTAACTTTGTTCTTTTAGTTCCTATAGTATCCAAGTTATTATCACAATCTTTTTCCCAACCAACAATAGTCTTGTCATCAACCCTTTCCTTTCTCCTTCATTCCCTAGAGAGGTTGATAAAAAATATTATTTATATCATACATATCTTTCTCCTCTTCTTTGAATTCCTTACTTTCTTTAGTAATATCTTCTTTCTCATTTCTCTTATCTTCCTTATCTTTCCCTTCCTCCTCCTCCTCATATTCCTCACCATCATTCAATTGGTCATCCTCATAGACCTCCTACACATTCTCCTTGATATCATGTGAGAATCCTTTCCTTGAACCTTCCTCTTGGACTGTTGAGGGAGAAAACCCTCATCTTGAAAATCATCATACATAATTTATTTCTTTATATACTTTCACATTAACAATAGTAGAGGCTTTGGCAATCCTAGTCGATCTTCTTCCCCCCAAAGAATTTAAGCTGCACTGATGAACCCCTTCATTATCTTTACCCTCCCCTTTAGTATCAGAAATATCAATAGTCCTTCTTTCCCCTAAAATTTAAGTGTTTTTTGAGTTATTTTTCCTCTTACTCATATTTTTGAGTATGGCTCCAACCTATATAAAATCAGGAGCTTTCCTATTTCTAGGAGGGGTAATAAACAAAAAATCCTATAAGGGAGAAGGGTTTTTATTAGTAGAAGAAACATTTCCCCTTTTTTATCCCTTCTTAATACTCGAACTAGGGCTAACCTTACCTTGATGAGCAAGAAATGGAGGTGTTTTGTTGTTTTCCAAAAATTTTATCTCAATATTTCCTTGTCTATACACTAGGTTGGCCATAGGGGACATAGTAAGATTATACTTATAAAGTGTCATGATTAATCCTTGGTGCAACGAAGGGTAGGCCCCATCGAAAATACACTTATTAAGAGAAGAAAGAAAATAAAAAGGAAAATTGATCTTTTTACCATGTCTTATATGATTCAAAATTAGAAATTGGTATGCATGACCAATTTTAAACCTTCCCTCAAGAGTAAAGTGTTTCATTACATGTAAGCTTACCAAGGTCCACAACATAGGCAGCTACTCCCAACTATAATCATTTTATAATTTCTCTACATTTTTGCCTTCCTAAAAAAAGATTTAATAAACCTCTTCCATTCACCTTTGATTCCTTTTCAACTCTTAACCCTTCACAAGTTAAGGTAGTTGCTCTTGTGATTAAGTCTTCCATCACTTTAAACCTGACCCTTTGAATAGCCATCTTTCCTTGAGGTATTTTCTTTATATTCTACTAGGTCATTGGGCTCCCCTTTTCAAAAGTACCACTTTTATATTCCACCATTCAATATTTTCCATAATTTTGTTTTTAATTTCAAATCAAAATGTCAAACTATCTCTAATTGACATACCTCATTTTGTTAAATGTTTATTTTCTATTTGATGATAACTCTACAAATTTGGATAAATTCTTGTACAAATTCTAAAATGAAAAATGAGATAAAATCTTCATAAAATAAAAATATGATCAACTACTAATACCTAATGATTTACACTCATCCTTACTAGCCTTTTATCATTCT
Source organism: Sequoia sempervirens (assembly GCA_007258455.2). Taxonomy (NCBI): domain Eukaryota; kingdom Viridiplantae; phylum Streptophyta; class Pinopsida; order Cupressales; family Cupressaceae; genus Sequoia; species Sequoia sempervirens. Next base: position 150,160,536 of record VDFB02379711.1, on the reverse strand, counting down.
TGGGAATCTAATACTTAAAAAAATTCGAATATGGTATCCTCTAGTGTGATGGGAGCAATAGTACCTTGAATGTATAACATGATATGGAGTTTTGATTAAAGGCCTCATTAAGAGAATCAATATGAGAAATTGTTAAAATGGGATATTATAATTTTGGATTTTGGGCAAGAATCATGAGTGAACCGTATCCTTCGAGCAAAGATGGTACACTTTTAGATTGATCACCACAAAAATGACTTATATTATAGACTTCAATTTTTACTGACGGCATAAATGCCATATTTAGGTTGGATTCAAAAAACAAGGGAATTTTGAATAGAGATGGAAATGATATAGAAAATGATGCAGGAGCATTCGGGTATAAATGTAATCCTCATCAGCCCAAAAATATTTCATTTCAAGTTTTGTTTCAGTTTTAACGTTTGTTCTTGGAAGACAGTTTAACTTGTCTTGACAATAGATTATGAAATAAATTGAATGACGTTTTGTCACAAATTGACAAACGTCATACTTTTCAAAACTCCATCTACATGCATTTTATTGAAAACTCGAATATTTTAATTGTTCATTGAAGATAATTAAAATAAATGAGGGTCTTTTATTTTGGCAGCATAGAAGAATGGTAAGTAAAGGGAGTTAAGGGGGCGATGTTGGATGCTGGATTTTAATTAAAAATGCAGATTTAGCAAAGATCAACAGGCCATTATCTAAGATGAGAGAAAAGATAATACAGAGGGGCCCCACATTAAAAAGACAAAATACAGAGGAAACTTCAAGGCTGCGCGGAAGCATTGATGGAAGCAGCTGCGTGGGAGAAGAGAGGATCAGGCTGCAGTATAAGGTAAATATCAGCGGATTAAATGCTGATTGAAGGAGGAGTATGCCACGCCATATCAAAGACATTTCTTTGGCATACTGATGCAGAAGAAACCGAATTTATCATTGGCAGGAAGAAAATATCTATAAGTACAATCCCACGTTCTCCTGACAACCAGACTGGATTTTAATGCAACATAACAGAGAAACACATGCAATGTTATACGATAACAGTATACTCTAGGGGAGAGGATTGAGTAGTTGTGCATTCTAATTTTGCGAGTTTAATTATCTTATGTGGAAATTTAAAATCGCTCCTAATTTTTTACAGTGGCTTATTTGGCAAGTCCCTTATTTATAACTTCATTTCAGGGTCACATCATCAAATATGATGCCATATCAGTATGCTTTTTGTCAAGGTGTCCAAAAAGGCCCAAAAAAAAAGTGAGACCAATACTTGTGCATTCACAGCATGGGTAGTTGAGCGCTGATATGACATCACATGATTGGTTGCTTTTTAGATCAAAGGAATACATTTTGTTTAATTATGGGTAGTCAAGTCACAACTATTGGACATTATATAAACAACTACTATCACAACTATTGAAACATGCTTAACTATTGGATCATCTCCCCTAATCTGACACTGAACAAGAAATATACAAAGATCTATTTGTTTTTAATTAAAAAAATAGGACAAAGATTTTTATCTGGAACAAAACAAAAACAGAAAAACAAGGTCATCAGGTCCACAAGTTCAAACAGAAATAAAGGCCAACAGATTTACCAAAAAAAACAGCACAAAGCAAAAGAGAAAGACCCATTTGTTTAATGATAGATTACGTCTTGATTTTCTTTTGGGTGGCTAGCAAAATATATCACACACTTCTCTCAGTGTGAACTCCAGTTTTTAAGGTTCTGCTAACATATTCTAGACTTTTTTACTTAGAGAGAATGATAATAAGAGATCTTAGAGTAAACAGTGTATAGCAGATGCCAACAGAGACACACAAGCAAAAATGAAGTCTCTAATTCCACTCCCTCTTTTCACTGATTAATTATAACTCCACTCTCTCCTCTGACTGATTTTTCTTCCTTGACTTACTGATGTGCTGCACCACTCCTGAATTTATACCTGTGTTTGATTGTAATGTCTTGCATCTCAAGACTGGCCACCATTCATTTTATATTTATTTCTTGGTATCGTGCCAACTATTTCCCATCTGCCATATTGAGGGCTCTCCACTAGCCACAGTTTCCACCACTACCACCCCATGAAATCTGTGGACTAACTCCTAGCCATTGAAATCGACTCAACCTGGAAATCTCCTGTTGTATGAAACCTTGTCTTATACGTTTGATATAAAATTATCTGAAGACAACCAGCACTTCCAAGAGGATTTTAAAATGCAAAAAGATCTCGTTTTTCATGTGTCATGCGTCGTTTGAGTTGGGCAATATCTTAAATGGGCTGTTTTTAACTGGCTCTTTTAAATAATATTACCTAGGCTAATAGTGAAAAGATAAATTTTACCTATTAAAAATTCGACAGTTATTCATTATTTTTTGGTGAGGATGATGTGTAAAATTGTGATTGATCTTTTGACTATTAAAACATGTGTTGTTTGAGTAATCGTACTTAATGAGCACATATTTATTTTTAAAAATATTTATGCAGTGTTGGTCCCCATATTCTCTCTTTGAAAAATCTTTGTTATTTGTTTGTTGGTTTAGCCTTCCTCCAAATTTGTCCCAACATCAATGTTTCTATACCACATGTTCTCTTTCTTACCATGATCAACATTTTAAAATTGATACTTTTTTACGTAGTTTCTTTTTAGAAAACATTTAATTGCTAGAGCCACGGTTTTGAACTATGTTATCAATATCACTACCAACAAAAATGTAAATCCCAAGTCATAGTTTATGGTAATGAAAATTCTCATTCCCTTTCCATTTGTTTCCATCTATCCAATGCACAAAAACTAGTATGCATTCTTGTTTGCAATTTTCTACAACACTTAATCTTATGTGATTTTCTTAGCTAGAACAAAAGAATGGTAAGGGATGAGAGGAAGATTCATAGTTGTAACATTTTCAAACAGCGTTTTTTTAAAAATTGATGGCAATAGGGAATTGAAAATTCATCTACAAATCAAGTGAAAACCCACATTTTTAGTTGTAACACTTTCAAATAGTGTTTGTTCAAACATTTCTCCATGCGATAGTCAACTCCTCCATGTAGGTAGTAGACCAATGAATCAGTTATATTAAATCCCCAATCCCATTAAGTTGAAAATTACAGTTATTTTAATTAAAAGATAATATTTTAGTTAAAAATTAAAATAATGTGCAAAATACCAATTCATGCCACATCTTCTCATCAATCCCTCAGATTAATCATAAGATCTCAGGTCTCATATTCAATCCTAGTCATTCATCAAATTTTTCTACAAATCTATAAATCAAATACATCTATTAATCATCAATCACACATTCATTTTGTATCCAAGTCCTATCAATTTCATATCCAAAGAATGTAATGTCATGTTGGTCAATCGAGCACCAACATCACAAATGAGCAAAAAATTACATTCTTCTTAATTTGAGGTTTGCATATGTTTGAATTAATCTTACTTTGATTCTATTTTATTTGTTTCATTTGCATGCATACACTTAAATAATCCAAATTCCTCTCATATTCTTGATTATTAGGTCTTACAAGTTTAGGATATAGGATTGCTCCTAGTGGAACTTCTATGAATCCTTAATGAGCACATGATTCAATTACACAATAAATGAAGTGATCAAATGTAAAGTCCAATGGGGCTAATATTCGATTGAAAATGCTACATGAGAGGCTTTTGTAAAAATACAATGCTCATTTCCTTATTTGATTTAGTGTATTTTGTATTCATACCTCTAGTCATTAAAATAATGACTATTTTTAGTGGGGAGGGATGCAATAGACCTAATTTTATCACAACCCTAATTTTTCCATTTGATTATTCTTGTATATGTGTTTCATTTGGTTGTGTAATATATATGGTATTCATGAGTTACAACTATTATTTTGCACAAATATAAAAAATATGTCAAATGAAATTTCTATAATAGTTATTAATATTGTGAATAATTAAGTTTTAGTTCTAGTTTTTAGAAAATGAACTTAGAACTACAATTTGTTTTCATGTGAGTGTGATAGAGTAGGTATTGACCCTCTTACAAAGAGAGAGACATTATCATTAAGAAGAGGAGTTTAGAAATCCACATGGGTGAATGTCATGAATGACCCTACACACACAAATATAGTGGCTTGTAGAATAATTATCTTTTTATCATAAAATTAATATTACCTAGTATAATAAAGAAAATTTGACTCAAAAAAGGAAATCTAGGTTCTATTGAGAGTACATTTCACTAATTTTACATTCAAATAAAGTTGACTAGGTATAATTCTTAAGGATAAATATATTAGTGAAAATATATGAAAATAAAAAGATGAATAAAATTTAGATATGAAAATGAAAAATATAGATGTTAGGGAATTTGGGGTTGAAATTTGAGTCTTAGTGAAGGACACTAGCATGTCACATGGACATCCTCATGCCATGTTGTCATCCTATACCATTCACACTAAAAACTCCTAGAATTCATGGATCGAGTTCCAAAATACATCCAACCTACAAACGTAACAAGATAAGAAATCGTTTTGGGATTGTTTAGGGGCTTACCTCAACTAAACCCCCTTTTGTTTTTTTAACCTCCACAGATAGCTAACGTAGATTAAGAGAAATAAAATAGTGTGTGTTCTTATTCTAAGTGTGTCTAAAAGTTAGAACATTAACTAAAATGACATAATGAAGCCCAGATGTGGTAATCCCAAGGTGCTTGAGGGTACACGATAAAAATAACAATATACCTTGCAAGGCTTGAGGAATCTAAAGAGAATAAGAGAGCTGAAAGAATGTCGTGGGAGTTTTGGAGAAGGATATAACAAGTAGTAGAGAGTTGTATGTGAGATTGAGAGTGAAAGATAGCCAAAAGAGAAATATTTTTAAAATTAAAAGTTATTTTTAAAAATAGGAAGAGGTGCGAGGAGGTTGATCATTTGGAATAATCTCAAGCTATTACATCTAACCTAGAAAGGTGACATGTGGAAAAAATATCATAAATGGATTTTGCATGATAGATTATAGTGGGATGTGAAACAAAGATTTTTCTCACCTCTTAAACCTCTAGGGTTTTGCACCTAAAAGGAGAGAGACAAAGATCAACACTTCACTCAAGAACAAACCCTTGAGATTTCAATGCAAAGGACATTGAAATCTATCAAAGGGAAGGTTCTAGGGATTGAGTAATGAAGGATTCACCACCAAGTGTAAACTTGGAAAATGCAAGATGTTTGAAAACATAGTGTGATATGCAAACCAATTCTAAATGACCCAAAAAATGACTTAGAGATGCAAATGAAGCAAAAAAAAAAGCTATGAAACAAAAAGTGTGCACCTCAAAATGTGTTGAAGATTGGAAATATCTTTGAAATTCTAAAATTGCTGCTTTTTAGGCTTGGTGGGACTCATTCGCCATTCTAGGCGAATCAGTCCCAATTTTGGAAAACTATCTGGAAACAAGTTTTAGCCAAAAGGGTATGCAAATCTGCAAAGATCTTTGAAAAACACCTATAGTGGGACTCATTCACCACTATTGGGGGATGAGTCTCATTTTTTTGGAAAGTGTCCCAGGGGTAGAATCTCAAACTAAAAATTTGCAAGCCTCTAAAGATGGATGAAATAAGCACTTTCCCATTGATTTCATGCAGATTGGATGGATATTTTTCCCTAGATCTAAGTTTTTGTGAGTCTTTACAACTTTTCATGACAACTTTGACAACATTTGCAACTTTATCATTTTGGCACTCTTGAAGGCTTCCAATCCATTTTTCTTTAATCTGTAAACTTGAAATCACACATTAAAGAGGGGAAAATTTGTTGATTGTTAGAGGATAGGGGTTTTCCTTGGTCAAATCCCTTTTAGGTAATTAAACAAAATGATGAAATAAGATAATGAAGCATGAATATGAAGTAATGCAATTAGAAACTAAACATGGTGATGGATCTTGAATTGCTGCAATAATTGATGGAGAAATCTGCCTTAGAATTGATCTTGTGAAGTCTTGAAATGCTTAACCCTAGCTTTGTTGACTTGATAAAATGAATGCCTTATGAAATAATTATTTGAGAGTTCATTTATATAGGAAAGCCATTCAAATGCTTGGTAATTTGATCCCCAAGGATAACATTGGAGAAAATTAAAATTAAAACCCATTTTTTCCCATTCAAACCTCGAAAATGGCCCAAATGGGACTCATTCACCTTCCTGGGTGAATGGGTCCCACCTGGATGGAACTCATTCACCCAAAGTGGCAAATGGGTCCCACAGGGGCTATTTTGCTAGCTGGGATGTCGAGGAATGTAAAAATCAGGTTTCTATGTTGATTTTGTGAGGTCTTTGATTGAAATAAGCCTCACGATGAACAATATGGGGTCATAGGGGCCTATTAATGATGATGCAAAGGGTAATTAGGGCTAGGGACACAAAGTTCAATGTGAAAGTGTGATTAAATACACTCTACAACATTAAAATTGGGTCCACATAGCCTAGAAAGGCATAAGATCTAATGTGAATGTGTAAAACACATTACAACAATAGATTAAAACCAATTATAATTTACAAGCCTTCTAGATTAATGTGAAAATGAAATTAAATATATTTTATAATATCTAATTAAGGGAAAAATAGGTCCATTAGACTTAAATACTTAATAAAAGTCTAGAAAAGTGTGAAAGTCATTTACAACACTTTAACAAGACATCAATAAATACATTTTATTTAGTCTGCAAGGGCCCAAGACCTAATGTGGATGTGTAAAACACCTCACAACACTAGATCAAGGTGATGTTAGGTCCAATTTATCAATACTTATTCCCATATCAAGCAAGAGATATTTTTTTCTAAGCTACATTCAGCCCCCACTTTAGTGAGAGGATGAACTTGCTTCAAACTCACACTAAAGTATACATTCAAGAGGGGTCCAATCATACCTATGTGGATGATAAAGGATGAAAAAGACCAAGGAGGTAACTAAGCCCCTAGGATCCAAGATCCTACTTCAAACCAACATAGGCACAAAGGGACACACACAAGGTGTATGATTTGCAACAAAACAAGATACACAATCATACAATGACAATAACTAGAAGGGAGAGAAGAAAAAAAATAAAAAGGTGGATCAAGCTTCGATCGTTTGTCTAACATGATGTGGATCAGGTCTAGTTTTTTTTCTAATAATGCATACTCACTTTGAGGTGAGAAGTCCAAGGTGAGAAACATACACTCATGGCTAGTATGCACTCACACACACATGCAAGTGGCTAGGGGGAAATTCATGCCTCAGATTGGGCTTCCCGCTAAAACCATACCAAAGTTAGACCTAATAAATTTAATAAGGTGCCATGTAAAAATGATCTTCGAGCTTCATGAGACAAGCAAAACTTCGTATGCTTGGGGTTCATGAACAAACATGATGTTGTAAATGCAAGATAGTGTAGGATTTGTTCAAATGGATTTTTCTTAGTTCATGCAAGGTCTCTTCTTAGAAAACATTGTGCCTAATGTTTCCAAGAGAGGATGTGTCAAAGAATTATCATGCTCTTGGAGGGAATCAAGCCCAATGACACCACCAAGAAAAGGATGCATCACAAGAAGAAAAAAATTGCACAATGAAACATGATGAGTGTTGGTGTATGCCACCACTTGAAAGTAGTTGCTAACACCATTACTGTGAGAAATTGCTTTAAAGTAGAAGAAGACATGAGAGCTTATTCTGAAATCCCTATGCCAATTCATATATTTCCTATAAGCTACGTCATGAATAAGGTGGTATGTCATGTGCGAGCCAATTTAAGGCATGTCATCAATCCCAAGCTTTCTCTTATATGTGCATGAAAGGTTAACAACTAGCCAAAAGAGGCAACGAAAAGTGACATACAAGGACAAGACTACCTAACCCCTTGCCCCCACTTAGTGCAGGACAAGGGTGAGCCAAAATGATTGATAAGATGCATGGTAGAGCAAAAATAAGCATCAATTAGAGGAATTAGGTGCCCCCACATAAGGGAGAGCACCAAACTCCTTAAGATGTTGAATTTCACTACTCAAAGCCTTACATTCATTAGTAGAATGACCGTGAACTCTATGATAGTTGCAAAATGAAGTCTTGTAATATAATTTTTTTGTGTTCTTGGAGGAAGGGATATCAAGTGATCTTGGAGGAGTCTCAACAATATACCCCCTTGATCAATTTGGTAGATGTTCCTTTATTATGCAAAAAAGATTTCTCTTGCTTAGTACAAGATGTCATACCTATGCAAGACTTTTTAGATTGTGAGATTTTGTTTTCTCCTTTACAGGAGGGTGCCAAATCTAACGAATTCAAATCATTAGTGTTTTGCATGATGGAATTTACATTAAGCGAGGATTTCTTTATTTGTTTCATTTCTTGTGAAGGATAAAGACCATTAGTGTCTATTAGTTCGGGATGCATTATTGTTAAAGTTGGCATAGAAGAATCTTTTGTTATGGTGTTGATATTGAGTGAAGGCTTGTTTATTTCTATCAAAGGACAATAACCAAGACCATGAGTCATTTCTTGTGTGTTAGGCTCTATAGGGTTGTGGATACCTTTTTCTCTAGCACCACATCCTTTTCCACTATAGCCAAGTTGTTTCATAAGTTCATAACCTTTTCCAGAAAGATTTTTCATTGCTTTTGGGTCTGGTGGTTGCTCATGATTAAGTTCATCAAAGTTTGTTGTGTAATTTTTTGTCTTTTGTTCTAAAGTGGTTAAGGTGGATGCTTTTGAAGGGTCTTCCTAATTTTGTATTGACATTACCACTTTCTCTTTTCCCTAAGTTTCAAAGTCTTTGTTTATGATCTTGTATTCTCCCATGAATGTATGTTCAAAATCTAAGGAACCCAAATCATCTTCTAATAGCTTCGTCACTCAATATGTTGGTCTTTGTCTTTTTGTTAGACGGGTTCCACTTGTGTAGTTGGTGTCAATGTTTTCAAGGGATTGTCTTTGTTTTTCTCGAGTTATAAGAAATTGTAAGGCTCATTATCAACAACCAATGTGTACACTTTGTTGTTGTAGACATACTTCATTTTATGATGAAGTGTAGAAGGTACCACATGCATCTCATGAATCCATGACCTTCCCAAAAGAAGATTATAGGAGAAATTGTGAGGCATAACATGAATAGGGGTTTGTAAGGTATCCTTTCCAACTATAATGGGTAAAGTAACCACACCAAGCAGTTGTTTTCCTACATTATTGAAAATCCTTTGATAGATAAAGAATCGGGTTGAATGCTTGATTTATCCACTCTAAGCATGTCCAAAAGGTTTACACTACACACATTAAGAGCGGAGCCATTGTCAACAAGGGTTTTCTTTATCCCTATTCTTTTATATTGAGAGATTATTATGAAAGCTTCATTTTGTTTTTGCACTTCCAAAGGGAAGAGTTCACTTTAGTGGAAAATAATGTTAGCATTCAGTCCTTGAATCATGGGAGTATTCTTAAGTTGTTCAACAAGATCATACTCCTTCCCACTTTGCAAAGTTAAATGGGGAGCACTAGGAAAAATGGGATTAGGAAAAGGTAAGGGTGTCGGGATTGGTTGTTATGGTTGCATAATATTCCTAGTGTTATATGTATGAGCAACATTATTATGATTCATTTTCCGCAAAAAAATATTCCTAGGTGGGTAGAGGATAAGTTTGGGTTTGTTTTGAGTTTGAGAATTTTGTGAAGGTGGGAAAAGGATTAGAGGATTCTTAGGATGTCCCATGGGATATGTAGTAGGTCAATTAATCAAAGGAGATCTAACGAACACTTGCACATTCATAACCTTGGTGGTCTTGGGTTGATGTATGTCTAAGAAAGGGAAATCTAGAACCACATGTTTGTCCTCACCTAAGGAATCCACTTTACTATTATTGTCATTTTCTTGCACCATGATATCCTCCTTAGAAGGAGAGCTATTAGGAGAACTACAAACCAAATGTTCTTGACATTCAAGAATTGGTTCTTCCAAAATGACTTCATCGCAACTAAGGGATTTATCAATGGTTGGATTGTCTTGTTAATAAATAGTAGGGATATTAGGAGAAGGCTCTAATTGTTTTTCATTTCTCCCTAAGGTATCATTCTCTTGTGCCATGCGATCTACCCTAGTAGGAGAGGTTGTAAGATGTTCATCCATGGTTGGATTTTGTAAAGTGGCTTCATCACATGTAGGGGAGGCATCAAGAGAAGGACTTCTATGGTTTTCATGTTTACCAAATAGATCTTCCCATATGATAGGAACATTAGGGAAGGGAGGGACAATAATCTCATGACTCTCATCCATTGTGTTTTCCAACATCAAAGTATTGTCATCATAGCTATGAGAGATACTAGGAGAAGAACAAGTATGATTATCATGATCATTTATGAGTTCATTCCTTTGGCCCATAATGTATTGCAAAATAGGATAGGTAGGGGAATGATCATAAAGAGGGTTATCATAGAGCTTGAAGGTTTGCTTATCTAACACCAACATATCCTCATCACTATCACAAGAGGAGAAGATGTTAGGAGATGAACATAGGTAGGTTTCAATGGTCTCTTTTTGTGTTGTGTGATCGTCATGATTACTTATTGTTATGTCCTCTTTTTTTAGTAATGTTCTGCCTAATAGGAGAGGTAAGAGGAGAGAAACAACTTGGGTTTTCAAAACTCTCATCAATTTGTTCTTATAACATTATACTATCTTCTTCACAAGTAGGAGAGATATTAGGAGAAGAACAAATGTGATTATTATTATTATCCAAGGTTTCTTTCACTAGAATAACCTCATTCATAGAAGGGATACGTGGAGAGGGATCAATGGTGAACAAAAAGAGAGGGGAAAGGACCTCATATTCATATGCACTTAACAAAACTTTCTTACAACATGCAATAAGATCTAAAAATAGAATATGAAGTATGATTTAACTATATATTTTTGTAATGAAAACATGATGTAATGATTAATCTACAAGCTTGAAATGTAACCATGATAAACCAAACATGCAAAAGAGAAATGCAATGTTTCAGATTTTAAGGATGACAATTGACTGATTATGCTATGTACAATAATGTGAGAATGCAAATTTGAAATTAAGCCATGCATGAAATGCATGTAACAAAAACTCAAACAACTGATACAAATAATTAATGGCAGGAAGCAGAGGCTTAAAAATAGGGTTTTCAGTGCTTTAAATGATAGTTTCAAGGGTGTACATGGACTAATTCGCCCAAGGTGGCGAATGAGTCTTAGTGGAGATTTTTTTCAAAATTCTCAAAAAATTTCAATTGTTTTTTTATGCTTTCAATGATGTATGAGATGTATCCTAAGTGTAAATACAATTTGTAGATGATTTTCAATGATTTGAGATGCAAAAATGCAACCTATATGCACTTTTACTAATGCAAAATTTTAGAAACCCTAGATGCAAATTAACCAATGCAAATCCTAATGAAAATTTAATGATGATGGTGGACTGCAAATTAGAAAAGAAGGTATTTGAATTTAGCAGGTTCACGAAAATGAAATGAAGATTTTTGTCACCTCTTACAACTGTAGGGTTTTGCACCTAAAAGGAGAGAAAAAGATCAACACTTCACTCAAGAACAAACCCTTGATATTTCAATGCAAAGGAGATTGAAATCTGACAAAGGGAAGGTTCTAGGGACCAAGTAATGAGGGATACAACACCAAGTGTAAACTTAGAAAATGCAAGATGTTTGAAAACATAGTATGATATGCAAACTAATTCTAAATGACCTAAAAAATCACTTAGAGATGTGGATGAAGCAAAAAAAAAAGCTATGAAACACAAAGTGTGCACCTGGAAATGTGTTGAAGACTAGAAATATCTTTGAAATTCTAAAATTGCTACTTTTTAGGCTTGGTGGGACTCATTCACCATTCTAGGCGAATCAATCCTAGTTTTGGAAAACTATCCCAAAACAAGTTTCAGCCAAAAGGGTATCCAAATCTACAAAGATCTTCGAAAAACACCTAATGTAGGACTCATTCACCACTACTAGGGGATGTGTCCCATTTTGTTGAAAAGTGTCCTAGAGGTAGAATCTCAAACTAAAACTTTGCAAGCCTCTAAAGATGGATGAAATAAACACTTTCCCATTGATTTCATGTAGATTGGATGGATATTTTTCCCTAGATTTGAGTTTTCGTGAGTCTTGAAAACTTTTCATGACAACTTTGACAACATTTGCAACTTTATCATTTTGGCACTCTTGAAGGCTTCCAATCCATTTTTCTTCAATCTGTAAACCTGCAATCACACATTAAAGAGGGGAAAATTTGTTGATTGTTAGAGGATAGGGATTTTCCTTGGTCAAACACCTTTTAGGTAATTAAACCAAATGATGAAATAAGATAATGAAGCATGAATATGAAGTAATGCAATTAGAAACTTGTCATGATGGTGGATCTTGAATTGTTACAACAATTGATGAAGAAATATGTCATTGAATGCCTTAGAATTAATCTTGTGAAGTCTTGAAATGCTTAAACCTAGCTTGTTTGACTTGATAATATGAATGCCTTATGAAATAATGATTTGAGAGCTCATTTATATAGGAAAGCCATTCAAATGCCTGTTAATTTGATCCCCAAGGTTGACATTAGAGAAAATTAAACTTAAACCCAATTTTTCTTACTCAAACCTCAAAAATGGCCCAAATGGGACTCATTCACCATCCTGGGTGAATGGGTCCCACTTGGATGGGACTTATTTTCCCAAAGTGGGGAATGGGTCCCACATGAGCTAGTTTGCCAGCTGGGATGTCGGGGAATGCAAAAATCAGGTTTCTATGTTTATTTTGTGAGGTCTTTGATCGAAGTAAGCCTCAGGATGCACAATATGGGGTCATAAGGGCCTATTAATGATGATGTAAAGGGTAATTAGTGCTAGGGACACAAATTTAAATTTGAAAGTGTGATTAAGTACACCTTACAACATTAAAATGAGGTCCACATAGCCTAGAAAGGCACAAGATCCAATGTGAATGTGTAAAACACATTACAACACTACATTAAAACAAAGTTTAATTTACAAGCCTTCTATATTAATGTGAATATACAATTAAATATATTTATAATATTGAATTAAGGGAAAAATAGGTCCATTAGACTTAAATACTTAATAAAAGTCTAGAAAAGTGTGAGTCATTTATAACACTTTTACAAGATATCGATAAATGCATTTTATTCAGTCTGCAAGGGCCCAAGACCTAGTGTGGATGTGTAAAGCACCTCACAACACTAGATCAAGGCAATGTTAAGTCCAATTTATCATTAATTACTCCCATATCAAGCAAGAGATACTTTTTCTACTCTACAGGATGTTAGTTTTATGCATGAATACCTATGTTAGGTGCTAGTATCTAGACAATTTACAATAAAAAATAATAAGAGATGAGAAAAATATAGGGTTGACGTAAAGGTGATATGAAAAGGTGGCCCTAAAAAGGAAGGCCTAAGCACCTTGAGAAGGAAAGGGGATGATACAAGGATATAAATGAACCTACACAAACACCAAGGGGATGGAAACCAAACTGGACATGAAACATAGTGTGAATTTGCAAGCGTGTGCAATTTACATCACTACACCTAGTTTGATGTGATTAATAAGTGGAAGATAATAGCATGACACATTTATTAGGAAAAGAAAATATACATTATTAAATAATCTCTAGTTATATTGAATGGTGGCATAGAGATAATTATTATAATTTCTTCTTAAGAAAAATTATCAACACTAAAATTTTTATTACTTAGAAAATAATTTAAAAATAAAAAGATGGGGGGGATTATTTATTGTTTTAATGTCAATAGAGACATGTGGCCCCAACTAAAGGAGAAAAATTTCAAAATTCATAATTTTTTTATCCCTCTACATAGTTGGAAAATGAGGGATTTTATCCTTGATTTGGTAGAAAATAAATGTACAAGAAGAAAAAGGAAAATAAGAGGAAAAATAAAGAACCATACCTATGTTGTACATTAGATAAATTTTTTCATTGGCATTGCATTCTATATGGATGGTAAACTTACTGCTTACTTTTTTTTTTGAAGTGTTGAACTATGATTATGGTAAAGAAAATTAGTCAATAATGACACCAACATATTTTGTAAGAAAAATCATGGTTTTAACTTTCCCTTTTACATATTTTTTGGTTATAATGTTAAGTAACCAACTAGTAAATTGAAAACTTAAGTAAAATTGAGCATGTCCCAATGTTGGGTTGCAATACTTGGAATGCTTGGAAATTTAATAAATTTTTTTTTTTTCTAAGTATGGTAGTTAGGTAGAAGCATACCCTATTAGTTTAAAGAAAATAAATGTTTTAAAACTCTTAGTGCATTATATGGTGGCTAGATATGGCTATTGTAAGTAAATAGATCTTCAAAACCCTTTGTGCATTTTATGGAAGCTAGATATGGCTGCCTAAACTTGGCTTCCACATTTTTTTTTTTTTGAACATGCTAGTAGTTAGGCCACGTCACTACCTTATCCATTCCTTGGTTTGGGATATATATATATATATATATATATATATATAGACACAAACACAAACATAGACACACACATACACACACACATGCGCGTGCACTATAGAGGTTAAGACATCCATTACCATACATATTTGTGAGAAAGTAAATATAAATTAAAATGAAATTTTGTTTCTACTGCTATATTATTTACTTTAAAATTTTCCAATGATTATTAAATTTGAACCATAAAACAATTCTTTCTCTTAGCATTTTGAAGTATAGAGTTGTTAAAAACTTGAGCCAAATACACTAATAAAATAAGTCCAATAAGAATTACAATATTGTTCACAAGATGATAAGGTGGATTTACTTAGGCCAATATTGTGTTATCTATTATATAAACAAAGTCTAGTATGAGGCTATTATAAAATAAGCCTTGTAATATGCCAAGTTGTTACATTTATAACTAAGTAGTGGTTTTATATTTTGAGATTATATGAAAGTTTAACCTTACAAGTAAGCTATTTAAGTTAATGGTGGCTATAAACCCATTCATGAATGTGTGTAACTTCTTACAACAATCGTGAATGAATCCAAATTAATCATGTAACCTATAACTTTATTTGTGATGAACCCACAACCAACATAAAACTTGTAACTTTTATTTATGATGAATCCATAGCTAACATACACCTAGTAAACTTTATTTATACTATTTAAAATTAAGAACATATGTATAGTTAAGTGTATATCCTACTGGTTATGCTTGTAAATACAAAAAAGGGGGTTTATTTAAGTAGTACATGTGGAAATTAATAGATATAATTCTTATAGTATAAACACTCTATCCAACTAAATGGATGTAATAAAACATCTGAAAGTGTAACAACTATTTATTTGTAAAAATAAATTGTTTGAGATAAATAACAAAATTTACCATGAATATAAACAAGCATTCAAGTATAGGAACTAGCGATGGAAAATGGGCGGGAGAAGCAGAATTTTGAATTTTCAAGCAATGGAGTAGGTCGTCGCAAAGCAGGCTCTGAGGAAGCACATGCAGATTCGGCACAACTTTCAAGCAAAAAAGAAGGTAAGGATGAATCGGAAGAGGAGGACCTTGGAAAAAACATTTAGGTGGACCTAGGGGGGAAGGCTGACCTCAATACCATCTTTGGTGGGGGCACTAAAGGACGGGATGTTGAAAAAGCCAAAAAAGTGGTGGGGGCCGCTAAAGAGCATGGGGCTAAGTTAAAACCTTAGTCATATCTATTTGGAGTCAAACCTAATTGTAAATCTGTGTTCCCTCCAGTGTGCAACATTTTTGAACTGAAAAAGGGTAAGTTTGCCATTTCTATTTTGGACTCAGTCATTGATCACAATATTTCTTTAATGGATAGAGTGCTAGTAGGAAATTTTATGGGCCCGAGACCAAATATTGAAATTGTTAGGGCTTTTGTTAAAAGAAAATGGAGAACCAATGGACTGGTTTTTGTTTCGACTCTTCCAAAAGGATACTTCGCTTTTGAGTTTTCTTGTAGGGAAGATATTTTGGCTGCAAGGAGTGGTGGACCCTAGGTTATTGGAAAGTCATCCTTGGCTCTCAAGAAATGGACATTGAATCTGGACCTTTCAGATTCCATATTTGAAAATGTCCCAATGTGGGTTAGACTCCCTGGACTCCCAATGGAATATTGGAATGAGGATATCCTAAGTGCCTTGGCTAATTCTTTTGGTGATCTCTTGTCAATAGACTTGATGATAGTGGCTAGGAAATGGTTAGTGTTTGCCAAAATATGTGTGGGTGTATCTCAGAATGTTGACTTACCATCATCAATAAAAATTCAATCGAAGCTGGGAACATGGGTCCAACCTATTGAGTTTCGATCGATTCCTTTTGCCTGCTTTAAATGCAGAAAAATAGGGCACTGGGCAAAGAAATGCTCACTCAATGCTAGCACTGTGAAAGAAAAACCCCAACCCAAATTGAGAATAGTATGGAAAAAGAAACTTGAAGGGGAAGGAAAAGAGATAAAAGGTGACAATAGTGAAGAGTAAGAGGGTAAGTCATTAGAGGTTCTTAAGAAAACCCCTAGTAAAATGGAAGATGGGGAGATTTAGGTGGATTTGGAGCTCAAGGTGCCCCCTATTAATAAGACAAAGGTTGCTATTGTTGATAAGGTGGAAGGAGAGGCTAGTTCAGAAAATGGTAAGGTAATAGGAGAATATGGCTCAAAAAATGGGCAGTGTGGCCCTAAGAATGAATCAGAAGGGAAGGAGGATGGTGATATTGGATTGGAGGACATTTCAACTCAGAGCTCTGGTCTTCTGAATAAAGAAGCCAACTTTTCACTAGAGATTGGGGTTCCCTTCATAACTGGGGTTTTTGGAGGAAGAGGCCTCTCAAGTTAGGAGTCAGTTCAAGAGATGGAATTAGTAGATTCTCAGGAAATTGTAAAGGATACCTTTGAGGACTCAAGTTAGTCTCAAGAGAACTCGATTAAGAGTTTGATCTAGTTTAATAATGATCAAATGGACACCCTTCCTTTGAGTGAGAAGGGGCTCTCAGATAAGGAGTGGGAGTCAAGAAAGGAGAATGAAAGTCAAGAAGAAACTGATAGAGATGATCTTACCTTGTATACTAGGAGGAAGAAGAAGAAGAAAAAACAAACGAATACACTGAAAGGTGTCACAACTAGAACTAGAGCTAAGGAAAATTGTGGGGCAACAAAGAATATTCAAGGAAGGAGATCTGCAAGATGGAACAGGGAGCAAGAAAACTTTAATGATATAGTGGATGGGATTTAGAAAACCATTCCCGAGATTTTCAAAATTCAATCCCTTGGTAAGCTATGAAGATTATGTCTTGGCATATAAGGGGGCCGAATAGCCTCCATAAGCAGGACATTTTGCACAATTTTGTTAGGGATCATAAACCAAATATTTTACTAGTTCAAGAATCCAAAATTCCTAAAGAGAAAGTGGAAACAATTAAAATGTTTATGTTTTGAGGTGTGCATGGTAATAGTTCTGAAGGTTCCTTTAGAGGAATTGTAATCTTCTAGAATCTGAACTTTATCAAAAGGGAACCTCTGATGGAGAGCACAAATCATGTGGCTACTAGATTTACCCATATTAGAGATAATTTTAGCTGGATCTAGTCTAATATCTACGCTCAAAATGGGAAAGGAGCTAGAAAGACTTTCTGGCAAGAGCTGCCTGCTTTTAGGGGGATTTTCAGTAATGATAGCTGGGTTGTTATGGGAGATTGCAATACCCCTCTTTAGGAAAAGGAGAAGTTCAGGGGATCACAAGTGAACTTGGAAAGTAGAATGGATCTTTTGGACTTCATAAATAACTAGATCCTAAGTGATCTAGGGTTGCAAAGAGCCTCTTATACTTGGTCAAATCATAGAGTTGGTAAGGATTTGATTCAAGTCAGATTAGATAGAACTTTAATTTCTGATCAATGGTATCTTAATTATTTTTGTTCCTTAAAATCCCTCCTGAGGGTGGGTTTTGATCACTATTCGATTAGTTTTTTTGTTGATCCTATTGAGGCTAAGAAGAATTTCCCCTTTAGATTTGAACGAATGTGGCTTTCCAACCCTTAGCTTCTTGAGGAGGTGAAGAGGTGGTGGAACATAACTATTGAAGGGATTGCTATGTTTAGGGTTACTAAGAAGTTGGGGGAGCCCAAAAATAAGATAAGAAGATGGAATAAAGAGACTTTTGGTAATATCTTTGGTATCAAGATGAAATTACGATTTGAAATGAAGGAAATTCAAGATAAAATCCATCTTGAGGGATATATTGCTGATAACAGGATGAAAGAAAATGATCTTTTAACTAAGATGCATGATATAATATCCAAAGAGGAGGAGTTTTGGAGATAGAGATCAAGGCCATTGTGGCTTTTAGAGGGAGATAGAAACACTAGATATTTTTAGATGTTTGCGCTGAACCACAGGGCTGCTAATAGGATCACTCACATAGAGTCTAATGGAGCCTGTTTTGATAAAGCTGATGACATAAGAAGACAAGCTGTCCTTTTCTTCAGTAATCTTCTTTTGGCGAGTGATAGAGTTAACCATGCAGTGCAATATTTTCTTTCAGAGGCTATCCCAAATCTGGTTAAAGATGAAGATAATAAAATGCTAAGTGCTATTCTGTCTAGGGAAGAAATAAAGAAAGTTGTCTTCTCCTTTGAAGGTAATAAGGCTCTAGGACCGGATGGATTTCCTATGTTCTTCTTTCAGTGGTTCTGCAAGATTGTGGAGGACGATGTGGTGAATGTTGTTAAGGAATTCTTTGGCTCAAGGAGTCTCCTAAAAGAATTGAATGCTACTTTCTTGGTCCTCATCCCTAAATGCCCTGGAGCTACATAATTTGAAGCTTTTAGACCTATAAGTTTATGCAATTCCTTCTATAAAATTATCTCAAAAGTGCTAACTTCTAGGCTTTTGATTATTTTTCCCTCCCTGATATCTCCGAGCAGCAGAATGGCTTTGTTCCGGGCAGGAAGATTCTTGATTCAATCATTACTATTCATGAAAATGTTCACTCTCTCATGGAGTCTAAGACTGAAGGTTTCCTTTTTAAATTGGACATTTCGAAAGCCTATGATCATGTTGACTGGGATATTTTACTTAAAATCATGAAGGTGTTGGTTTTAGCAAAAGAGTCCTCTAATTGGTTGGTCAACTCATTTCTACTACTTCTATAGTTGTTATGGTGAATGGATCTTTCACACTTCTTTAAGAATTTTAGAGGCTTAAGGCAAGGAAATCCTATTTCCCTTATTTTATTTACTATAATGGCGGAATGCCTTGGGAGGAACTTGAAAAGAATGGTTGATCAAGGATGTTTAATGGGTTTGAGGCCCTCATCTAGTAACTTGGTTTGCTCTCACCAATAGTTTGTGGATGACACCATTTTGATGGGAAGATCTATAGTGGCTGAAGCAAGGAATCTTAAAAAGATCCTAGATGAATATGAGATGGCATCTGGTCAGATGGTTAATAGACAAAAAAGCTCCTTATTCTTCTTCAATACTTCGAAGCCTAGACAGAATAAGATTACCAAAATCCTAGGATGTAGAATTGATTATTTACCCTCTATTTATTTGGATTGCCTTTGGGCCTTAAGCCTCCTGATTCCTTTTGGAGCACCTTGGTGGATAGGATCAATAAGAAGCTTGCTTGATGGAAAGGAGCTCTTCTCAGTCAAGCTGGTAAGATTCAGTGCCTCAAAGCTACTTTTCAAAACCTTCCAGTTTATGCTTTAAGTCTTTTTAAAATACCAACCAAATATGCAGATGCTATTGAAAAAATTCAAAAATGCTTTTTATGGTCTGGGCTTGAAGAAAAGAAAAGAATGCCTCTTATTGGTTGGGAATCTTTGTGTAGACCCCAAAATCTAGGTGATTTGGGTATTAAAAGGATCAGAATGATGAATAGGGTTCTTCTTGCTATGCAAATTTGGAGATCCTTATCTAAAGGAGAGTGGAATGGAATTTTAAAGAGAAAATACATGGCAAATATTGGTTCTCTCAAAACTTTGCTTGACTCTCCTAATTTTCCTCGTGGTTCGACTTTCTAGAATGATATGATCAAAGGGAGATACATTATAGACAAGGGAGCTGGATGGAGCATAAGGAATGGGAAACAAGCTAGGTTCTAGGAGGACAGGTGGTTAATGAAGGAACCACTAATCTCGTCTTAAAGCTTTAATGGGTGGATTGAGATCTATAAGGCCAATTTTAGATCTTATGTTAAGGACTATTGGAGAAATGGGAGTTGGGTGAATATGTGCCAAATCAACATAGACCTTACACTGATCAATCCTCTTTGTTGGTTATCAGAATGGGATCGAGCCAGCAAGATGATCTTTTAGTTTGGATGGATAACCCCTCGGGAAGTTACTTAATTTCTTTGATTGTCTCTTTGCTTTCCCTGTCTCCTACCCCCCATCCCTTTTGGGCTAAAGCTTGGACTAAACACCTGACCCTTAAGGTTAACATATTCTTTTGGATTCATCTGTAGAATAAAATTATCATGGTTGACAGCCTCTGCAAGCATGGAATCCAGATCCCAAACCGATGCTACTTGTGTAAGGAAGCTGTGGAATCTGCTAACCATTTGTTCCTCCATTGTTAGTACATGACTACTATCTGGGGAAGAATTCTCTCTCTGGAACATCTCGTGGGTGTTTCCTAGCACTATTGAAGACCTTTTTATTTAGTGGAATTCCCCCTCCCATAATCCATCTATCCATAGACTTTGGGCTTTAATCTTCCCTTATCTTGCCTAGGGTGTTTGGAAGGAGCACAATAATAGGGTCTTTAGAGATAAGGAGGCTCCAGAGAAAATTATTTTTGAGAATTATTACAGGCTAATTGTGGAAAAATTTAATAACATCCCAAATCAGGAGACTAAGAAGGAAGCTATGGTTTGCTCAGAATATGATCTCAAGATGGCTAAAGATTGGAACATTAAAAATGATATTTCTAAGGCTTCAAGACATGCAAAAAAGAACCGTGAAGGGATCAGTTGGAGTCACCCGCCTAGGGAATGGATAAAGGCTAATTTTGATGGGGTGGCTAAGGGAAACTTGGGTCTGGCTGGAAGCAGAGGAGTGATTAGAGATTACAATGGTAAGTTTGTGGCGGTTGTGGGTATCTCCTTGGGAAGGAAATCTAATCATTTAGTTGAAACTATTGGAGCTTTCCAGGTTATTGACTTGGCTAAAAGATTAAACTTTAGAAATATATGGATCGAGGATGACTCCAAAAATATTATTAATTGTCTCCTAGGTAAGTCCCCACCCTCATGGACCATTAAAAGTTGGATAGAGGATGCTAAAGCTATTTTATCCAACTTTGATAATGTCAAAATCTCCCATGTCTATAGGGAAGCCAATAGCATCACAGATTATTTTGTGAATGTGGGGGTTAAACAAAATGGGCTTCATACAAGGTGGAACTACAATGAATTGGGAGCTGACGTAAGAGACTTAATGGATTATGATGTTATACATGGGAAAGCTGCCATGTTTATTGATGATTATGAAGAATAAGGCCAAGTACAATGATATTATTAGACAAGATGGTGGTGTTGTAAGTTATCCCACGGGCTATAAGGGTTGGCACATTTTATGGGTGCTTTGGTTCTGCTGTTACATCATTGTTTGATTCATTTTCCCTGCTAAGATCATAAGCAAGACTACTGCTACAATGGGGGAAAGTAGAAAAATGGTGGAGCCTACGAGTGGTGAGAGGCACAAGAAGAACTCGAAGGTTTGGAGGCAGATTCAAAAAGGTGGCCTGCAACCCTTCATTGATAAGCTCCACAGCCTTGATCCAAAAGCCACTGGGTATTTTGCTAAACATTGGAGGAATGCAGATATCATTCTTTCTGGAAGGAGGGTTAAGGTGGACGAAGAGCTTATAGGGGAAGTTACTGGTCTCTCGACGGAGGGTGTGAAGTTTTACCATGACAAGAAGTTTTTGAATGATGTAGTTCTTTCCTTCCCAAAAACTGATAAGGAGAGGAAGGCTCTGGTTAAAGTTTCTTCTAGTTATTTTGAAGCTAGGAAGGTTAAAAAGATGTGGAGGGAGGTGCTTAGAATTCTTATGGAATACATCACTTTGTACAATTAATTTACTAGAGTTTATGGGTACCACTTTTCCCTTCTTAATCATTTCAGGCATAAGGTAAGGGTTTCCTTCCCCCACTATTTGCTTTGTTCCTTGAATAATAGTATAGAGGAACATAGGAAAAGGCCTAGTCGGAATCCAATCCTACATACTAGTCTCATTAGGCTTATTCATGAGTATTTTAAAAATATGCCGACCCTGTCAAACCCATTATTGGCTTTGACCTTGGATGGTGAAGATACCGAGGCTAGCTCATCTGAAGTGAAAGAAGAGTTTGATACTAAGTGGGAGGAGGAAGATTCTCCTTCCCCCAGTAAGAAAAGAAAGAAAATCCCTTAGAAGAAACCCTTGAACAAAAAAAGGTGTACTATGAAAACCCCGAGGGCACGACTCAGGAGGCAAAAAGTAATAAGAAGGACCCTCCTGTGAACAAGCTGGTCTCCTATTTGAAGGATTCTATGGAAGAAAATTCTGATGATCATAAAGCTATTGAGGACTCTTATACCTCCTACTGAGCCACTGATAGAGAGAATAGACCTAGATTCCCCAAAGACCTCAATCCTGATGACCACTATTTGAAGCCGGATAGGGAATTTCCTGACGATATTATTTTTATAGCTAGAAATGGGGTTGCAAATTACTTTAGGATCATAAAATGGGTGTTTCATGAGATTAAGGATCTCAATTTAAAAAATAGGGCTCTCACTGGCAAGTTGGATGATTTGGAAGCAAAAGGTATATCACATAATTTTGTTGGTGTTCTATGGACTATGGATGAGAAGAGGGCTTTGGTTGAACATATTCAAAGAAATGTTGAGCTTATGGACAAGATAAAGAAGGATAATGAGAACAAGGTCAAACAACTAGAAGGGGAAATTGGAAAACATAGAGATACTATGAATTTTTTTATGGAACATAGCCACAAAGTTGTTAAACATAATGCTACTATCTTGAGTACTATGGCAGAAAATATGGATAATATTCAACAGGGAATGTTGTTCGTGGAATTGGAAGCTGGAAAGGATAAAGGTAAGAAGGAGGACTCCAGTCCTTTGAAAAATACTAGAGCAAACCTGAAAAGAAAAATGGGTTCTTCGCATCAGGAGATCCAAAACCTTAAGTAGGTTACCCAGGAGATGTGCAACCTTGAAGTTGAGGTTGCTAAAACTTTGAAGTCTTTAAGTTAGTTTAGGATGTGTTGGTTGTTGGCTTCTGGCTGGATTTTTGTCTGCTCTTGGCTTATGGCTGTTGTCCTTAATGTTTTCTCTATTGCAACTTTCTTTTGTTGGGTTCTCTATTGATTTATCTTTTATGGTCTGTAAAATCGGTGGTTTTGGGTCCTTGTAAAACCCTTTTTTTTCTTTATCAAAAACTAAATTTACCATGAAAAACTAAGTAGTAAAATTTTTGCATGATGATGTTTTTTTTATGAGTATATTTCATAGAAATTGAATACATGTATATAAAAAATGCTAATTGCCTTTCAGGCTAAACCTGAGTAAAAAATTTCTTTGGAAAAAGCTATTAATGTAAATAACTAGATTAATGAATATTTTGAATTAATAAAAGTCACTTCATGTGTGTAAGGACATATGTATAGATATTTGTGGATGTTGTGAATTAAATAGGTTACATACATATAAAAAATGTTAATTGCCTTTTAGGCTAAACCTGAGAAAAAAAAATGCTTTGACAAAATCTATTAATTTAAATAATTAAATTAGTGAATTGTTTGAATTAATTTAGGTCACTTCATGTGTGTAAGGACATATGTATAGATATTTTTGGTTGATGCGAATTAAATAGGTTGCATACATATAAAAAATGCTAATTGCCTTTCAAGCTAAACCCAAGTAAAAAAATTGCTTTGGCAAAAGCTATTAATTTAAATAATTAGATTAGGTAGGGGGCCTAGCTTGATTGGCTAAAGCATCCTGTTGTAGGGTAGAGGTCACGAGGTCTAGTCTCCCCCTAAACCTGTGGTACCAAAGGGAATGTCATGCCAATGCCACTAGTCACATGAGAAAAATTTACCAGGTGCACTGTAGTTTATATGGGGATGGATACACGACTAATTCCTGTAGTCTAAATAAAATAAAATAAAATAAAATAATTAGATTAATAATTTTTTTGAATTAATTTAAGTCACTTCATGTGCGTAAGGACATATGTATAGATATTTGCACTGTTGATGTGAATTAAATAGGTTGCATAATGTCAAATACATCATTAAAATACACTTTTTAGTTATGTAAATCATGATTGGGTAGAATCTTCATGATGACATGTATTCTCTTATGGAGTATCATGAAGAAGCCTATGACGTGATGGTAGGGTGGAAATCATTTTGATGATGTTCTCTCTTCTTAGGGTGTGCATATAAGAACAAAAGAATATTTTTTTTAGGAAAAATGCTATTAACACATGGGTTGTGTATTCATGTATTGTGTGATGTAATTTTTTTGAGATGAATATGTGATTTTATTTTATTGATCACTCATCAGTTATGAAATTTAGCTCTCTATATTGATGTGAAAAGAGCATAACCCCTTTAATCAAGCTTGATATCTATTCTTGTTATCAATATTTGTACAAATAATGATATAGTAAGACAGGTTGTGTACAAGATTTTTGGTATGAGTCTTGAACTTGTAATGATATTACTCTCATATTGAATGTGTGTTTTTTTTAAAATATTTATGTATGTTGTTATATTAAATAAGATTAGGAATTAACTTAATAAAAAAATGTATCAAAACCATCTCTATTTGTAGGGACATAACTAGTCATTCTTTGTTAGCATCAATCAAAAAAATCTTTCAATCATTTAACATTTATTATTGAAGTTCTCTCTGAACATAAATTCAATGTAAATATTTTAGTATTAATATATCCTTAAAGATTATTAACACATTTGTAACTTGTATTTATATCTCTATTATTATATAAAGACATTTGAATTGGATTTTGGTATTAAATATATATTTATGAGATATTATGAAACATATTCTAATTCTAACTCTTTTATTAAATGTCTATTTTTTATTTTATAATAACTCTGCAAATTTGAATAAATTCTTATACGAATTCTAGAATACAAATTGACATGAAATCTTTTTAAAATAAAGATATGATCAACAATTAATTCTTAGATGGTGTACACTCATCGTGTAGTAGCTTATGATATCATAGTGGAATAGGAGCAATAATATCTTGAAAATATAACATGCTATGGAATTTTTATTTCTTTTATCATTCTCCGTGATCTAAAACTCAGAACTCTACGAGGATGATATCCTAGTGGGATAGGAGCAATAGTATTTCGAATGTAACATGCTATGGAGTTTTGATTAAAGGCCTCGTTAATAGAATTAAATGAGAAATTTTAAAAAAGGGATTACTATATATAAATTTCTCAGGATTTTTTGGGGAAGAATTACGAGTGAACCGTATCCTTGGAGCAAGGATAGTACGAAAATGACTTATATTATAGACTTCAGTTTCCATTGTAGCATAAATGTGATAATGGTTGGATTGCAAAAACTTCTGAATAGAGATCGAAATGATAGGAAAAAGCACAAGAGAAGTGGCAATAATAAGGGTGGATGTCGGGAATTTCGCAGTTTAACTTGATTGAAAAGGAGTCGATGGAATACGTAACCTGTACCAAATAACGCATCTTTAGTTCAAGACTGATGGATAAGAAACCAAATTTATCATTGGCAGGAAGAAAATATCTATAAACACAGACCAACGTTCCCCTGACAACCAGACTGAATTCTAATGCAGCATAACAGAGAAACACATGTTATAACATACGATAACAATAATACTGTAGTCTTACACGGTCTAAAACATGTCATACACAACTAAGGGCAACGCAACGCCGAAGGAGACGGCTTTCAGATGACTAATCGTTGTGTTAATGCATCTCATCTACAGGCCTCTCTATTCTCAATGAATTGACACTGGTTGATAGCTAAACCAACGAGAGAGTTGGCAGAATCGATAGATACCCGGACTCCTTGCTGCTGAATATTGCCTATGATAGACAGACTGCCCGTTGTGGGTGCACAAGCCAGGCAAAATGTCCCCATAATATCCACAGGAATCATATAGTTTTTAGCTGGGAGAGTCAAAATGACCCCGTTGAGAAAATGGAAACTCACGGTGGGAACGAGGACCGTTTGGAGGCCAGCGAAGTCATAGCATGTATCGAATAAGAACATCCCTCCTGCTCGTCGAAGATGCTGGGTGCTCACCACGAAGGCGTCACGCATGGCTTCGTAAGCGTCCTTCTGCAGCCTTGCAGTGACGGCCGTGCCCGAGTCCAGTATCACGCCGCCCCGACCGGTCTCGTCGAACTCGAAGACCTTCTGCGGAAAAGAAACGAGCAACCCGCCAACGCTGATGGCCGTCAGTGGAACATAATAGAACGTACTGAGTTGCGGGTTTCGGAGAAGTGGGACGACGACGGACCCGACGGGCAAGATCGAGTCTGCGCCGAAGTCGATTGCCCCCGAGGATTCGGACGAGCGGTCGACGAGGCAGTAGGAAAACTTGGTACCATATGACCCGAGCTGAGAAGGGAACGGCAAAGCGCCGGCCCCTAGACCAATCAACCCGGCAGCACCCACGAAGAAGCCTTTTGTTGTCATGGCCACACCCGATTGCCACGTTTTGAACTATTGTGTTGCCGAATGTGAGCGTCTCCGTAGCGAAGCTACCGACGGAATGAGACCCGTCTCCATATGCTACTTGATATACACACCCGCAGCTGTTGCAGCCCGACTTCTCCAGCTCACTGCACACGGCAGAAGTGCACGAAATGGAGGTGAAGGAAGCCGAGGAGGAAGGATTGAAGACCGGATCGGTCTGGTCGTAGCAATCGTTGCATGGCTGGCACCGCACCCACACCACGTCACTGCCTGTGTCCAACACGAGGTACTGCTCTCTCGCCGGCGTTCACACCCCTATACGGGTAAAGTATTCCCCGCTGCCTTCCATCATGCCGGACGTGACCTCGTCTCCGAAATCCTCAATCTTGGCCTTGTGCTCTATTCTTCTTTCTTTCTTCTTCTCATTAAGGTTTTGGTCGACCCGCCAGTTGAGTGCCTTCACCCGTCGGGATTCCCTCTCTAGCCTCTCTCTAAACCTCTGCTCGTAGCTCACGTTTCCCCTCAGTAGACTATCTCCATGGAAAACTTGGAGCCTCCACTCATCTTTGCCCACGTCCTTCTCTTGTTGATAGGTCTTATATACTTCCAGCGTAGGGGAGCTCACTTCTCTAAGCCGAGCAGCGATATCCAGTGCATGATAATGAAACACAGCTCGTTTCTCTGCCCAAGCTACGTGAACACACAAGGGTGAAGCATAGAGGGTAATTATAACCCAAACTGACACTGGAACAAGAAATATAGAAAGACCCATTTGTTTAATGATTGCTTACGTCTTGATTTTCTTTTGGGTGGTTCGTAAAATATATCACACACTTCTCTAAGTGTGTGAACTCGATTTTTTAAGGTCTTGCTAAAATATTCTAGACTTTTTCACTTAGAGAGAATGATAATGAGTGATCTTAGAGTAAGGAGAGTGTACCAGCTGCCACACAGAGACACACAAGCCAAAATCAAGTCTCTAATTCCACTCCTCCTTTTCACTGATTATAATTCCACTCTCTCCTCTGACTGATTTTTCTTGCTTTACTTACTGATATGCTGCATTACTCCTGAATTTATAGCTGTGTTTGATTGTAATGTCCACCATTCATTTTATAATTATTTGTTGGAAATGGTCACGTATCGTGCCAACTATTTCCCATCTCCCATATTGAGGGGTCTCCACTAGCCACTCTTTCCACCACCACTGCACGTCGTGAAATCTGTGGACTAACTCCTATGCCATTGAAATCGACTCAACCTGGAAATCTCTTGTTGTGCGAAGCCTTGTCTTATACGTTTACTAGAAAATTATTTGAAGACAACCAGCACTTCCAGGAAAATGCTCGTTTTTCATGTGTCATTCGTCGTTTGAGTTGGCCAATATCTTGAATGGGCTGTTTTTAATTGGCTATTTTCAGAAAGATAAATTTTACCTAATAAAAATTGAGGACAAAGTGCAAAATTGCTATCTATTTTCTAACTATTAAAACATGTTATGCTTAAGTAAATGTTTTTAATGAGCACACAGTTATCTTTTAAAGTATTTATGTAGTATTGGTCTCCATATTCTCTTTTTAATTTTTTTTTGTTTATTGTTTGTTGGTTTAGTCTTCTTCTAAATTTGTCCCAACATCAATGTTTCTTTATCACATTCTTTCTTTTCTATCATGATCAATTTTTAAAACTGATTGCATTTTTAAACAGTTTCTTTTTAATATATATTTAATTGCTAGAGACATGGTTTTCAAGTATGTTATCAATATCACAGCCAACAAAAAGATAAAGCCTAGGCCATAGTTTATGGTGATATAAGTTCCAATTCTATTTCCATTTGTTGTCATCTACCCAATTTGTGCATCATTTAAACAAAAAACTAGCATGCATTCATGTTTGTCATTTCCCACAACACATATCCTAAAATGATTTTGGTAGCTAGAAGAAAAAAATGCTAAGGGATGAGAGGAAGATTCATAGTTGTTGCAACCTTTTTAAATGGCATAAAAAAAAAATTGATGCCAATAGTGAATTGACAATCCATCTACAAATCAAGTGAAAATTCACTTTTTTAGTGTTTTAAATCATCATTTTTGAAATATTTTGTGTTACAAATGTGAGGATCTTGTTTATGTTCACTATTGAATGTCTTTTTGATTGATAATCAAAATTTGCTATAAATTTAAGTGTAAATTATTTATTTTAAATCATTTATTATGTTTTTAGAGTTTATCTTAAACCATCTATGGATTTTTTGATAAAAAAATCTTGTATTATTTCTAAAGATTGTGATATATCCATTAAATCTTGAATCTATATTGATTTCCACTTTGTTTCATTTTCAAGAAATTTAGTAGTTTATTATTTTATTTAGTAAGTTTCATAAAATAGAAAAGGTCCTTGTAGTTTGAAAAAACACAATAGTATAATGTTATATAAATAAAATATTAGTACTTGGACAAGGTCCTTATAAATTGAAAAAATACAGTAGTATAATGCTTTAAGAATAAAATATCAATATTTATGTACTAGAACTAAAAATACATTAAAAATGAATGGGTTTATGCTATTATTAATTTGAATCTTAAATGACCATCCTAAAAGTTAAAAAACTAAGTTTGACATGACAAAGGGTTTTTATGGCATCAATACAAAGCTACGTCTAGGGGAAAAGGAAACCAAATACTTAATTATAGTAGTGAATAAAAAGTAAATTAGTGGAGTAAAGATTATGAGGTAATTGAGATATTGAAAGTTATCAATGAAGCTTTGGTGATAAAATCTAATATTTATCTTAAGTCTTTGTCACTAACTAAATATCCATATATAGTTACTAATTTTTTATAATAAGAAAAACAATGACATTATAGCCCAAATCGATGAACTTGCAACTTATGAGAGGTATCTAAAAAAATCCTTAGATATCCTATAACTAGGAAATTCAAGTCTTTAAAATATGTTTATTTGGAGAATTAATGTCTTAATCCCTACTTGGAAGAATACGATCACATTTTTCCAAGTATTTTTTACAAAGGAACCACACCTATCATTTACTAAATTCATTGTGATAAACAACTTATCTCATATCAAATAGTGATAAGGTAGGGTGCCATTATTATAATATTCCAATGGAAATGATGTCACATAGATATCAATCACCAACTACAAGATTTTATACATGTCTATGCTAGCATACATGATTATCATATCTATCATTATGCACTAGACAAGATAATAGGTAGGAACCCAATCCTAAGTGGATGAATTAATATAATTATTATGTTTATATTAAAAATAGTATCATGTTGTAATGAGAAAACATATACAAATGGTAGATGCACCCCAATCGATGCTATCTAGCAAACAAAAAGTTTGTTCAAGTATTATATTCAATTTATAAAATTGTATCTATGTGGTTGTGAAGAAATATGATTATTGTCCATTTTACATAGATCAATTCACATGGTAAGAATATTAGGTTTAAATTCAACTATCATTATTTAAATTTCCCTCATAAGTTTTACATTTGAAAATAGTTATTTCTAGACTCGCCCTTGAAAATGATCATAATTCCCTATTGAAATAATAAGGTTTCCATTAGAATATGTTAATAGTCAACCCATAAAGAGAGATCCCAAAAGGAAAGAATCTTAATAATTCCTAAAGTGCGAGCTCATCAACTAAGAGTTCTTAGTTAATGCATTTAACTATTTACAACTCTACTATTTTCATAGCCCATACCTAATCACTAGTATCATGTAAAATATAATCCTTAATATGGTGAAATAACACATCCTCAATCCTCAAACCCAAAATATCACAAGAATTCATATGAAGAGAACAATTCTATTAACATTAAAACTATATTTAGGATTGCTTTTATTGTTTTAGATGTTGAATCTTGGTATTAGTATGTTAGGAGAAAGAATCTTCATGTGTGTACATAGATATATCAATAAAAATCATATACATAGATTCCATACACATGCTCCTTACAAGTATATCTCATAATTATATGATCCTATATATTATATAAAGATCATAAACTGTTGTAATGTATCATATATTTAGATCATACATATAATTTATTCATTCTCCTTCTCACATGAAATATTCTATCATCTATTCCCTATCTCTCGTAGTCACTCTTTATTGCATATTTTTGCCTATATTCTTCCCCAATATTTTATATATCTATGATTTTATTTTTGTGTATATATGTATCTTCCTCTACAGTAGGAACATGTCCATAAGACACATTTCATACTTCTTGGTCCATAAGGAGGTGGCACACAACCTCTATTTTTTATGCATCTACAATTTTTAATTTTTTTCATATATGTTTAGTTCCCACTTCATGCCTTCTTTATTAGATGTTAGTTGTGGGTTGTAAGTTGTAGAATTAGATTAATGGAACCCTTCAAAATTTTACCACAAGACTCTAGTAGGCCATCATTATTAGTTTTCAAAGGTCTATAAATAAGTTGTATTAGTTTTATTAATGAGTTTTCAACCTTATCAATTGAATCTATATCTAATTTTGATCTTACAAATGTAGTGACCCTCCTATTGCTACACTTTGTTTCAATTTGTTTATGTTCGGTTGATAGTTTCTTTAGTTATGTTTGATACTATGTTGTTTTATGTTCAGTTATGACTCTGACATTATGTTAGTTTTATACTGTGTTGATGATACATTTGGGATATTGTTGATCGTTTGATCACGTTTGTGTGGCGACATTATGATGAACATTATGTGTGTTATGATGATGTATTTGATGTTATTTAGGATGTAGTACTATTTGTTAGTCTTGGTGAATGAGATAGTGTAGCATTACTCACTCATGAGTACCCTACTATGCTACAACTCTCCTTCATGGTGTGCTTGTCAATTTATGTAGATATGTTTGACAATGTTGTTTTATGCAGTTTGCAGGTACCAGGTATCGACTTCGCCTGCTTTGTCAGGTTTGAGTGTGTCCTGACCCAATGGAAACATATGGTTTCAGAGATAATGTTAGGTCTTTCTTTTAGCCATCATTCCTTTACAAAATGAGTATCCATTTGTCACCCGTTGTCATTGTGTTATGTTGTTCGGGTCTGTCATGATTGATTAGTTTAATGGTTAATTGATCAGTTAATGATTTAATTGATGATGTGGAAATGTTAGATTAAAAGATTATGTTTATACAATTTAATAGTTTAAAAGTGATTTCTCTTTTAAAAAGTTTTGATTAATTAAATTAATTAAAAGAGATATTTATTTATTTGTAATGGCAATTTTTGAGTAAAAGGTATATATTTAAATGTGCTAGTTAAAATGTTTGAAAGTGGATAATGTTGAATTGTTGTTTTCAATAGAAGATGTAAAAATATCTTTAAATGTAACTTCAAGTCAGAAGATATTATCTTGAATGTTTATTTAGTTTGAACTGAATGATCAATTTGAATGCATGTTAATTGTCAATTAAGTCTTGTGACTTTGAATTAATTGAAATGCATTAAAAGCTTTTGATTGTGAAAAATATCTTTTACCATAGTTTTTCTAGAAGCTTCTTGCATGACAATACGCTAGAAAAATTTTCTTTATAGTATTTGTTTGGTTTCAAAAACTCTGTGATAAGGAATTTGGAAGTATTTATGTGATTTGAATGTGAATTGGGTTAGAAGATCGTGATATTCAAAGTTGCAACTGTAAATTTGGGGAAAAATCTCTCAACATCACTCTTCAGCCCAACAAATTAGATTCCTTTGTGTTTCATTTTTGCTTGAATTTACTTGAAATATGATATTCACAACTTCCTGTATAAACTTTTGGAATATTTCTATAAGAATTGTGTGTATTCTGTATAATATTGGACTTTGTAAATCTGGTTATTTTTTGTTTGATAGAAAACCTTCGTATACCAGCGTATTTCTCTCTGTTTTTTTTTACTCTTTTTGGCTGCAAATCGTCTGTGCGATTTAATCATTTGCACCACATGTTTAATGTGCTTTGAATCCCCAAATCTAAAGGGAATTTCCTTATATCAGATTTCCCTCCTTCTTGTTGGCCTTGCACCATGCCAAGCAATTCGGTGCATTAAATTTAATATGTCTTGAATTATATAGTTTAAGGAAGTGCCAACCTCATGCATATATGTATATAGCGCATGCCTAATCTTCAAATTGTTTCATTAGCATCGCCAATATCTTCCTTTTTAAATAGTGTCGCTTTTTGTAAATAATGAAATGGTTCACATCTCTCAGAACAATTTCTATTACAACGATTTTGGACACGTCTGAAACTCCTTCATTTACTTTTGCCTTAGGTTATGCTTATACCCAATCTTTATTGTTGGTTACATAGTGATGCAATTTTGATCATGGTTTTAGATTTTAAGAATCATCCGACTTCATGTCTGTTAGTGTCGTCCCTGCTCTATATTCATGAGTCTGCCAACCTATTTAGTTTTGTTCTTCTCTGATAGTTGAGCTTCACCTGAGTCCCCAGCTTATAAGGCAAATTTGAAATTTGGAGATTTGTTTCTTTTATCACTATACTACAAATCGAATCAAACATATTCGATGGTTTTGTTTCTTATGTTCTTTGAACAGCTGAAAGCCTTAGTTAATAAGTTCAATCGATATACTTTAGATTTGTATTCCTATGGTTAAGAATAGTATTCTCCTATATTGTCTCATTTTGGCGTCCTTTATCATGTGTATTTACTTCAGTTATACGCATCAAAAAATTCCTTCATTTATTTCTTATGCACAGTGTTAATTATGTTAAACTTTGTGTGGAAACTCATAGGTAGTCATCCAGTGAACTGTATATAAGGATTGGTCTAAGATAACATTATGCATGTCAATGTCGTCGCTTCTCTCTCTAGTTAACTTTTGTTAACTAATTGTAGATTCTCCTTTAATACCTCAGCCTTGGATTGTTACATTCTTCTGAAACTCTTGCATGATTAGCTAAAGTTTCAATCTGCATATATTACCATTAAAGATAATTATCTTGCATGGCGAGTTTGCTACTTGATTCTTGTATAAGATATCTATACTTAACTGTCTTTCACTTGCATGGCACGGGTTCTTCCTGATTTACCTTGTCTTAAGCCATAGCGTACTCTTCAAAAAATTTAGTATATTTAAACGGTTTTTAATTGCATGGCGTGTGTAATCTTTCACAAGCGCATGGCAGTGGACTATTGTTTTGTTAATTTTATTTAAATGAAACTTGACTAAGATTAAATCTTATAAATGAATGTTTTAGTAAGTATTAGATTCTAATGACTTTTATATAGCGATGAATAAAAGCAATATTTTTTGTTATTATTTTTCATTTGATTTAAATGATAAAAGTAATATCTATTTTTATTTGTAGAGTTATGTTGTGTTATAAATTTAATTGAAATTTCTATTAATATTGTTTATTAAGATTCAATAGTTTTAAATTGATGATTAAATTAGTTGTAATTTCTATTTCATTATAAGTTAAAGTTTTTATATTAAATTTACTTATTAGGAATTGAAATTCCTTAAATGATATCTACTTTTATCAAGTTTGAATTAAAATTGTATTTCGATGTGCAATATAAATTGGGATTGATTTAAAGTAATATAATGATTATTGGTTTTGTTAAATATTTTTGATAAAGGGAAAAATGGGTTTTACAAGGACCCGAAACCACCAAGTTTACAACAAAAGAGAAAGGACTAAAAAGTCCAATAGAAAAAATAGGTTGCACAAAAGGAAAAAATTGAAACAAGCAACAACCACCCATAAAAGACCAAGAGGGTCAGACCAAAAACTAGCCGAAAAGCCAACAAAAAGACCAGCCACAACTAACCTAGAGTATTCAGAACAAACTCAGTTTTAGCCTCCAGGTTCTGCATGTCCTGAACACCCTTCTTGAAGGTATGAATCATCTACGGTGTAGGAGGAGCCTTCCTCTTCAAATTAGCCCTGGTTCTCTTTGAAATACCAACATCCTCATCCTGGTTTTTATCATTAACCTCTTCCAGATTGACCACCAAAGACCCCTATTGAGCTTTGTCCAATTTTTTAGTCATGGCATTGATAATGATGGCATTGTGTCTTGCCATCCTATTGTTCTGCTCGACTATAATTTTAACAGTATTTTTCATTTTATCCAACTCAATTTCAACTCTTCTATCCATGCCCGCTTGGTTCTAAGTTTCTTTACTGGCACCATGATCTTTTCACTTTGCCTCCTTCTTGCCAAGCACCGTAACCTTGGCTCCCATTTCTTCCAGTTTACTTTGAAGGGCCCAGTTTTCTATTTTTAGCTCATTGATTTTATGAAAGATCCATTTCAAAATTCTGAAATGGTCATCAACATTATTCCTAGCTAAACCCAAGACATCCACAGTGGGTTCCCTTTCTAGGTTGAAGCAAGTTTTAGCAGGGTCGAGGGTTATAGGGGATCCAATTCTAGCATCTTTATCCGACAATAGGGTAGCAAAGGATGAATTATTGTTAGCATCAGAATCCTTAGAATTAGGAGAGTCCTTAGAGTATGACACAAGGTTTCTAACCAGAGGATTCTTACCAACACTTTTGGTTTTAAGGGTAGAACTACCCGGCTTAGGCACAATGCAAGCTTTCACAGAAAGGGGGTTAAGGATTTTCTTACCAATTTGGACAGAGGGCGGGCTCAGGATCATCCTAATAGGGCTCAAATTGGGAAAATTCCCTGAGCAACTGGGTTCGGTATCATCCTCCTCAGAATTAGGAGGGGCATCCAAATTAGAAGGGGCAGGCATATTTTGGTAATGTTCAATAATTAACCTAATCAAACCAATATGAAAAATAGGATATCTTTTTGGGTTTTTCTTGTGGTCATCCAGACTTTTTCTCAAAGAACAAAGAAGATAGTAGGGAATAGAAACCTTGACCTTATAGCGGAAATGGTTGAGCAGGGCAAAGTGATAGCCATAGACCCTGATGAAGTGACCATCCAAAGTAATGTACTCCATGATAACACAAAGAACCTTTTTCCAGAGAGCTTTTATGGTATCGGCTTCAAAGTAGCTGTTAGAAATTTTCACCAGATTCAGTCTTTCCTTCTCTTTCTTTAGAAATTTGATTGCCGCTTCATCAAAGAAAACCCTGTCCTTGAAAAATTTGTGTCCATCAGTGGAAATTCCAGTCACTTTAGCTATAAGGTTTTCATCAAGCTCAACTTTCCTACCAAAAAGGGTAAGTTCCCCATTTTTCAAATTCTTCTCAAAATGCTCAGTAGCTTCCTGATTAGACCCATGGAGTTTTTCCAGAAAAGGGAGTAAGCCCCCACTTTTTACTTTGTTCCACGCTTTAGTATTTCTATTATGCATCTCAAAGTTGTTCGGCTCAACTCTTTTCCTGTCTCCACCCATTTTGGAAAACACAGTGGGGCAGATAGAGATGAAATCTTTACTTGAAATGGTCCCGCCAAATCTAAGAGCCCACAAAGCATGCCAGGCTACCTTACAGGTTAAGCGACTAAGCTCGGTCCCATACAATCTAATGATTGTGATGTAATTACCCCGCCCTATCATCATTAAAGAGGTGACACGCTTCTTGCCCATGTGACACATCATAGTTCAATAAGGCTCGAACATTAACACTTAATTCACTAATATTTAGCCAAGTGCACTGTCCTTTGCTCCTAACTCCTTCATTCGCAAAAAAATCCACCACAACATTGGCTTCTCTATAGGCATGTGAAATCTTTATATTATCAAACTTGGCTAAGGTCGAGATAGCATCATCAATCCAAGACTTAATAGTCCATGAGGGGGGGGACCTACCTAAAAGACAATCAATAATATTTTTTGAATCCCCTTCAAGCCAAAGGTTTTTAAAATTTAGACTATGGAAAAAATTTATAATATGAAAAGCTCCAGCAGCCTCAACCAGGTGATTGGTTTGAGATCCAAGGGGAGTAGCAGTCACACCTAGAAAGTTTCCAAAGGAATCCCTTATGAATTTGCTGCAACCCACCGCCCCAAGGATTACCTTTAGCTGCTCCATCGAAGTTGGCTTTGACCCATCCATTAGGCAGAAAAGACCAACAAACACCCTCTCTATCCTTCTTAGCTTGTTTAGGGGCACAGGGAAAATCAAGACTTATATTCCATTCCTTAGCAACCTTAAGATCATAGGACGAGTAAGCCACTTTCTCGGAGTTGCTAACCTTCTGGGAGATAGCATTGACATTTTCTTTTAGAAATCTGATTATTTGATCAAAAAACAATATTCACCGGTGCTTCTTTATCTCTATAAATTCTATTGTTTTGTTCTTTCCAAAGACCCCAAGCAATATGAGGGAAAGAGAAATCCCACAAATACCGGAGTATAGGATTGTGAGTCAGGGCTTTCCATTGAATGAAGAAATCTTCAATGGACAAGGGAAAAACCCAAGATAATTGCCAGTAACAGATTTTTTTTCCCAAATTGAGGCAAGAAAAGGACAGTGAAGAAATAAATGACGCA
The DNA here is from genome assembly GCA_007258455.2 of Sequoia sempervirens. Taxonomy (NCBI): domain Eukaryota; kingdom Viridiplantae; phylum Streptophyta; class Pinopsida; order Cupressales; family Cupressaceae; genus Sequoia; species Sequoia sempervirens. Next base: position 150,123,249 of record VDFB02379711.1, on the reverse strand, counting down.
CTGACTCTGCCTCCATCTTGCATAGAAAACATCTATTAGGTATTTTAAATCCATGCTTGCAGAGGTTATCAACCGTGAGCACCATATTTTGGAGAAGGATATAGAAAAAGATATTCATTTTAGGGACCAGATGTTTGAACCAAGCCTTCGACCAGAAGGGAGGAGAAGCTTGGATAGAAGTAAGCCTAGAAAAAGTAGACGAAATAGAATAATTGCCCGAGGGTTCATCACTCCAAACAAGACGATCTTCCGTCTGATCAGGGCAGAGTTTGACAACCAACAAAGAAGACTGAATAGGAGCAAGAGCCTGACTGACAAGGCACAAATCCACCCATTTTCCATCCACACGATAATCTTTCACATCTGAGCCAAAAAGAGCTTTGCAATTCTTATCCCACCCACTAAAGGAATCAATTTTTACAAGGGGCTCATTAAACAACCATCTATCCTCCCAAAATCTTGTTTGGTTTCCGCTTCTAACTTGCCAACCCACTCCAAATTCAACAACTTTTCTTTCGTTAATCAAATTATTCCAGCAGGTTAAGCCTCTGGGAAGATGGGATTCCTTCATAATTATAAGAGATCTATTACTCTCCAAATATTTTCTTGCTAGGATATCATTCCATTCCCTTGAGGACAAAAATATTCTCCAAATTTGTTTAGCTAGAAGAATCTTGTTAACCATTATGATTCTTTTAAGACCTAAACCTCTGAATTTTTTTGGTTTGCACACCAAATCCCATCCTATTAAAGGCAGTCTTTTTTTTCTTCAACACTCGACCAAAGAAATATTTTTTGAATCTTTTCAATAGCATCCACATATTTAGCAGGGATTTTGAAGAGGCTCATAGCATAAATCAAAAAATTCTGAAGAGTAGCTTTGAGAAGTTGAAGTTTTCCTGCTTGTCTTAATAGAGCTCCTTTCCAACCAACAAGTTTCTTACTGAACCTCTCAACCAGCAAAATCCAAAAGGACTTTGGCGGTTTAAGGCTTAAGGGTAAGCCAAGATAGGTGGCAGGTAAAGACTCCACCCTACACCCAAGGATTCTGGCGATTTTATTCTGTCTGTGAATAGGAGTATTAAAGAAGAATAGAGAGATTTTTTGTTTATTAATCAACTGGCCCGACGCCCTCCCATACTCATCCAACAGAGATTTCAAAATATTTCCCTCCGAAACTATAGATTTTCCCAAGAGCATGGTATCATCAACAAACTATATATGAGAATAGATTAGGTTGCTTGAGGACAGTTTAAGACCAACCAGGGATCTAACATCAATCAACCTTTTCAAGTTTCTTCCAAGACTTTCAGCCATAATAGTGAATAAAATATGAGAGATAGGATCACCTTGTCTTAGACCTCTGGAGCTTTGGAAGAAGGTCGATGGGGACCCATTGACCATAACAGAGATAGAAGCAGTTGACACAAGTTGTTCGACCATTTGAAGAACCCTGTTGCAGAACCCGAACGCCTTTAAAATTTTAAACAAGAATTTCCAATCAACTCTATCATAGGCTTTTGAAATGTAAAGCTTTAACAAAAAGCCTTCAGTCTTAGATTCAACCAAAGAATGGATATTCTCATGTACTGTGACAATTGAATCAAGGATCTGTCTGCCAAGGATAAATCCATTATGTTGAGGTGAAATCAGGGTAGGAAAAAGAATTAAAAGTCTAGAGGTCAAAACCTTCGAAATGATTTTATAAATCAAGTTATAGAGACTGATGGGTCTGAAAGACTCAAAGTTCACAACTCCAATATTCTTAGGAATTAGAACCATAAAAGTAGCATTCAATTATTTTAGGAGACTTTTGGATCCAAAAAACTCTTTTACTGTGTTCACCACATCCTCTCCCACTATCTCCCAGAACCATTGGAAGAAGAACATTGGAAACCCATCAGGACCCAGAGCTTTATTTTCCTCATTCTGAGAAAGAAGATTTTTAAAGAATAAAACATGTTTTCTGATATCCTCCTCCTCCTCGTACCTAATATTATCAACTTCAATATGAGAAATTTTGTTGACCACCCTATGTTTTGAGGCCGACAAATGAAAGTACTTGGTATTTTTGTCACCAACAAATAACCATAAGGCTCTGGATCTTTGTCTCCAGAATTCCTCCTCTTTAGCAATGATATCATGCATTTTAATAAGAAGTTCATTCTCTTTTTCCTTAGTATCATTCAAATATCCCTCCTTCTGGATTTTGTTTTGGATCTCTCCAAGTCCCATTTGAAGATCAGATTTTATCCTAAAAATGTTGCCAAAGGAATCTTTTTTCCATTTTTTTAAATTGAATTTAACTTCCCTTAATTTTTTGGCAACTCTGAACATAGCAGTACCAGAGATATTAATATTCCACCATTTCCTAATTTATTCTTTATAAATAGGATGGGAGAACCACATTTTTTCAACTCTGAAGGGGATGTTTCTTTTTCATTAAAGGCTCCACAACAAAACTAATGGGGAAATGGTCAAATCCAATCCTTGACAGGGCTTTAAGAGAACAGTAATAGTTAAAGAACCATTGATCAGAGATTAAAGTTCTATCTAACCTAACCTAGATGAGATCCAAGCCCTTTCTACAGTTTGACCAGGTATAGGAGGTTCCCTGTAAGTCCAAATCAATCAGTGCTTGATTATTGATGAAGCTCTGAAGATCCTCTTTACTTTCCGCATTAATCTGGGATCCTCCAAATTTTTCTTCATTCAGTAGGGGTGTATTAAAGTCTCCCATGACTACCCAAGACTCTTTGTTAAATATCCTTTGGAAGGCAGCCAACTCCAACTAGGAAGATTTCCTAACACCTCTTCCATTGGGAGCATAGATATTTGATTGAATCCAGCTGAAATTATCCCTAATGTGGGTGAATCTTGTAGCAATATGGTTCATACCTTCCAAAATCGGATCCCCTTTGATTATGTGACTATTCCAGAAAGTAGCAATTCCTCTTGAAGCACCATTTGAGTTATTACCATGTGAGCTGCAAAACTGAAATAGTTTCATCTTTTCCACTTTTTCCTTTGACATTTTAGTTTCATGGATAAGGAGAATATCAGGCTTATGATCTCTAACAAAATTGAGCAAGATTTCCTACTTATGGGGATTATTAAGTCCCCTGATATTCCATGACATAATCTTCATGAAAAACTAGGGGAGTGGAGGCACTCCGGGATGGTTTTTTGAAAGTCGTTCACAATATCCTGAAAGTTGTTATGCTCTCTTGTCCATTTAGTAGATTTTTTTCCACAAGAGTTCTTTGTTGCTCCACAATTTTCCTTAGCTTTTGATCTGGTAGAGATACCACTAGGAGTCTTCCATTGTTTGTTTGTTTGTTTTTTTTCTTTCTTGGATAAAACCTCTTCTTTATCAGTATCCTCTTGATTGTCCGTTTCTTTACTTGATTCCCATTCCTTATTAGTTAGAAGTCTTTGCTCCCAGGGTAAAGTATCCATGATTCCATTCAAATGAAAAGTTGAAAAGTCACTAGAAAGTTCAGTCTTTTGGTCCTAAAAGTCAAAGGAATCCTTAACTAATTCTGAGGAATTAGGATCCGTAGAGGAATCTACACCCGAAGGGAAAAAACCAACAGAGGAAGGGAGCAGAAGAGGGATGTTCAGCTCCAAAGACAACCTTGGATAGGAATGTCCTCCAAACCTGGGTTCCCTTCTATTTTATCAACTGGGCTCAACTCTTGGGATAAGGGGCTAACATCCTGACTCTGCTTTTCTTCACCAACCACCTGTTCCATGCTAACTTCATTTTCCTTAGTTTTCAAGGTATTCTCAAAGTCCTTACGCTAGAGTTCTTGTGTAATTTCACCTTTATTTCCATTATCATAACCAACCTCTTTTGATGTGCCTTGAGAAATAGATTTATTGTTCTCAAAGTCTATAATTGATGTGGAAATAAATGTCCTCTAGTTTAGTGTTATTTAAATATTCTGTAGAGGATGGTGAATATATTTGGAAATGTTTTAATTGTGAAGGAATGTTAAGTACTTTGAAACTTATGTTTTCCTGTGGCTCATGTATTCTTTGACTTGTTGATTTAATAGAGTCTTGGAAGTTCTTGTATAGGATTTTTTGAAGTTATGCCATGCACACTGTTTATGTTAGCTTTGTGGTGAATGAAGGTATGATGTTTTGTGTCATGAACAAAATGTGATCATACCTTATTTTGATTTGTGCATGTTGGCTATCCTTTTCTTTTTATTATGAGTCATGTTATGGGAAGAGTGGCTTTTGATAGGGGCCAGAACCCAAAGCGATAGCCAGGGTAACCTATTAGAAGTTATTAATTCAATGAAAACCTTAATAAATGTACTTGGGGTTCATTAAATAATTTAGATAAATGGAATGCCTCACCTAGTGCCTTAATGCTTATATAGATTAAGGATAGGTTGAGATGGCTTGGAATGGTATAGTCATTCACTTTGTTCTCTCAAAAAGTTTTTTGGTTCCACATGAGTTTGTTTAGGGGCCAGGAATCAGTAGAGATTGCTAGGTAACTTAGGATGATGGTCGGTAATCTAGGAAGATTCACCAAGGTAACCTAGAACAACTGTGTGATAACACTCTTATCCTTATACATGTTTTTTGGTCTCTTGTGAGTCACCTTTGGTTTTTTTGTTGCCTTTGGGAGCTTGTTAATGATCACGTGATTTAGATACTATCATGTCATTATGTGATTTTCAGCCATGTAATGTTATGTTCTATTATATTGTATGTTTGATTGTCTTGTGGACCTGACATTATATCCTAGAATAGAGGGAGTGGACCTTCGAGGTTGGGAGGAATGTGCTATATCCTCCATTGGGTCCCCTTGTAGGTTATGCAACTCGAGATGAGATTGTTCTTGACAGGTTCCTGGATTCACTTTGTTCATGGAGTTGGACGCTGAGCATGCTCATGAATGAGATTGACAGCTAGACATGATCGTCATTCATATTATATACTATATATGAGGCTTTATTGTATTATGATTTTGATGTTTCGAGATTTGTCACAACCTCACTTGATGTATCTTGAACATGTAATTAAACTTTATTATGAATATGTCATTGAATCATACATTGTTGTAATGATCTATCCTTATGTATTATGTCTTTGGTTTAAGGACGTGTTATTCTTTCTTGAGAATTTTTAAGTAGTGATGTCATAGAACCTTGAGGACATATGTGTAGTTGTTCACTTTGTACTTATATTGTTATCAAATATTTTTTTTTTAAAAAATGTTTGGTTATTTTGTTACTTTATGTGTTGTTCTCTAGGTTCCCTAGCGGGGTGTTACAATAAATATTATCCCCAAAATTAAATTATGTTTCATTGTTAAGACATCTAGAATTTGATATACCAATAAAATATTTTGTTATCATTTAAATAATCTTTCCAGATTTTCTTAAATGTACTATTAGTAGTTTTCACATAGATATGAGTTTCTAATATTTATTTTATAGGTGTTGATATTAAGAATTATATTGTAACTAGTCTCTAAAAATTTATGAGATTTAGGGGTTGTTGGCCATGTTAGGGAGAATTATTAGAAGATACCTCCAAATTTCTTATCTCTACTACTTACTCTAGTTTTTAATCACTAACCTATTTTTCATGTTTTCCATTTTTTAGTTCTCATGCTCTTGGATACCTTGGAGCTTTATCTATTTTTTTCCACTATGATTTAATAAATGTGTACCAAGTGTCCTTGATTTTCTCCTTATTATTACTTCTATATACTTCTATTATTGGATCAAGTGGTATATGTAGTTGTGCTCCTATGATATTTATGACAATATTAGTCAATCACTTTTTTTTAATACACCTATTTATACCTAGTCTTTTCTAGCTCTTTTTCCAATAAAATACACCAAGTTGTGCTTTTAGAGGGGTGGTAATTTTTTAGCATCTACATGTTGATCCTTGAGGTGTGGATGTAACTAATCTAGGTGCAATAATTCAAGCACTAGGTTTTATTGCTTTTGTTAGGCCCAGATTACCATGATATTTCTCAATAAATTTTAGGTGATAAGTTGGGATGGTCCAATAATGCTTTACATCATAGTGTCCTATTGCCTATAAATTTCACTTGTATCCTTAGCTTTTTATATGTACTATTTCTTTTGGTGGTTTCATATTAGGGATTTTACTATTTTTGTTGCTCCTTTCCATCCCCTTCATCTATTTTTTCTATGTTTAAATATTTTTTATTATATTTTTATTCTCTACATTTCTCATGTTCTAACTCCATAGTAGGTTTTTTTTGTAGTTTCAATGTATGTTTTATTCACCACTTATACCTCTAGTACCCTTATACCACTTATACATTTAATTCTCTCCCATACATGTTTCTTTTTCTATTTCTTCTTATGTGGGTTTGTTCTCTTTTATCATGTCTTGTGTGGTATGGATTTGAGCTTTTTCTACTTCCCTTTCTAGATTGTGTATCATTTTGATCTTTTTTTTCAAATTCTACAACTAGTGTGGTGGCTATTTTTGCATCTATATCTTCATTTTAAGACTTGGATGCTTTAATCATGAAGAATTTCATATATGCAATCTTAGTTTCCTCAATTTCCTACACTATTTAAAAAATATATAATCTAAATAGTTAATTTAAAAAAAAATAAAAATATAATAACATGAAAAATAATATTGACTTATGGATAAATTGGGATAATAGGGTTCAGAAAATCAAAGGTAGTGTTACATTGAGTGATATTTTATGAGGGCTATTTATTTTTATACTTTCAAGCAAGAAGGATATGTGTAAGGCCTTAGTTGAAGGGATTTTATTTTATGGATCTACAATCAAAATAATCTTTCCTTTTGAAATTTGAAACTTGAGTTTACTACTAAAGTGGAAATTTGTTTTTTCTCCTTGAATTAGATGTGTTTTCTCAACCTTCCACTTGAATACTAGGACACTCTTATTATTAAGAGAATAGCTAATTTTTTTAGCCAATTCTTGGCTTTAGATAAGGTTATGAGAGACATAAGTTGATTGGTGTTTGTTATATTTTTTATTAACATAGAAAAATAAGGTTCTCCCCTCTCAAATAATTATTCAATCAAAATATGGAATATGCAACCAAAAAATCATGTATGGAAACTCTAGACCCTTATGTCAAAATTATGCCTATTTTGAGAATTTGATTGACAAATACCCAAATCCCCAAAGGTATGGTGGATTGAAAATATAAGGATAATTATTTTACCTCCCTTCCAAAGTAACTAAATATCTTTAACCATTTGAAACTAATATGATTAATATACTTAAATCCACTCAATTTATTAAACTCTCTCCCCATAACACTAAGGGAGTTGTTATGGTTAATAATGGAGCTTTAGAAAAGGAATGGAAAACTGATATTTCTAACTTATGAATAGATTGAGGATTGGAAAAGAAAAGAATTATCTAGAATCTAAGGAACACCCATAGGTAGAGTGTAATACTTCAAACAAGATAGATAAAGATGACCAATTGAGTAAAGACTCAAGCAAGACTAGGGTGCATCAGTAATGTATATCCTTGTTGGAAGGGGGAAAGTACAAATGAAGCTAATAGTATTTTGAATAAGGTTGTCTCTCTTGTGGAGTCAAATACAATAGAACCTTTTCCTAAAATAGCTAGTACTCATGTTTTAAAGAAGTTTAACACAACTAAGGAGGAGCAACTATGCACCCATTCTTTGTAAGGCGAGTAACTTTCAAGTACTACCAATATTGGTCTATTTGAAATATAATTTTCTAAGGAATCAAATGTTCATGAATCACTCCATTAAGTCTAATGTTGGGGTGGAATGGATAACTCCCAATGGAAAATGGAAATCTCACAAAAAAAAGTACAAAAAATACTGATATTGGAATTGATAATATATCTAGTCAGCCCTATCGAAGGGAGACATGATCAAGGGATATGTAAAAGGAAGTTTCAAGTGGTAAGAAAAAAACCTTAGAGATAGTCACCTTGAGAAAAATAAATTTCTATAAAGATCTTATCTTGGAACATAAAGGGGTTATCAACCCCCATAAGTAGTTTTTATTTAAAAATTGTGTTACCAAAAATAAATTGAATATAATTTTATTTAGGAAGTGAAAATGATTGAGGCTACCTTATCTTAAATTGTTAATATTTTTTTTCCTAGAGTAGACTATTGTATAAGAATTTTGGAGGGTGCATCTAGAAGAATTGTCACTATGTGGGGTGGGATGTTGATTGTTTGAAGGGTCACATGATTGATTCCTCAAAAATCTATATAGAGATTATATTACCCAATATAAATACTAATGATGAGTAAATTCACTCCAATGTTTATGCCCCTAATAGAAGAGTTGAAAGAAAATATTTGTGAGGATCTAACAAACTCTATATGTTAATCCTAGAAGGTTCAATGGTTAGTTACTGAAGCTTTCAACATACCCCTCTTCCCTTAAATGAAACTTGGTGGTATTGAAGACTTCTTTGATAGTATGATTAAACTAATATGCTTAATTTATAAGGTTGAACTCATGGATGTAGATATGGAATGGATACCTTTCACATGGTCTGATAAAAGAATAGGGAACAACCTTATTCAAGTCAAGATTGATCATTTCCTTATCTCAAGCTCTTGGAATATAATTACTAATTGCACATTTTTTCCTCTCAAGAATGAGATATGATCACAAACCTTTATTATTTTAAGATGTGATGCTTAAACAAAAAAAGGCCCTTTTTCTTTCAAGTATGGAATAATGTGGGAAACCCACCTAAATTTCAAAAGATTGGTGGATGAATGGTGGAGCACTCCATCAAAGGGACTACAGTGTTTGAAATAGTTCAAAAAATATCAAACATGTGAAAATTAGGGTTGAGAGTGGAATATAAGTTAATTTTTGGAAATGTGTTCAAACAAAAATAAATTATCTCTAGAAAAATAAAGAATTTATTCAATACAAAATTGTAGTCAATAAAATTAATCTTGGTACTTGTAATCAAGAAATAATGTTGCAATCAAAATGGATTAAGCTCCCTTCAAGGGAAGAGGTGTTTTGGAAATAGAAATTGAGAATTCAATGGTTGATAGAAGGTGACATAAATACCAAAATATTCTAGTAATCTACCCTTAAACATATGAAAAGGGACACCATCTCTAAGATCCTAAATGAGGAAGGTGTTGTAGTCACCTCTAATGATACCTTGACTAGAGAAGTGATAGAGGAATAAGTTAAATCTATTGTTTTCTATTTTAGAGCCTTAAAAGCTTTAGGAATAGATGGATTATCTCCCTCTTTTTTTAATAAGTTATTGGGATATTGTGAAAATTGATGTCACTACTACCACTTGTGAGTTTTCTATTAAAAATTACTCAAACAAATAAGTACCATCTTTGTTTCCCTTGTTGCTAAAATGGAGGTTAACTCTATGATGAATTTTAGGCCTATTAGCCTCTATAATAATACTATCTATAAGAAATTCTCTAAGATCTTGGTTTTAAAATTTAGCCTTTCCTTCACAGACTTATCTCTATAAATAAAAAAGTATTTATTTTGGGATGAAAAATTATTGATGTGATCCTCACTACCCATTAAGTCCTACATCCCATGGAGAAAATAAAAAGGATAATATGGCTCTAAATTTGGACATCTCTAAAGCCTATGATAAAGTCTCTTGGTACTTTCTCTTTTTTATCCTAAGAAAGTTTGGATTTAGAGTTAGATTAATTTAGATCATCTAGGAATGTGTCTCCACTCCCATGTTCTCTATCATCATTAATGAGACTCAAAAATGTGTTTTGGGTAGTGGAAGAGGTTTGAGACTACTTGACCACCTTCACCATCTCTTTTCATTTTCATTATTGAAGTTCTAGGAATGAACATTTCTAAAATTATTGGCCCCCAATAACTTATTTATGTTAAACCAACTGAATTCTTCCTTAATCTTGTCCTCCCATTAACAAATTGTCGATGATACCTTATTATATGTTGTATCATCTCTTATTGAAGTGCATGGTTGAAAGGATATATTGGAAAAGTATGCCTCCACCTCTATCGTACACATCACCTATGAGAAAAAGTAATTTATTCTTCTTCAATACTAGGATCACTCTACAACAAAAAACATTAGTATTATTGAGTGTTCTAGAGCTAATTTAATTTCCACTTACCTAGGTTAGAACCTCTCACATTGAAAAAAATCACCCCTAACTTCTAGTATGACATTGTGGAGAGAATTTAGAAAAAGTCAATTGGATGTAAAGGAAAGCTATTAAGTCAAGCTAGAAAATTCCAATTATTAAAATATTATTTTCAAATTATCCTAGTTTATTACTTGTATCTATTTAAAATGTCTAAATATATGGCTAAGAAAATGGAACAAATCTATATAATAAGTTAAATTTGTGGATGAGAATGGAGGAAAAAAGGATTTCCCTTATTAGTTGGTAGGATATTTGTAAAACTATGGGGAATGGGGGTTTGATTCTAAGGAATATACATGTAAATTCAATAAATCTCTTCTTTCTAAAGTTGGATGGTGCCCAACCAAGGACAACAAGGATTGGATCTCTATTATGAAGGATAAATACTTTCATAATAGAGCTATCAATCATCTTTTGAACTCTCAAAACTCTCCCAAAGGATTTGTAATCTAGAAAAAAATAATAAAAATACTTTACAAAGGCCTCATGGAAAGTGTGGAAGGGGAATATGATCTATGTTTAGGACAACACTTGGATGAATGAAGGACCTCTCTACTTGTATCATAACTTCTCTTAATCAAGGTAACCTATAACTATTATGTTTGGTAGTACTCTTAATGAATATTTGATCAATGAGGACAATAAAAGAAACTATGAACCCTTAAATGACTTGTTTACTTAGGGATATATCAACCTCACTAGTGCCACTATTGAGCTCCAAAACTACCTTAATTCCTTTTAACTCTAATTTTTTAGGTATGATGATTTAATTTCAGCCCCTAATCTAAAGGGGTATTAATATGTTATCTTTGGATAATTCTTGAATCTTAACTCTCCAAGGTATAATTCTATTTGGATGACTATATGGAACCATAATTTAACTCCCAAAATCAACTTTATTTGGTGGGTTGTCCACAACAAGATCATTACTCTAGACAACCTTCTTAAAATATATTTTCAATTTCCTAATAGGCGTTCCTTATGCCACTCCTAAGGGAAATTATCAACCATATGATTCTCCATTGTGACTACTCTTGTAATGTCCCTTGATGGAAAATTATATCAAATTTGAAATAATAACAATAACCTAACTTAGATTTGCAAATTACATAGAATCAATGAAATCAAGTATGAAATTAACTTCACCAAAATGAGGAATTCCAACAACAAAGACATGCAACTGAAATGTGATGATATATAAATGAAAATACCATGAAAATACATCAGATTTATTGTCATAAAAAGAACTGATAGCAAACTACAAATGAAAAAAAAATACATAGAGAAACCTCATAAATGTAAGCCAAAATATGCACCAAACATATGTCAAACTCAACACAACTCATCAAACCAAGCTATGATAATATGAGCAGCAATATTAAATAAATATATTTCATTGATACAAATACATATTCTGCAACCTACAACAATAACAAACTGAAACACACAACTCACTTATTCTTAAAACTACACCTGTAGATATTGAAAGGAAATACTCTAAACTAAAATCAATGAAGCACAATATCAAAATTTGTATGAATTTGATCCTAGAGATCATAAAAAAAACTTCCTTCAGGCCTCTAACTCCTTGGTTTATCATCCTTGGAGTTCTTCCTTCTCTGGTTTCCCAGCCTTAGAAGAAAAATCACAAGCTGTGAGAATAACATGCATAGAATAAATCCAAAAAGCAATAAATTGCATTTTATATGTGTTTCCTTCTTCATGAAGCTTCTTGGGTGCCCAAAATCCATGCCAAGAATGGAAGTAATCTTGCATTTCTTGATTTTGTAACTCCTTTCCCAATTGGCCTCCATAAAATTTCCCAAAAATATTTGCTTTCATGACAACTATTGTCATAAGAAATTAAATATTCCTTTTTATCCACAACATGCTCCAAAATAACTCTTTCCAAATTCCAATGCCCAAGTTGGATCCTTGATAATAAATTAAAAATAAATATTAATTTATCACCCAAAATTAATTTAATAAATTTGTCTTGAAAATCCAAATTACCCAATTTACTCGCAAGTCTTGTTTGACAATTTTGAAAACAAAGTTTACTAAAAATAGTAATTTCTATTTTTAGAAAAGGGGACATAACAAATATAAGGTCATATGGGAAGTTATTCTTACTAAATTTGAGATTCATTAGGTAATGCCTATTGATCTTAAAACATTTGTTAACTGTTGGAATCACAATTTACCTTTTTTGCACCATTTTCTAAAACAAAGCTAGAGTAAATTTGCTTCCCATGTTTCCCACGGTTTATGGAAAGAAATAAATAATAAAATGTTTAGGGATACTAAAAGGGTCAAGTTGAAATTTCTTCTTACTACTTGTAACTCTATAAAAGAAAATTTGATGTGGATAGAGTTAAAAAACCTAAGAATCGTCCTTCCATTCAAGAACATAGAAAATTGAATAACATAGGGTTATGAAAAGTGTCACAATCATATGATATGAGAAGTAAAAAGTAAATAACCTAAATGTTCCCTATGTAAACTTAAATAATTAGGTGTAAAAATGAACCAAGAGGGAAAATGGTTATTTAATAACTTAATTCAAGATTCAACCGTGTAGTTTCGAGTCAAACTCATTGACCATGTTTCATGAGTAGTGGTTCACAAGAACCCATCTCTCATTATAGTGAATGGTCCACTTAGCACTCATTGCATCTAGGTGATGCTCACAGAGGTGAAGCACTGGTCCATCCCAGGAGGTCACCCATCCCGATACTGCTCGAGCTCAAGCACGCTTAACCAGGGAGTTTTCTCCAAGGTTAAGCCCGCTTGAGTTGTTACCCCATTTGCAAAACCTTCAGCAAGTGTTGTTCCTTATGAACCATTCATAATAGAGCCCCTTTAGCTCATCAATTGATAAGTAGGAGGTATTTTTCCACAGCATGTCAAATTATGATATTGCTATCAGGATTCAACCGTGTAGTTTCGAGTCAAACTCATTGACCCATGTTTCATGAGTAGTGGTTCACAAGAACCCATCTCTCATTATAGTGAATGGTCCACTTAGCACTCATTGCATCTAGGTGATGCTCACAGAGGTGAAGCACTGGTCCGTCCCGGGAGGTCACCCATCCCATACTCCGCTCAAGCACGCTTAACCAGGGAGTTTTCTCCAAGGTTAAGCCTGCTTGAGTTGTTACCCCATTTGAAAACCTTCAGCAAGTGTTGTGCCTTATGAACCATTCATAATAGAGCCCCTTTAGCTCATCAATTGATAAGTAGGAGGTATTTTTCCACAGCGTGTCAAATTATGATATTGCTATCAGGATTCAACCGTGTAGTTTCGAGTCAAACTCATTGACCCATGTTTCATGAGTAGTGGTTCACAAGAACCCATCTCTCATTATAGTGAATGGTCCACTTAGCACTAATTGCATCTAGGTGATGCTCACATAGGTGAAGCATTGGTCCATCCTGGGAGGTCACCCATCCCGATATTGCTCCAGCTCAAGCACGCTTAACCAGGGAGTTTTCTCAAAGGTTAAGCTTGCTTGAGTTGTTACCCCATTTGCAAAACCTTCAGCAAGTGTTGTGCCTTATGAACCATTCATAATAGAGCCCCTTTAGCTCATCAATTGATAAGTAGGAGGTATTTTTCCACAGTGTGTCAAATTATGATATTGATAAGCAAATGAGTTTGACTCGGGTCAAAGCAATATCATAATTTGACACGCTGTGGAAAAATACCTCCTACTTATCAATTGATGAGCTAAAC
>VDFB02379711.1:149956885-150108230 GCA_007258455.2 Sequoia sempervirens | reverse complement strand
GTGATTGTGTAGTTACCATACCTCCAATTTCCTTCAAATATTTCTTAAATAGTTCAAGTAGACTTTGAGATGTTGAATATAACATTTTATGAATAGAGATTAGATGATTTTAACAAACATGATCTTATATACAACACACATGCATGAATACACAAAAAGTGTTAACTACTACTATAACTTCATCTAAAGATAATGCAGTTAAATTTGGCTACTTATTTTTTCATGTACATCCTATTTTTCCACCTTATCAAGATAAATTTCTCATTCACAACCATTTTTTCTTAACCAATGTGTGTAAGGAAAATTAAGAACACCAAGAAAAAGCTTAAAAATATTATATTGTATCTAATCTATCATAGGATGCACTCTAGTCAAAATATGATAAGAAAAACCTAGCTAATCATTTTTAGTCATTTGTGATGTTTCCAACATTTTTTCTTAAATAGATCTTGATTATACCTCCATATATAGAATTTTTTTCCTATTTTTCAATGTACTCATCATATTCTAATAAATACTTAACATGAAGTCTTTCTTCCTTCAATTTTCATCTTATCATTGATTTTTCCACTTCATCTATGATTTGGTTTTCATAATATTTACTAATAATGGATGCATGTACAAGTATTAGTTAGAATATCAATATTTTCTTAGATAATTCCAATCTCTAGCCAATAACAATAACCTCTATAGAATTATGATGATTGAGATAATATCCATAATTACAAACTTTTTACTTAAGAATGGATAAAAAAATAAAATTCAAGTAGGTAGTTAACAACAAAACAAACCAAATAAATGATGAAAAGGAATCAAGAGCTAAACTAAATGTGTAAGATAATCATGTGAGTATAATTGTTATTTATATGAATTCAAATATTGTGAAACTTATTGCATTATAAAATAATGAATATATATGATAGGCAATTAGGACCAAGATCTAAAGCATGGGTATTGATTTCATGATGACTATGGCTCCAATATCATATTATATTTTAATGGTAAAAGTTCATATGACCCAAATAATAGAGTATTTTAATAGTAATGGAAAACATGACCTATATAATTGAAATGTGTATCACAATTTCCTAGCAATTAGTCATCAACCATTGCATAGATTGTCATGGTGAATATATTTTGGTGTAAATGATTCATAAACAATGAGGAGGAAATTTTATGATCATTGGATCAATTTATGGTAAAATCATGACACGTTATCCCTCCCTCATGTTCAATACTATTCACCAAAAAATGAGGTATTAATTTGAATAATTCACTTTCTGTAAAAAATTGTTACTAAAATAATTACTACTAAGAATCGTGTTCCATGAATAATTACTTATAAATTATGTAAGCTCGCAGCTAAAATGTTTACTCCACATATCTTAAAATTACTCTATAAATAAAATATATTCCTTTTTTTAAACTTCAATTCTTTACCAAACCTCTTAATTCAAAAAATTGACTAAAAATCCCAAATAATCAATTTTAAATTCCATTCTCATAAATAAAATGCCTCTCTCATATATTTTAAAATTATTCTCTAAATACAATCTCTACATTAAATTTCATATTAATTTAAATCTATAATCTACGAATATGCATGAAAAGAGAGGAAGATGGGGAATTTTTTTTTTGGGGGGAACAAAAAAGTCATAGTGAGGATTATTTCATTACTTTTTTCTTCCTATTATCATTTGGAATGACTACACTTTTTCCCATGTAAAAACAAAAACAACACTACCAAATGTTTCTTTATACTAATTCTCCAAGTATTACCCTTTTTTCACATGTAAAAAAAATGGTTTCTTTTAATATAAAGAGGTGCTCACAATAGTAAAGAGCATTCACATAAAATAATGTAATTTAGGTATATATAATTGTGTGGAGCATTATCAACAATCTAAGTGATTAAAATTGCAGGTCTTTCTCAATCGTAGTTGTGTGATTTTGTGGGATAAGAAGAATATAAGGTGATAGAAATATACATTTTGAAAAATAGATATAAGAATGTAGATTTATGGAATTGGAAAATTAAGAATATTTTATTTAGCTTGTTTGTAATGATTGAAGTATTTTATTGATACGAAGTTTGAGACATAAACACATTAAAATTGAAAAAGAGATAAATAAAGAGGATTCAATAGAACTAATGATATATAGTCTCAAAACTAGAACATCAATTTCATATAAGACATTATTTATTGAGGAAGGTGTGTTTCCATTAGAAACACTAACTTTTATTTGAATGCTAAATTATCTAAATAGAATAAAGAGCACTAAGTTTAATCCCTAGCCCAAATTAGCAATAAAAGAAAAGTTAAGTAGAATACACGGTGCATGGATGAAACAAAATATCAAGTGGATGAGTAAATGAGACATTAACATGCAAGAGTGTCGAAACACCAATGAGGAATTAAAAAGTATGTGAGAGAGAAGTGTCAAAATGACTTTGTAGATAAATTAGCTCAAACAAAAGAGTTAACACCATGCCAAAGAATTCAACCTCACTTATGACCGTGAACAAAAAAATTATATAAAAGAAAAATAAAATAGAAAGTGAAATTATTGATAACTTAACTAAAGGCCACCATACATTTTCTTAGGTGCAAGGCTAGAAAGAAAAAAACTATATAAAACTAGGCATATAGAATGTCTCGTTTCCAAGGATATCTGAATCAAATACATCAATATTTTGAAAGTTGACTCCTTAGCTACTTTAGTTTAAAAGGAGAGACTAACAAAAATAAAAGAATTTTAGTCAAAATTTATTACAAAAGATCATAATTGAAAAGGAAATAGATATCACTTGAGTATAATTTAGACAATATCTATTAAGAATTTTATACATGAAATTTTTTGTGTTACTATTCTTAGGTCTTATAGATTGTTTGGTTTCATAGACATTATTGAAAACATACATTCATCTATTCATTTATAACATTCTATTGTCATAATATGTTATGTGTCACCATATTTAAATATAATTACTCTTTTATAAAAAAATCGCAAATTTGAATCTTGTGAAAAAAAAAGATATATATAACTAATATTAAAACACAATTATACTTATATAATTAAAAAAATCTGATTTATTATAAGGGCTCTAGGAAAATTCACTGCCAGTAATTCACCCATGGAAAAATTTCGTCAACAATTCATTGTAGGAAAATTCACCACCTCACCATCATGGAAAATTAACCGCCAAAAAATCATGCAATTAATTTTTCGCGTGGTGAATTATCACGACGGTGAATTGTTGACGATAAATTTTCTGTCGGTAAATTATTGACGGTGAATTTGCCATATATCTATTATAAACCATCCACAAATTAACTCGCTCAACATTATAAACTTCCATTCCTTTTTATAGTATTAATGAAAGGGAGTGTTACACACTGTGCAAAGTTGGGAAGAAATTTAATTCTTATTTCAAATTTTATTCAAATGGTTTGACATTCCAACATAAGAACACGTAATATAAAATATTGTATATCCAATTATATATATTTTTTGCATGCACGCACTTGGTGAGAAAATTCCTCACGGTAGGCAAAAAAGATAAAATTGGCTTTAATTTATTATGAGAAAACAATAAAATATTGCTTCCCACTTCCAATAATTGATCTGTCGCCGACCTCGGACCGCCGACCTCAGACCATTAGTAAGATAATGACACATCATACGGCAAAGGATATCATTTATTTATCCATAATATTATATTTAATTTATAACAAATGTGCAAACTCGACTGGTAAAATTTGTTTCAGGGTAGGTTTGATCTATAAAAAGAAATAATATTGCTTTTCAAAATTAGGTTTAGGGTAGGCATGCTATACAATTTTATAAAGAGAATTTGAGATTACAAAGAAAGTGAGGATATTTAGTTTTAAAAGTGGTGAGAATATTTTAATTTAAAGTATTTTAAAATTTATTTTAGTTTTTAATATTTAGATTTATATTAGCTTAGTCTTAATAGATTGTTTTAATGAATGTTTTTTTATAAAAATATATCTTATATTTATAAATTTGATTTGTAAATTTTTTGGTTTTGAATTTATTTTGTAATTTTGTTCTAATTGTGGTTTTGAATCTATTGTTTGTTTACTTATAAATGTGTTTGTCTATAATAATGTAGGAAGGGTAGTGCTGACGAGTACCTATAGAGTTCATTGTGCTAGGGAAGGAAGATGACTAGCTTCTCATATTTTCTTTAGTCAAAATCTTAGATCAATTTAATGATTTTGAACAAGTTTACAGACGTGTAAAGCATAATCAATATGTCTAGATCTATCTGTGTGAATGCAAATGATGATGCTCTATTCTTTATGATTAGATAATTCTTTTCAAATGCTCTAGTGGTGAGTGATAGTAGATGACCTCATGATGTTTAACTACAATAGGAATTTGTCCTTTCATATACACCATAGTGTGCAATTTTGAATATTTTACACTCAAGTCAATGGATAACAAGTAGTTGGATTAAGGAACAAATGAAAATGGGGGGGGACAGGAAAAGAGTTGAGCCTAAAAGCTATGAGGTGCACACCAGGAATGTTAAGGTTTGGGAGAAAATTGAAAGAGGTGGCCTGGTTCCATATCTGGAAAAACTTCATGGGCCCGATTCTATGGCCACGAACTACTTCAAGAAGAACTGGAACAACGGTGAAATAATTCTCTTTGGAAGGAAGGTGAGGCTGGATGATCAAATTATAGGGGAGATTACTGGAATGTCTACTGAAGGTGTGAAGTTTTATCGTGACAAAAGGTTTTTTGATGAGCCGGTCATCAGATTTCCTAAGAAGGACAAGGAGAAATTGAAACTGGTTAAAGTCTCTAATAGCTACTTCAAAATTGATACTATCAAGGCGTTGTGGAGAAAGGTACTTCGTGTTATTATGGAGTATATCACTCCAGACGGGAGATTTACCAGAGTGTATGGGAACCATTTTGCCATTCTTAACCACTTTTTCCATAAGGTACGGATTTCTATGCCTCACTACCTGTTATGTTTGCTGAGTAATAGCCTTGAGGACCATAAGAAAAATTCCAAGAGATACCCTATTCTTCATCTTGGTCTTATTAAGTTAATATATGAACACTATCAAAACTTGTTGGCTTTATCTAACCCTATTGCCTCTATGGAGTTTGAGGACTATGACACTGATAGTGGGGGTTCAGAGATTTAGCCAAACCAGGAGAGAATAGTTGAAACCCACCTGTCCTCTAAGATGTCTGGTAGGAAAACCCAGTCTAAAAAACCCTAGCTTGCTAAAGCTAACCCGGAGACCCTCCCAGACTACTCTGCCCCCTTAAAGAATCTTTCTCTTAAGGGCTCCCCTGCCAACAAGTTGGTCTCCTACTCCACTGACTCCTTGGAAGACAAAGCCGAGAACCCTGAAGCTAGTAGAAATTTTGTGCCCTCCCTTCCTACCTCTTTCAGATTTGAAGGTGCTAGATTTCCTAGATCCCCCAACCTGGGTGAGGTTAACCTCATATTAGACCGGGTTCAGTCTGGTGACATTTTGGCCTCTACTAGAAACAACATCAGTGACATTTTTAGGGTCTTGAAATAGGCCTATGAAGAAATAAATGAGCTTAATCAAAGAAACAGGGCTCTATTTAGTAAATCGAAGGAGTTGGAGTTGAAGCTGGCTGCTCTTAGTAATGAAGAAGGGAAACAAAATAAGAACAATATGGGTAAGAAAGGAGGTGACATTGAGGAAAAGTACAAGTCGTTGGAAGAGGAAATGTTTAAAATTAAAAATAACTTGAAAATAGTTGTGGAACAAAACCACAAAATGGCTAGGCACAATGCCATTATTATCAATGCTATGTCTAAAAAGCTGGAAAAAACACAACAGGGTTCGTTGGTTGTTGATTTGGAAGCGAACAAGGAAAGCAAGAATGAGGACCAAGGTATTTCTAAAAGAACCCAGGCCAATCTCAAAAGGAAAGAGCCTCCCACTTCACATATGGTTCAGATCTTAAAGAGGGGGATCCAGGATATGAATGAGCTAGAAGTTGAGACTGCAAATCTTTTAAAGACACAAATTTAGCTATTGGTGGCCTTTTGGCTGGTTTTTTGGTTCTATGGCCTTTGCTGGCCTTTTTGATGGCTGTGGTTGTCTTCTGTTGTTCTTTTTACAACCTTTCTAACTATGAAGTATTTTTTGAATTTCTCTTTATTTTGTAAACTTTGTGGTTTCGGGTCCTTGTAAAACCCATTTTTTCCTCTTTCAAAAACAAGTAGATGGATTAAGCAAGCTTGCACCTAGGATTAAATTTGATTATTCAAATTTGGGGGGGGGGGGGTCAAAACTACATGTGTATTTCTAAAACAAGTTCAAAACAAAAAATGTAGGTATAATCAAAGATTGGAAATGGGAAAGATGAAGATCATATCAAATCCTTGGGATGTATGGAGTTAAGTTTGGTAGTCAAGGCTCAAGTTGAAATACAAAATTTAAAATATAAGTATTCAATTTGTATGGTAAACCATTAAACAATAGAAAAAAAGGGCCAAACTAATTTGAAAAATAATGTATAAAATTTATAAGAATGATATTTTCCACAAATTACACAATTAAATTAATTACTTGACAAATGGAAAGTTTCTATTTTATAAAATAATATCATATTACTAGAAAAGTAGTGGATGCAAGACAAGCTAACCAATAAGATAAAATAATAAAAAGTAATTTTGAAAGTGAAAGATAAAACGATAATTACTATCACCTGAAATTACACCCTTACTGAATTTGGTTCAATATTTCAAAACAACAATGGGAATGACCTCTCAATTGAGACCATGTTAACTTGAGATTAGACATTCATAGAAAGATAATTCATTTCTAAGCCTAAGTGCAAGTGTCAATCCAACTCAATGAAAATTAAAAATAAAACCTACTCCTACTCTATTTATTCACAAGGGAATGGGGGGGGGAAGGAATGGATAAAGGGAAGGGTGTTGATGTGCCAATACTTAGTGAGTTCCCTCCTTTCTCATAACAATACAAGGATCTAATCAAAATTTATAGAACACACAAGCTTCACCTTAACAAATATTGTAGATAGGTTTGAAGGTAAGGGATTTTGCAGATACTAAGAGGGAGGAAAATCCACAAGTAATTCTTGCAAACTATTTATACATAGCATACTTCTACCAGAAGTAGTAAAATCATTCATTTATAGAGGTAAAGATACTTAAGCAACATAAAAACGTAAGAAAAATGTATGAATACTATATTACAAAGATGAAGTATTACACAACATATCAAAATTGAGAAGAGGTGAAGATAAATTTTTTTATTGATTCAAAGGTATTGAGCTAGTTTACAATATCAAAAATAAATTAATACAAGTCTTATTTTTCTTTTGGTCTGGAATCTGAGAAGGAACTATTGAAAATGAGGACCTTGGGTCCTTAATATCCTTGGAGGAGAATACTAAATCTACCACAAAATGCTATCTTCATCAATGTTTTATTGGCAAACTAGTCCCTTCCAAATCTAATTTGATTGACTGGGGCATGATACAACATTCCTCTATACCCCTACCATGCCTCTGTATTAATGATTGAGTGTAGAAATAAGAATAATCACCCATGAAATCCACTCAAATTTTGATCTATGGATGGTATATTTATCATGAGATTTATAAATGATAATTGAGGTAGTTGAGCACCACTTTTTCCATTTTGTATCCATTCCAATATGCATTTAGAATGATTCTAGGGCCATCAAATTTGATTTGGTGGTTGGAGGATGTTGAAATGCATTAATGGAATCAATCTAGTCAATTTGGAACCTTTGTAGGATATTGAAGTGCAACTAAACCTTCTATGAGAACTTCCATTTGAAATGGTTTGCAAAAAGAACTAATGGAACTACACCTATGGGGAAGTCATTTGAAATTGGATCTACAAAAAAAACCTTCAGAATTGAAACTACCAACTACACTTTCTTTTAGGTCTAGTCCAATTGAAAAGTTTTAATGATGACATCAACAAAAGGATAGAGTGACATTAGCATGATGTAAGTGTGACATCATCATGGATTGGTCTTGCTCAGGATTGATGATGTCAATTTCGAGTGGGATGACATCAACATGCCATCAACCAAGTACTACTTGTGGGAACATGCAAATGGACTAATTTGGGAAAGTAGCTTTGAAAGGTTTGTTTATAATTGGGTAGGGAAACTTTGAGAAAAAGGATATGATGTCAGCAAGGAGGCATGCATAATTTTTTAAGTGAACTTGGGTAATGAAAATTTTTAAGGATCTAGTTTGGATGAACCTCAAGCTTTTGCAAAATTCTAAATTATATTTATAAAGTGGTCATAAGTGGAAAATCCTAAGTGAACTTGACAACTTCACTTTTCAAAGGTTTAGATTAGATGGAGGCTAAGTACCTACAATATTTAGACTTCTGCAAAAATTTCAAATTTGTCTTTATGAGTGATTGGGTATGGGGAAAGTTAAGTGAATTAGTCCTTAAAACTTTTGTTAAGTGAAATTTAGATGGGGCACAACTATTCATGAACAACCTACCTTGCAAGAGAAACAAAGTAGATTGGACCTTGCAAGCAAGCACAATTGCAATGGTTGGAGGGGTAAAACTTGCAAGTGATTTTCTCCTTTTCCTTAACAAAATTGGGGAAATTTTCAAAAGAACTAGAGCCAAATTTTGGACACTCTACCCAATCATGATGAAAATTTCAACACATGATTGTTTTAGTGTTGAACTCAAACAAGTCAACATTAACTATAAATATATAATAATTATTTCCTAATCCAAGTAAGGTAAGATTGATTAATTATTTTTCTTTACTAGTTGTAGACACTTAAAAATGTATTGATCATATCACACTTAAAAATGTTGACATACATGAAATTTGAATTCAAAACCTTGATTTCTCGCTCAAAAACCTAAAAAGGGGCCAAATGGGACTCATACGCCACTTGTGATGTATAGGTCCCATTTGGGTGGGACTCATACGCCCAAGGTGGCGTATAGGTCCCACCAAGATTTTTTAGGTGGAGGAAATGTTAGTGAGTTAGAAAATTAAGTATATTTGTTGATCTTGTCAGGATTTTAGTTGAAATAAGCCTCAAGATGCATAATATAGGGTCTTAGGGGCCTATTAATGATGATATGAAGGTCATATTTGTAAGGACCAAAACTTAATGTGAAGGTGCAAATAAATACACTTTACAACATTAAATTAAGGCAAAATTAGGTCTATTTAGCTTAAAAGGGCCCTAAATCTAATGTGAATGTGTAAAACACATTACAACACAAGATCAAAGTGAAATTAGGTATATTGTAATGTTAAACATTCCCAAATCAAGTGCAAAAATGTAGAGGGATACTTTTTTCGTTGCCACGAGCTCATCTTATTATTAATTATTCATTCCCAAATTAAGTGTGAAAAAGGGATAGTTTTTCCTACACTACAAAGTATAAGAAAGTAAATGTCCATATGTAAATGTCAACTTATACTTAAATATTTATTTCATGTATATAGTATACTTGGTAGAGAAAGAGAAAAAGAAAGAGTTCAAAAAAATGCAAGTTGCAAAAATTTATGCTTCACATTTGGCGAGTGCCAAATTTTGCACTAGCCAAATGGAGCTCTTCATTTGGTGAGTGCCAAATTTAGCGCTTGCCAAATGATGAACTTAATTTTTTGCTCACCAAAATTATTTTAATTTTGACATACCAAGCCTTAGGCTTAGTAATCCGAGCCATTTGGCAAGCGCTCGATTTGGTGCTCACTAAATGGTCATTTCAGGTAAAAAAACAAAAGTGGCACCTTTTTGTGTCACAGATTGGTGCACACACCCTTTTATTGTTAAATTATTTACCATCACTTCTTATAGACCATTACCTCTGATCTCTATCAATGCATGTATCACTTATTTTGATGGGTTCTTATATTTTGTTGTATATGATCCTTCTAGATCATTAATTCTCTTATTTATCTCTATCATATGAATGGGGATGCATTTTTACGGAGGTGTTGTTTTATCATATATGTGATTTTACTTCATAGATTTAGTTGTTATTTTTCCTCCTCTCTTAAATACACTCAATTCACTAGTCTATAGCTTTACCTTGACTATACCTTTCTTATAACTAGTAATAGTGATTCTCATGAGTACAATGATATTTTTAATTTCAATAATTTTCCTTTATTGCATGAAGATTAGGTATATGATGCTACTTTATGTAAAATGATCTACGTTCTTTAGAAATTCATGATCTGTTAATATTTTTTAGGATATTGTTCATATATGTTATGGTAGCCCTATTTATATCCTCTTAGATCTATCTTTATCATTTGATGATTCAACTTGTTTAGGTTTTAGAGTTATTATTTCATGTCATGTTGTTATACCTAGTGAGAAACTTATTCATCCATATCATGATTGTAATTCTCTTGCATCTATGAATTCTCCTCCATGTGACTCTTTTAATGCATTATTATTTGACAATCTTAGAGATGTTTTTTTATTAAAAATAAGTAGGGAAAGGGCCTTGATCCCATAAGTTTATAACATAAATAAATTAAAACATACATTATAACCATAAAAGATAGAAAGTGGGAACGTAGGCCTAGAAAAATAGAAACACCAAAAAAAAAATCTTTACCTAATAACAAATAACACCAGAGAACTAGAAACAACATTAGAATATAAGGTTCCAATCTCCAAAAAAAATTCTCTCTCTAATTTTGCAACACCTTATTGTTTTCAATCACTCCTTGAGTGTCTTTTTCTTTAGCTTTCTTCTTCTATTTTTAAATTTTAGACTAGCCAAAAATAATCCCCATAACAACCTTCTTCATAAATACCTTAAGTCACATAAATAAAATTTCCAAGGGTTTTTTTCATTCTCTTCATCTTTTCGTTGTAGCTATTTGCATCAATCTTTTTCTCCAATTCCTCTATTCTTTTTTAAATGTTAGTCAACTCTTCTCTTTTAGTTCCTATTGTACCCAAGTTATTATCATAATTGTTTTCCCAACTAGAAATAGTCTTGTCATCTACCCTTTCCTTTCCTCCCTCATTCCTTGGAAATGATGATACAAAAATATTCTCTGTCACATACATATCTTTCTGCTATTCCTTGAATTCCTTGCTTTCTTCAGTAATATATCTTCTTTCACATTTCTCTTATCTTCCTTATATTTCCCTTCTTCCTCCTCCTCCTCATATTCCTCATTGTCATTCCTTTTGTCATCCTCATATACTTCCTACATGTTCTCCTTGGAATCATCATGTGAGGAGTCTCCACTCAAACCTCCCTCTTCCTATTGAGGGAGAAAACCCTCATCTTCAAAATCATCCTCATCAATTTTAGACATAATTTATTTATCTTTAAAAAAATTCACATTAACAACAATAGAGGATTTGGAAATCCTAGCAGATCTTCTTCCCCCCAAAGACTTCAAGTTGCATTGACGAACCCCTTCATTATCTTTACCCTCTCCTTCAACATAAAACTATCAATAGTCCCCCTTTCCCTTGAAATTTTAGGGTTTTTGAGCTATTTTTCCTTTTACTTAGATTTTCCACTATGGCTTCAACCTATACAAAATAAGGAGATTTCCTCTTTCTAGGAGGGTTAATAAGCAACTCTTATGATGAATAACAATTTTTATCAGTAGAATATTTTTTTCCCTTTTTATATCCCTTCTTAATACTCAAACTAGGGCCACCCTTACACCATTGAGTGAGAAATAGAGGATTTTTGTTGTTTTCCAAAAGGTTTAACTCCACATTACCTTTTCAATACACTAAGATGGCCATAAGGGACATAGTAAGATTACAATTATAAAGTATCATGATTAATCCTTGGTGTATTAGCTCAGGGTAGGTCCCATCAAAAGTACATTTATCAATAGAAAAAAGAAAATAAAAAGGAAAATTGATCTTTTTACCTGTCTTATATGATTAAAAATTAGAAAATGGTATCCATTAAAAATTTAAACCTTCCTTCAAGATTAAAGTGTTTCATCACATGTAAGCCTACCAAGGCCCACATCATAGGAAGCTTCTTTCGACTATAATCATTTTGGATTTCCTCTACTTTCTTGCTGATGACGTAGTCACATGCAATCACTCACACAACACCCAAATTCCATATTACAATGACTTATAAAATGATTAAACCAAAATTGACAATAACTTGTGTCAATTTTAATTGATTACAACTGCACATCCATAAATTTCAACTTGCAAGTAAATGATGACGAAGATTACAAATGCACACAGTCTGGAATGAATTTGGTGGTTCTCTCTCACTCTCTATCTCTCAGATGCCAAATGACTACAAGAATTTCTCATTCATTTCATTATAAACGGAGACTTCACCACTATTTGTAACATAAATGAAATAGAAAACAAACAATAACAAATAACATGGGCCTTAACGAAAAAATTATCTTTTATTCATGCAGGTGGATCTGATTCATATTACAATGATTAAGATTCCTCAAGGATCGATGCTTCCATTCTTCATGATCAACTCCTCTTTTCCTCACTTATCGACCTCCCCACTATTTGCATTCGACCTCCTTTTTATAACACTGCCTAAAACTCCTCATCTGGCCGCACACTTTAATATTTCATAATGGTTCTTCCTTTCACCACCTTCCTCCTTATGTAGCTACCTAACAATCACTCCTCTTTTAACTACTCATACCATTTCCTCTTCTTCTATGTTATCAGTCTCCTAGTATCCACATACGTCACCACCACCGGCCAACCACCATAGCTATCTGACCATCAAGGGGACTTAGAGTAGAGTCCTTCCAACAAAGCTAAGTCTCTTCGATGAGTTTCCTTCATGTTCCATCGAGCTGGATCGAAGAGACTCAAGATAGAGTCCCTTTGATGAGGGTAAGTCCCATCGATAACGAATTTCCCGCTCACACACCGTAGACATATCTCTCATTGGGCTATCGAGGAGACTATGTTTAGACTCCCTTTGAAGTACAAAGGTCTCATTGATGACACATAGTCTTCACATCAGGCTATTGAAGGGATGCCATTTAAAGTCCCATCGATCACATAATGTGACATCGATGAAAGAGCAACACTGGACAAGGGGCTGGGGCTTACAAAATGAACTCAAATGCATCTAAAAAACATAATGAAACACCAAACTAAAACATGACCAAAATTCGATGGAGCACGATGCTCTTGCATCAGACTCCTAGGTGACTAAGAAATCATGTGCTCTTACACATGGAGTCCACAATGTCAACTTTCAGCTCTTCAATTTCTTTTTCCTCACCTTCCAATTTCTTGATTCTGCACTTCCATACTTGCATTGTTTCCTTAGAAGTTTCTTGATCTATATTTTCCAGCTTCTCTCTTTCTATGGATACCTCCTCTGATTCTCTTTATTAACTCCAAACCCCCACCATCCTGTCTCCTCTTCACAATCTTCCACCAACATTTTCCCAAATGAAACAACTTCCTTATTATGGGTAAAATTAGTTACTATTGCAGTATCAACTGGAACCATTACACCATGTACCTTTTCACCATTTGTCAATTCTTTTATTGTAATCCCATTTAAAAATTTGACACTTTCATTTTCCACTGCATTTTCCTTCACTAAGCTGGCACTTCCACCATCCGAACGAAACTGCACATTTGATACAGATTTATTTTTTTATCTTCATTATAGTTGTTATCTTCAACATGAACATAATTTTCTCTATCATCAGACTCTACTTCACATTGAGTACCATCTTCCAAAAAATTATCAAATTGATCAAATTCAAATTTCTAAGAATCTGCATTTTTTCATTTTTTGTCACTTGGTAATCTTCTTCCTTAACATCTACAAAATGTTCATAATCTTCATTATCAACATCCTTGTCTATAATGTCTTCTACATGACTTGGCTTTGCTTCAAGCTCTCTTTCCTTGGATTTCTTTTGATGTCCTTCAATCACCACAGGGTTAGGAAAATAATACTTTTCCAATGAATCCATTTGACTTGAAATCTTTTGCAATTCCTCATATAACTTCCTCTTCTCCATGCCATCCCAATATCTATCCCAAGATGGTATTACAACGTGTCTTCTAATTGCAATGTGCATCCTCTTCACTGCTACAATACTTTTCCAACTTGCAATTTGTCACCAATATTTTGTGCCTCCTTCTCTACCCTCTACAGTTACAGGTCTCCTCTCTCCTACAACAAATTCTCCTAGGGTTTACTCAAGACACAACCGCTTGAATCTTTTCCCACACCCATCGGTCCTGGCACAAGTTGCCTCATTGTTGGTGTAATGCCCCATCTTGTAACCTAAAGAATGTTGCATTGACTACGATAGTGTAATATTTTTTTTTTTAAAAGTGTAAACATAATCTTCACTAATGCAAACATTCCCTAAGATACACGATGACACACTACATGTAAATCCCATAGATTACAATAGTATTTAACATAGCATGTATTTAATTCACATAAACTTAAGAGAATACATTCAATAACATTTAAATTACATCATTTAAGATATAGAGAACAAATATGATTATTTCTTTTCATAGCATTTATAATAACATTTACAATACTCATTTCCAAATGAGGTAGTTCATATAAAAATGTACGATAACATATTACAAAAGTTCTCCCTGATTACAATTGAGGAGTGATACATGAATAAGGTTTCCACTGATACAAATAAGAAGACATATATCCACATATGAGCTCTCCATCCAAGAAGTACTCATCGCCATGAACAAGAATTAGGGACCCAATGGAGTAAGGTGCACATTCCACCCAACCATGTGGTACCCGTAGGCCCACCCCCCGTGCTAGGAGATAGTAAAAAGGTTCCCTAGACATAACATACAAACCCTAGACACAAGAAAAACCAAAGACAAAACTATACAAATATCAACTTAACTTAGTGGTTACATTGCTTCCAGAATTGAATGATTGAATACACTAAGTTCACAACGTTACTGTTTTTATAGGTTGAGTGTCATCACAATGTTGCATAGGTTACCCAGGCGTTTCTACCTAGGTTTCGGCCCCCATCTTGGGTTACCTGGAAACCTCTTATGAAACCTGGCCCCACATGCAATCTGTTGCGGAATCGAATATCTCTCATAATAACAAGATATCAATTTTTCCATTCTAGGCCTTCTCGACTCATCCCCAAGTCTGAACTAGCCCTTGAGTCCATGAGTGAGGCATAATTAATCCAGTTAAATATTTTAGACTACCCAATGTATTGATTTAGTTTTCACTGATTATCTAACTCTACATGAGTTACCCAGGCACCACTTTGTGTGCAAACCCTCATTAAGAGCCACTCCCCTAATAATAACACAAGGAAACTAATTCCACTAACTAAGGTAGACAAAGTGCACATAAACTAGCATCAAATACCAATCATTTAATAATGGACATCACAACCTGTTCATAGAACTAGGTGTCTAAAAATAAAACAAATAGAACCATGTGCACTACCCTAGTTTATCCAAAATATGAAACCATCATAAATATAACTCCCTTTCAAGAAAATTACATTTGGAAGACTTAAGTTCTCAATTAGTCCCAATTTTTCCATACAATCTTGAACAATAGAAAACACAACTTAAATGCAATTCAAACAATTATTTACTAATACTAGGATTTCCTAAATCCATTTTCCATCACAAAATAATAATGATAATATTTGAACCATAATATACTATCTTAATACAATTCCATTTTCAAACAAATAATGCATTAAAATCTATTTGTTTACTACAATTTCCCAATAATAATTAAATAGTTTTCATCCTCCTCTTCTAATCATTTTAATATAAAAACAACTCATTTCACTCTTTTATTAAAAGATCATACATTTAAAATGTATATATGCAAATTTTCAATATATTAAAATTAAATATAATTTTTTTACAACATAATTAAATATATATATATACATATATACATATATATATATATATATACATATATACATATATATATATACATATATACATATATATATATATATACATATATACATATATATATATATACATATACACACATATATATATATATATACATATATATATATACATATATATATACATATATATATATATATTATTCACATTTAACCAAACTCGTATATAACAAATTCCATATAAAATAAATTATATATATATATATATATATCACATTTAACCAAACTTGTATATAACAAATTCCATATAAAATAAATTTTGAAACTAATGAAAATTGAATTCCAAATACATTAAGGGCGACATAAATGGAAACTAGGTTTTCCATGGCTGTTTACACAGCCGGCCCACATTGGCCGCGACTATGTTGGCAGCTTGAGGGCTGCCTGTGTGGGTAGCGCCCGCTGCCTCCACAACTATTTCCCTTCATGGGCGGCTGTGGGGGTAGCCCCTGCGACCCCATCTTAAACAATTTTTTTTTTATTAAAATTTCCGTGAATAAAATCCATGTGATTTTAAAAAAATTCACGTATGGATTTCGCAGTTTCATAAATAAATAAAATTTCACAAAACAATTACACAATAAAATACATATGTATATGTATATATATATTATTTATATACATATACATATGTAAATATATATACAATTTAAACAATAAATAAAATATTATAATCAGGTAATCATTTTCAGAGGGGGTTTTCTTCAGGAAATTAAGAAACTTATCAATTTACACAATTTTACCAGAGATAGTAATTTCAATAACAGAGGGTTTCATTTTCAAATCAAAACCTCAAAATATTTTCCACAGGGAATATTTAGCAAAGTTTATGACAGAGGTTTCCATTTCCTCAATTTAATCTATAGAGATTTCTTTTGTTTTCTTTTGAAATTTTACTATTGTTTAACCATAACTCCCTGGGTTGTTCTCTGATTTCACTATAAAGTTTTGTTTCGAAATTTCACAGAGAGGTAACAAATTTTCTACAAAAATATTTTCAATAAAATTTCACCGAGAAGAACAAAAGCTTCAATCAAAATTATTTCTTCAGGCAATCTTTTAATTTTTACAAATTAACAAAACTTCTATAAATTTAAATCTTTATACAGACAATCTTTTCAAATCACAAAAGCTAAATAAATAAATAGCAAAGAACTTGTATTCCTATAGGTTGAAGAGTTGACAGATGAAGAAAAGCTTTGCCTGCTACGTGCAACTTCCAAAGCCCTTTTAAATCCCACTTTCCAAAAGAATGCAAATTACTGAGCAATAATAAACCCGAGATCTTCTTCCAGAATTATAAATCAAAACCCCAAATCAAAAATCACAATTTCTTCAGCAACACTCTTTTTTCAACTCTCCATCCTGATGATGGCTCACTGTGTGTGATCCGAAACGTTGATGAAAAAAGAGTCCACACAATCAAATCCAGAAGCAATAGATTCAAACACTCTTTTTTTTTCTCTTTTTTCGTGAAGTGCTTTCTTGCCTTCCCCATTCTGGCAATATTCTCTTTGAGAAAATCCTCAACAAGAATTTTTGCATTTAATTCAACTAACACACATGGAAAATCAAGAAAATATCTTCTAACAAACTCACAGATATTTTCCTCTATCAATTATCAAGAATTATTTTATTTTATTGAATTTAAAAATTCAAAATTAATTTCATTTTTATTTTAATACATATTTAAAATTCCATTTCACATAAAAGCATTTAAATAATGTTTAATCTATTAACTCAATAAAAGTAACTTTAACTAATTAATTAATTTATTTAATAAAATAATTTTAATTACAATGACTAAATTATTTTACCAATAAACTAATTTAATTAATTAAATAAAATATGAAGATTTTATCTACAATATTTAAATTTAATTTAAATAAGCATTAAATTACAAAGAATATTAATCTAACATTAAATTCACAAAATAAACCTTGTATAACAAATAATCAAGACAGACTAGACGAGACAACCAAACATACTAGACCTAAACTGACGACATACTGTGACTAGGTTTGAGACTAGACTAGGAAAAACCTCGTTACTATCTCCCAATCAACATTACCATTGAGTCTGGACATGCTCAGACCTGTGAAACTAGGTGGAGTCGGTGTCATGTACCTATAATCCTACAATCAAACAAATAACATACATGTATATAATCCATGATTCAAACACACCATGAGGAGAAAATCGTGGAAATCATAGGGCACTCGCAAGTGAGTGATGAAATTCCATTCTCCTCACCAATATAATATCACATTGAACTGACAAAATAAATATCAATTTAAACTACCATGAGCATATATAGCAATAACATCACCAAAACATAATGTCATCAACTAAAGAAGCATAACCATCAATCAGTCTATACTAACTAATCCACCAAACCAAAACAATAAATAGTACTGTCACAGTCTCAAAGCATCAAACAAAAGCATAGAAAAATAATAATTCCAACCAGTAACAGGAGGGGTATTATAGTTGGTGATGCACTCAGAACCATTGGCTCTAATACCACTTGATGATGTAGTCACACACAATCACTTACACAACACCCAAATTCCAGATTACAACTCAGAAAATGATTAAACCAAAATTGACAATAACTTGTGTCAATTTTAATCGATTACAACTGCACATCCATAAATTTCAACTTGCAAGTAAATGATGACAAATATTATAAACACACATGGTTTAGAACGAATTTGGTGGTTCTCTCTCACTCTCTATCTCTTGGATGCCAAATGGCTATAGGAAGTTCTCATTAATTTCGTTATAAAACTAAGACTTCACCACTATTTGTAACAAAAATGAAAGACAAAACAAATGATAACAAATAAAATAGGCCTTAACGAAAACATTATCTTTTATTCATGTGGGTGGATTTGATTTAGATTACAATGATTAAGATCCCTCAAGGATCAATTCCTCCATTCTTCATGATCAACTCTTTTCCTCACTTATCGACCTCCCCACTATTTGCATTTGTCCTCCTTCTTATAACATCGCCTAGAACTCCTCATCTGGCTGTGCACTTTAATCTTCCATAATGGCTCTTCCTTTCGCCACCTTCTCCCTTATGCAGCTACCTAACAGTCACTCCTCTTTTAACTACTCATAATGTTTCCTCTTAACTTAACCACCCTCTTATTATCTTTGTTGTACCTTTAAATAATAGTTGCCTCTTCTTCTATGTTATCGGTCTCCTCATATCCACATACATCACCACCGCTGGCCAACCACCACAAATATCAAACCATCGAGGGGACTCAGAGTAGAGTCCCTCCAACAAAGCTAAGTATCTTTGATGAGCTTCCTGCATGTTCCATCGAGCAATTGAAGAGACTCAAGATAGAGTCCCTTCGATGAGGGTAATTCTTGCCAATAACAACTTTCCTACTCATGCACTGCAAACATATCTCTCATCGGGTTATCGAGGAAACTATGTTCAGAGTCCCTTTGAAGTAGAAAGGTCTTGCCAACAACACAATATTCACATCAGGCTATTGAAGGGATTCCATTTGAAGTACCACCGATCACATAACATCACACTGATGAAAGAGCAACACCAAACAAGGGGCTAGGGCTTACAAAATGAACTAAAATACATCTGTAAAACACAACCAAACACCAAACTACAACAAATAAAAACTAAAATACGACCAAAATTTGATGGAGTGCGATGCTCCTGCATCACTTTCCTTCCTCAAAAAAGGATTTACTAAACCTATTCCATTCACCTTTAATTCTTTTTTCAACTCTTAACCCTTAATAGGTTAAGATAGTTTCTCTTGTAATCAAGTCTTTTGTCACTTTAAACTTGAACCTTCGAATAGCCATCTTGCATTGCATCTAAATATTCACAAATTTGGAGGTCAATTTATTTTTACACCCCTTCATCACTGTAAAGAATGGTACACAACCCCCTTTTTCAAAAAATTTCTAGAGCTCCACATTTTATCTCAATGCCTCATAAGAAACATGTTTCTTTAGAAGCCTCAACCTACCCATGTTATTCTTCTTACTATTACCCTCTCCAAACCCATAGAGAATTCCCCTTATTTATTTTCTACTCTTACCCCAACTCCAATTATGAATGTTAATTAAAATGTAGCCTTGACTCTCACATATCATTTTGTGAAATTTCTACCTTTTCTCCTAGTTATCAACGCCTTCTCTTGTAATATTTCTCCTCTTGACAATTCACAATATTAGCCAATACATCCATTGAATTTATTATCCTAATCACCTTTCCCCTCCACAAAAAAATCTAATTCTTTCATTTAAAAGTAATCTTAACAAAATGGCATTTCTCACAAGCTAATATTAAAATCTACACAAAGGAGTGAATAACCATCATTATCCTTCTTTCTGTCTCTTGGGAGGTGTTTAATTATTTCCCAAATATTTTAATTTCTAGACATAAAATTCTCTTTTCCATTTATTATCCATACTAACCAAAAAAAATTGACTATAGATTTCTACATTACTCATATTGATGAAGAGCCTAAGACCAACCGCATCTTCCAACTCATTCTCATTCTAGGGCATCTATTAAGTGCCACATCACACAAATCTAATAAAGAAAGTGAAGGTACCATAATTTTAAGAGTAATAATTTAAATAATATGTTTCCTTAGACAAAACCTCCCTAATTTTTAACAAGAGATTTAAAAAAGTCCAATAATATCAATTAGAAAAAAATATACCAAAATTTAAAACATCTGCTACTTCATTACCTTCTTTGTAGGTAATGATTAATCTTCAAATTATTGAAATTCCCTAACAAATCTTTGCACTCCTCTAGCATATTTGAAATCTTCCAAGAAGGGATAAGGTTATTATTCAGTAGATTAATACTAATTTTTAAGTCTCCTTTGATCACAACATTATGGAATCCTGGCTCCTTTGCATTCTTTTAACTCCCCACCAAAAAACATAGACTCATCTTCATTATTTGATCTCTTTCCTATATTTTTAGCATATCCTACAATCAACCAACCTTTTTCATCCCTTGTCACTCCCTAGCCACACAAACACTTGGGTTACCTTTTGTGCAACCATTAAAATTAAGCTTTACCTAACTAATTTTAGGGGGATTCTGTTTGATGTTGTTCTTGAGAATTTTTTTTTCTTTAGTTAATCTTAGTAAGATCCTGATTGATTCCCCAATTTTTCTTTATGCTTTGCTCAATATAAGAAGGCATCATTTTGAAAAACCAAAAACTTGTACATTGATATTCTCTTGCACAAGTTATTTTAATACTACTAAATACTTCTCTATTATTTCTATATTGGTCTCTAAATATCCTATTGTTCCTTTCTTTCCATATACCCCAAGTAGCAATTAGGGGGTTTGCTTCCATATCTCCAAAATCATAGGGTGAGAAAAGGGAGATCCCTTATACCATCTATTAACAAACTATTATAGGCCCTTAGGGAAGGTCCAATGAACCTTGTAGTTAATCAACAACTCCATCTAAACTTCTATGGAAAAAACATTGTGAAAGAGTAGATGTTCCACAATTTCTTTCTCCTTTTAGCTCAAATTACACCTATTAAAACATTGAAATCCTCTCTTATTCAAGTCATAAATAGTAAGAATCTTATTATAAATAACATCCCACCCTGGAAGCAGTTTAATCTAGGGATCATTCTACTATTTCATGCTCTATTATAGTTAAAGAAAGAAGCATTATTTTCAACATAAATAAGACTATAAGCCAATTTGACAAAAAACAAGTCAAAAGGATTTGGAGACCAAATACATTCATGTTTCCTTCCCAAAGAACAAAATAGACAATCACTAATGTACAAAATAGCCCCTATTGTTTTCCACCTCTCAAGGTCCTTCCTTCCAACATTTGACCACAAAAATTCGTTCCATTTAGGTTGATGCCCATTCTAGTCAATATAGCCATTCAGTTTATTTTCATTATATCTAATGAGCATATCTCTTATTTGAACAAATGTTTAAACAAAAGGCAACAAATGGCCTTCCTTCCAAAGGACATTCAAAAAATTAACTATTTTACCATCTCCCACCCTTCCAAAAATTCCTTGTTTAATCAAATTTTTGATTTTGAATAAATTATTCTAAATAGCCAATCCTTGATGCAAAGTAGAAGAGGATAAAAACTAAAGTAGCCTCTATTTTCCAAGTATTTGGCTTTGAGGACAATAGCCCACTCTCTATTTCTTTCAAGGAGATTTCAACCAATTTTTTCCATTGGAGATTTATTAAACAGTTTTAGTCTCCTTATACCAATACCTCCTTACTTTCTAGGTTTACAAAATTTCTCCCAACTTACCAAAGCAATTCTTGATTTTCCTCTAGTGCTTGTGCAAAGAAAATTCTTCTAGATCTACTCAATTCTTTCAACCATACAATCTAGAATCTTAAAGAGAGATAAGTAGTAGATCGAAATATTTTGTAGAGAAGCTTTCAATAGTTGATATTTACTAGCTTGGCTTAATAGCCTCCCTTTATAGCCAACCAACTTGTTTTGAATCCTTTCCACAATACTATTCCAAAAATTGTTAGAGAGTTTCTATGTGGATAAAGGAAGCCCGAGATAGAGATGTGTTTCTTGATATGGGATCAACTATTTATGATGATTATACTAGTGATTTAAGCTTTGCGATGACTATATTTTTCTTCTACCACCAATGATGTGCCTATATACACAATCATGTTGTTTCTTTCTCTTATTAAGACATGGCCAATGAATTTTGATCCATGATACCCATATTGATGCTAATGATAATTTATTTTATGATGATAGTATAGTTGATGTTTCTAATGCGCCCACTATTTGTGATTCTATGTTATCTACATCTAGTTACTTATCTTGTTAACCTATATGGATACATCTATGGTTTCTAATTCATCTAATGATGATCTTACAACTAATAATGATGATGTCTGCTCCTTGATTCTCGATTATTTAACTAACGAGAATATTCGTGATATTTATATGATTAATAGTAAACTTTAAACTAATGAGAATATTCATGATGATGTCTCCTCCTTTGTTCTTGATGATTTAACTAATGAGAATATTCATCATGCTTGTATGATTAATGGTAAACTTTTACTTCCTTTATTACATACAATTGCAATTGATGATAATTTTTTTCCACCAATGAATGTTACTTATAGCCATAGAAAAAATGTTTCTATATTCACATCAGGATCTAATACTCAAAAAACAAAATCAAATATGGTATCCTCTAGTACGATGGGAGCAATAGTATCTTGAATGCATAACATGATATGGAGTATTGATTAAAGGCCTCGTTAAGATAATCAATACATGAGATATTGTTAAAATAGGATATTATAATTTTGGATTTTGGAGAAGAATCATGAGTGAACTGTATCCTTCGAGCAAGGATGGTACACTTTTAGATTGATTACCACGAAAATGAATATAGACTTCAAGTTCTATTGTAGCATAAATGTGATAACGACTGGATTAAAAACACAAGGAATTCTGAATAGAGATGGAAATTATATAGAAAAGAACGAGAAGGGGCTGAAAGCAATAGTAAGGGTGAATTTTGTGAATGCCGCAGTTTAACCTGATTGAAAACGAGTCGGTGGAATATTGACGGAGAAGAAACCAAATTTATCATTGGCAGGAAGAAAATATCTATGAACACACTCCCATGTTCCCCCGACAACCAGACTGGATTTTAACGCAGCATAACATAGAAACACATGTAATGTCATATGATAACAATACTACTGTAGTGTGACACTAGAACAAGAAATATAGAAAGACCCATTTGTTTAATGATAGTATACGTCTTAATTTTCTTTTGGGTGGCTAGCAAAAATAGTCTCTAATTCCACTCCCTCTTTTCACTGATTATAACTCCACTCTCTCTGACTGATTTTTCTTCCTTGACTTACGGATGTGCTGCATCACTTCTGAATTTATACCCGTGCTTGATTGTAACATCCTGCATCTTAAGACTGGCCACCATTAATTTTATACTTATTTGTTGTTATTGGTCTTGCATCGTGCCAACTATTTCCCATCTCCCATATTGAGGGCTCTCCACTAGCCACAGTTTCCACCACTACCACCCCATGAAATCTGTGGACTAACTCCTAGCCATTGAAATCGACTCAACCTGGAAATCTCCTGTTGTAGGAAACCTTGTCTTATACGTTTGATAGAAAATTACTTGAAGACAACCAGGACTTCCAGGGGCTTTTAAAATGCAAAAAATGCTTGTTCGTGTCATGCGTCGTATGAGTTGGGCAATATCTTAAATGGGCTGTTTTTAATTGGTTATTTTTAAATATTACCTTGTCTAATAGTGAAAAGATAAATTTTATTTATAGAAATTGACAGTTATTCATTATTTTTTGGTGAGGATGATGTGTAAAATTGTGATTGGTCTTTTGACTATTAAAACATGTGTTGTTTAAGTAAATGTTCTTATTGAGCATATAGTTGCTTTTTAAAATATTTATGTAGTATTTGTCCTCATAATCTCTCCTTGAAAAATCTTTGCTATTGTTTGTTGGTTTAGTCTTCCTCCAAATTTGTCCCAACATCAATGTTTCTTTACTACATGTTTTCATTCCTACCATGATCAACTTTTAAAAATTGATACTTTTCTACATAGTTTCTTTTTTAGAAACATTTAATTGCTAGAGCCATGGTTTTCAAGTATGTTATCAATATCACTCCCAACAAAAAAATTAAATGCCAGGTCATAATTTATGGTGATCCAAATTCCAATTCTATTTATGTTTTTTATCACCTACCCAATTCATACATTATTTAAACAAAAACTAGTATGCATTCTTGTTTGCCATTACCTACAACACCTAACCTTAAATGATTTTGGTAGTTAAAACAAAAGAATGGTAAGGGATGAGAGGAAGATTCATAGTTGTAACATTTTCAAATAGTATTTGTTTAAAAATTGACACCAATAGTGAATTGACAACCCATCTAAAAATAAAGTGAAAATCCACATTTTAGTAGTAAAATTTTCAACACAGTGCTTCTTTAATTATTTCTCCACGTCTCATCATCTATTTCCTTCATTTCATCTATTCACTTTACTTGCATCCATAACTTCATCATTCATCATTCAAGAGGTCACTCATATCATTTTTTTTGCATGAATAACCTCTCCAGGAGGCATCATAATATCAACATTCAATATTTCATCATTTCATACACACAAGTGTGGATACTATCACTTTATTCTAATCACTTTATTCTAATCCATTTATTCCTTCATCATTTCCTCCTCAACTGTAGATTTTTGGGTAGGGCTTATAGGATTCTCTTGTGCTCTTAGGATGTTTCACCTAAAAGGAGAGGGATAAACCCTACACAAAAGGAATCTACACTAGGTTCACTCAAATTATGCAATGTATGATGTAATTAAGACTAGATGAGATGATCTAAATGCAACTAATCTAAGAAAATAATTAATTATGAATGCAAAACCTAAGAAATATGACTTGTTTGAAAATACATTGTGTTATGCAGAAATGAACTAGAAATGCATGCAATTTGTAATAGAACTTGACAAAACTGAAAGTGTGCACCTAGAATATGGATGGAGACTAGAAATGACATTTGTAATGCTGCTAATGCTGATTTTCAGTCTTGGTGGGACTCATTCACTAGTTTGAGCGAATTAGTCCTAGTTCTGCAAAATTGAGTCGGAACCTATTTCAGACAAAAGGGTATCTAAAAATGCAGAAAAGTAAAAATTGACCTTCGAGTGGGACTCATTTTCCACCCATGGTGAATCAGTCCATTTTTGACTTTCTAAATATTCAAAAGTGGAATCTGGAGCTTCTAATTTG
Source organism: Sequoia sempervirens (assembly GCA_007258455.2). Taxonomy (NCBI): domain Eukaryota; kingdom Viridiplantae; phylum Streptophyta; class Pinopsida; order Cupressales; family Cupressaceae; genus Sequoia; species Sequoia sempervirens. The sequence goes on along the minus strand of VDFB02379711.1, from coordinate 150,082,379 downwards.
CACTTTTGATTTTTCTAGGTGTCTACTTCCAAAACTCTAATTTATGGGTCTAAAAGTGAGGTTTTGTTGATATATTGACTTGTTGAATGAAGAGAAGATTTGAGCAACCTTGAAACTTGATCTCCAATGATTTCAAGGCTTCCAAGAGTCCTAAATATGCAAACACACAAGAAGAGGAGGGGAAATTTTGAATGTTAGGGCATGGGGGTTTGCCTTGGTCAACCCCCCTTTTAGGTAATTAAACCAAAATAATAAAAGGATGCAATGAAACATGCAATAATAGAGTTTATTAACTTTCCATGATGTTTTATCTTGAAATTATCCAACAAAACATGAAGGATCTGCCCTTAAATGTTTGAAAATTGATCTTGAATGACTTGTAATGTTAAAGCCCTAGTTTGCTTGAGAAGATAAATAATGAATGAGTTGTAAAAATGAGTCTACAGATGTAAATTAGGGCTTAGAAGGTTGTATTTATAGGAAATTTACCTATTTTACCCATTAATATCTCATCACAGGCTGACATGAAGTAATATTAAACTTAATTTTCACTTTTTTCTCGCTCAAAGGTTAAAATTAGGCCAAATGGGACTGATTTTCCACACATGGTGAATGGGTCCCACTTGGATGAGACTGATTCGCCATGCATGGCCAATGGGTCCCATAGGGGCCATTTTGATAGATAAAATGCTAAGAGATAAGCAAATAAGAGTTAAATTGCAACTTTGTTGGGAATTTTATCAAATTAGGCCTCAGGATGCACAATATGGGTTAATATGGACCTATTAGTGATGATGTAAGGGTAAAATAGGGATTGGGACACAAAATTCTATGTGAAAGTGTGATTAAATACACTTTACAACACTAAATGAGGTCTGCATAGCCTAGAAAGGCACAAAAACTAATGTGAATGTGCAAGACACATTACACCACTAGTTTAACATTAAGTTTAAGTTAAGAACCTTCTAGATTGATGTAATAATGTTATTAAACACATTTTATAATGTTGAAGTGGGGAGAAATGGGTTCATTAAGTCTAGCAGAGCATGAAATTCCTTTACAAGACTCTACAACAGCTTTACAAGACATTGTTAAAGAATGTTATTCAATTTGCAAGGGTCCAAGACCTAGTGTGGATGCATAAAATGCCTCACAACACTAGATTAAGACCTCATTAAGTCCAATTTTTCATGAATTGTTCCCATGTCAAGTAAAGGGGTACTTTTTTCTACGATACATTTAGCCCCCACTTTAGTGAGAGGATGAACTTGCTTCAAACTCACACTAAAGTAGACATTCAAGAGAGATCCAAGTGTACTGATGTAGATGACAAAGAATGACAAAGATCAAGAAGGAATTCAAGCCCCAAGGATCCAAGATCTGAAGTCAAACCATCAAGATACAAAATCATGCATTGGCAAGAACGAGAAAGAAAGATAGGGTGGAAAGGATGTACTCACTTTGGGGCCACAAAAATTCAAGTCGTTTGTGGGGTTAGAAGTCCACAACATACTCACTCTAGGGCAATGAAACTTCTGATTGTCTGTGGGGTGAGAAATCCCAAAGGTGAGAAACATACACTATTTGGTATGTACTCAAACACATAGGTGGCTATGGGGAAAGTCATGCCTCGGAATGGGATTCCCACTCAAACCATACCAAAGTTATACGTCTTGATAACTTTAATAAGGTGCCACAAGGAAAATTATCTTTGAGCTCTATGAGTTAAGAAAAAAATTGTATGTTTGACACTCATTGATATTGTTAATCCAGAATAGTGTAAGGATTGTTCAAAGGGATTTTTCTTTGTTTGTGCAATTCCTCATCTTAGGGAATGTCATGTTCAATGTCTCCAAGAGAGGATAAGTGCAAACGATCTCATCTTTTTTGCAAGAGAGGAAAAGTGCAAGGTCGCATCCTGGGCAACATTGTACCTAATGCTTCCAAGAGAGGGAATCAAAAGAAGAAGAAAAACACATAATGAAATGTGAGTGGTGATGTATTCCCCCACTTTAAAGTGGTTGTGAACACTAGTACTGAGAGAAATTTCTTTAAAGTAGAAGAATGAGACATGAGAGCTTACTCGAAAAGCCCTATGCCAAGTCATATGTTTCCAATAAGCTACATCATGAAAAAGGGAAGTATGTCATATGTGAGCCAACTTAAGGCATGTCATCCACATCCCAAGCTTGCTCTTATGTATTCATGAAATTTTAATGACTAGCCAAAGGAGTCAACCACAAGTGACATACGAGGGAAAGGCTATCGAACCTCATTCCCCCCACTTAGTGCAAGACAAAGGATAAGCTGAAATGATTGCTGAAATATATGCTAGAGTGACAATCAATATCAATTAGAGGAATTAGATGCCCCCACAGAGGGAAGTATACCAAACTCCTTAAGATTTTGGATTATGCAACTCAAAGCATGACATTCATTAGTGAAGTGACCATGAACACTATGATATGCATAGAATGAAGTCTTGTAATAAAATTTATTTTTAGTTCTAGGTGGAAGAGATATCAAGTGATCTTGGAGGAGTCTAGACAAGATATGTACCCTCTTGATCAAGAGAAGAAGATGGTCTTTTGGTTGGTATAAAAGATACATTTTTCTTAGTAGTAGATGTCATACTTACGCAAGACTCTTTAGATTGCAATATTTTATTCTCCCCATTGTACAAAGGTATAAAATCTAACGAAGTCAAATCATGAACATTTTGCGAGATGACATTGACATTAAGCAAAGGTGTATTTGTGTGCTGCATGTTTGGTAAAGGATTATTTTCAAGACCACTAGTTGTTAAGGATGATTTAGGAGTGCATTGTGTGAGATTATTGATGTTGAGTGAAGGTTTGTTGATCTAAGACAAAAGACAATAACCAAGACCATGAGTCATTTGTTGTGTGTTAAGCTCTATAGGGTTGCGGATACCTTGTTCTCGAGCACCACATCCTTTTCTGCCATATCCTTGTTGTTTCATGAGTTCATAACCTTTTCCATAAAACTTATTCATTTCTTTTGGATCGGGTGGTGCTTGTTCATAAGCGTCATCAAAGGTGGCTATATATTTCTTTTGGATCGGGTGGTGCTTGTTCATAAGCGTCATCAAAGGTGGCTATATAGTTTTCTTCTTTGTCTAAAGTAGTGGAGGCGGATGCTTTCGAAAGGTCTTTTGAATTTTATGTTGTCATGATGGTTGGTTATTCTTGTTTCTCATCTTTATTTTGTGTGATTATGTATTCCCCCATAAATGATGGTGTGAATTCTAAGGATCCCCAATCATCACCAAATAATTTAGACACCAATTCCTCATTGGTTTTTTCAATTTCAAGAGGGTCTATATTGGATGTTGGAATCAATGTTTTTAGAGGAATTGTAGCTCCTTTTTCAAGGTGTGATCAATTTTAAGGCTCAGGGTCTATTTCAACTTGATGAATGTTATTGTTATAGAAATATTTCATTCTATGATGAAGGGTTGATGGCACTCCATTCATCTCATGAATCCATGATCTGCCTAAAAGAAGATTATACGAAAGATCATAAGGCATGAAATGAATAGGAGTTTGCAAAGTATCCACCCCAACTATAATAGGCAAAGTGATTATACAGTGGTTGCTTTATTGTATTATCAAATCCTTGAATAGATACAAAATTAGGTATTATTTGTGACTTTTCAACAGGTAATTTATCAAGGAGATTCACACTACACACATTAAGGGTAGAACCATTATCGATAAGGGTTTGTTTTATCCCTATTCGATTGTATTGAGCAATGATCATGAAAGTTTCATTTTGTTTTTGTAACTCTAAAGGAGAGAGATCATGTTGATGGAAAGTAATGCCTAGATTAGTTTGATATGTTCAATGGATTAAAGCGACTACATCATTCAGAGTTGTACCAAGAGGAACTGCAATTTGTTTTTTAAAGGCTATTTGAAGAATATTGTGGTGATTTGGTGAGTTCTAAAGTAAATCCCAAAGGGAAATCTTTGCAAGAGTATTATTTAATTATTTAACAAGATCATACTCCTTTGTGCGTGGGAGGTAACAAGGAGCACTAGGTAGATAGGGTAAAGGTAAGGAGGGTGGAGTTGGTTGTGGCGGTTATGGATTATTTTGAGTGTTATATGTATGAGAAATGATATTATAACTCAGTTGCTATGACACATTAGTTTGAGGTGGGTAGAGGGTGAATTCAGGTTTGGTTTGAGGTGGAAGTTTATGTGAAGGGGATAAAGGATGAGTTGAGGTTGAATAATGTTGACTCTCGTAACAAGTCAGAGTCTTCATTGTCTTTGAAGGGCATTCTATCTTTGTCTTGGGTCATAATATTCTCCCTAGAAGGGGAGTTATTAGGATAATAACAAACCATATGTTTGTGACAATCAAGGTTTGGTCCATCCAAAATAACTTCATCACAACTAAGGGATTTATTAATGGTTGAATGTGTTTGATGATTCATAGTGGGGAGAGGAGAAGAAGAATTTATTTGATTGTGGGTTGTTTCTAAGGTCTCATTCTCTTGTACCATATGATCTACCCTACTAGGAGAGCTTGTAATATGTTCATTCAAGTTTGAGGTAGCTTCATCACAAGTGGGGGATACATCAAGAGAAGGACCACGATGGTGTTCAAATAGATTTTCCCAAATGGGAGGACCATTAGGGAAGGGAGGATCAAAGGTGTCATGATTCTTAATAGGGATATCTTCTAACATCAACTTGTACTCTTTACATCAAGGAGGGATATTAGGAGATGGACAAGATTGATTGTCATGACCATGAAGATTAGGTAAGGTGACTTGTAGGAATGTGTCTATGATCTCATGTTCTTGTTGTCTAACATCGTCCAAAGGGGAATAAGGAAATGGACAATCAAGACCCTCAATGCTTGTAACTTCACCAAGATACCTTCGTCACTAATAGGAGAGGTATCATGAGAAGAAAAAGTATGTGTATTATGATTGTTTACACTTCTATTCACACCAATGGATAATGTAATGATTTGATTAGTACCAACATGTTCCTCATTGTTGTAATCAAAATCTAACTCATAAGAGGGGGTGTTATGCTTATAAAATCCATGTTTAATCAAATAAAAGTCACATCAAAAGAACATGTTATGCAAAAGTAAATAAAGTGCAATGTAATTTTCAAATGTAAAACAAAGTAAATTACTGATTACAGTATGCAATAGTCTAAAAAATGAAATGCGGGAGACGTAAATGTGAGACTAAACAATGCATGAAATGAGCTATTTTAAGTGAGATCTAGTGAAATGCATGTTACAAAAATGTAACTAACTGATATAGATAGGTTAAGGAACCAAAAAAAAGCTTAAAAATAGAGTTATAAGTTCTGTAAAATGCAGTTTCAGGGGTCAAAAGGGACTGATTCGTCCAAGGTGGAAAATGAGTCCTAGTATGGACCTTTTTTAGAATTTTTAGAAATTTTGGAGGGACTTTGATGTTTTCTGAGTGCTATGATGCAAACCTAAATGAAAAATGTAGAGTTTTAGAAAATTTTAATGAATTATGATGCCAAAAATGCAACCTAAATGCACTTTTCTATGAATGCAAAATTTGAAACCTATCATGCAAATGAATTCGTGCAAGTCCTAATGTAAGATCAAGGCAACCTAGATGTATGGACTCCAAATCAAAAAAGAAAGTATTCTAAAAAGTAGATTTTTGGGTAGGGCTTACAGGCTTCTCTTGCGCTCTTAGGATGTTTCACCTAAAAGGAGAGAGATAAACCTTGCACAAAAGGAATCTACGCTAAGTTCACTCAAATTATGCAATGTATGATGTAATTAAGACTATATGAGATGATATAAATGCAACTAAGCTAAGAAATTGATTGATTATGAATGGAAAACCTATGAAATGTGACTTGTTTGAAAACACATTGTGTTATGTAGAAACGAACTAGAAATGCATGCAATTTGTAACAAAACTTGACAAAACTGAAAGTGTGCACCTGGAATATGGATGAAGATTGGAAATGACATTTGAAATGTTGTTGATGCTGATTTTTAGGCCTGGCGGGACTCATTCACCATTCTGGGTGAATCAATGATCCTAGTTCTACAAAATTGAGCCAAAACTCATTTCAGACAAAAGGGTGTCTAAAAATGTAGAAAACTAAAAATTGACCTTGGAGTGGAACTAATTCACCACCCATGGAGAATGAGTCCACTTTTGAATTTATAAATATTGAAAAATGGAATCTAGAGCTTCCAATTTGCACTTTTGATTTTCTAGGTGCCTGCTTCTAAAACTTTGATTTATGGGTTTGAAAGTGAGATTTTATTGATATTTTGACTTGTTGAATGAAGAGAAGACTTGAGAAACATTGCAACTTGATCTCCAATTATTTACAAGCTTCCAAGAGTCCTAAATATGCAAACACACAAGAAGAGGGGGGGAAATGTTGAATGTTAGGGCATGGGGGTTTGCCTTGGTCAAACCCCCTTTTAGGTAATTAAACCAAAATGATGAAAGGATGCAATGAAACATGCAATAATGGAGTTGATTACTTTTTCATGATGTTTGATCTTGAAATTCTACAACAAAACATGAAGGATCTTCCCTTGAATGTTTGAAAATTGATCTTGAATGACTTGTAATGTTTAAACCGTAGTTTGCTTGAGAAGATAAGTGATGAATGAATTGTAAAAATGAGTTGAGAGATGTAAATTAGGGATTGGAAGGTTGTACTTATAGGAAATTCACCTATTTTACCTGTTAATACCTCATCATAGGCTAACATGAAGTAAGATTAAACTTAAATTTCACTTTTTTCCTACTGAGAGTCAAAATTAGGCCAAATGGGGTTGATTCGCTACACATGGTGAATGGGTCCCACCTAGATGGGACTGATTCCCCATGCATGACGAATGGTTCCCACAGGGGCCAGTTTGATAGCTAAGATGCCAGGAGATAAGGAAATAATATTTAAATTGCAACTTTGTCAAGTATTTTATCAAATTAGGCCTCATGATGCACAATATGGGTTAATAGGAACCTATTAGTGATGATGTAAAGGTCAAATAGGGCTCAGGACACATAATTCAATGTGAACATGTGATTAAATACACTTTACAACACTAAATGAGGTCCACATAGCCTAGAAAGGCACATAAACTAATGTGAATGTGCAAGATACATTACAACACTAGCTTAACATAAAGTTTAAGTTAAGAACCTTCTATATTGATGTAATAATGTTATTAAACACATTTTATAATGTTGAATTAGGGAGAAATGGGTTCATTAAGTCTAGAAGAGCGTGAAAGTCCTTTACAAGACTCTACAACACCCTTACAAGACATTGTTAAATGCATGTTATTCAATTTGCAAGGGTCCAAGACCTAGTGTGGATGCATAAAATACCTCACAACTCTATATTAAGACCTCATTAAGTCCAATTTGTCATTAATTATTCCCATGTGAAGCAAAGGGGTACTTTTTTCTACAGCACACCTCCACATGGGGTAAACCCACAAAATTGGTTAACAATTCTAGTGAGGAAGGAAAATTGCAAAAAACACCCCCATTAAAATAAAATTTGTTTTTGGGGGTTCGAACTAACATTTGGTTCGAGTGAACCCAAAGGGGGTTCGCTAGAACCACCCTTCAAGTGAAGCCATTAAATGGTGGGTCTCACATTTCCTGAGAAAAAAAGTAAAGGAAAGGGTTGTGGAAAATGGGTTTGCTCAAACCAGAGTTTTCTTGAACCCCCCCTTTTCCCCCTTCTCTCCCTCTAGCACTAAAAAACTCTAGAATTTTTCCCTTCGAAGCTCGAGTTGAGGATGACAATGGAGGAGACTTCACAAACCCAACTAGATGATGGTAGTCCTTAGAACAAGCTATCCAACAAATATAATTTTAATATTTTTTGGTTTTATTATGTATTTGTTTTTTTAGTTTGATTAAACATAGGTTTTTCACTAAAAAATAAGCTCTTTGTTTTGCACATGTGGAAAAATAGAAGATTATCAATTTTTTTTTTGAAAAATATCAGTGCACTAGATATTGATGTCTTTGATCCAACTATACCATAGAAAAAAGGAATCTTGCTTGATTTGGGGAATAATTGATGATAAATTAGACTTAATAAGGCCCTAATTTAGTGTTGTGAGGTTTTTTACACATCCACACTAGGTCTTGGACCCTTTCAAATTGAATAACATGCATTTATTGATGTCTTGTAAAGGTGTTGTAAAGTGTTGTAAAGGAATTTCGCACCTCTCAAGGCTTAATGAACCCATTTTCACTTAATTCAATATTATAAAATGTATTTAATAGCATTATCACGCTAATCTAGAAGGCTTGTAAATTAAACTTAATGATAATCTAGTGTTACATAATGTGTCTTACACATTCATATTGGATATTGTGCCTTTCTAGGCTTTATGGACCTTATTTTAATGATGTTAAGTGTATTTAATCATACAATCACATTGAAATTTGTGTCTGTAACACCCCTCTATTTTGGCTCTTTGTTCGTCAGTGTTCTCCTTGTAATGCTTTGTTATGTTATGATGGGAATTTGGAACTTGGTTACTTCTGATTGCAATAATTAAATGATGTGAAGCTATATTTTGATGTGATTTTATTCTGATGCCATCTTTTGGACATGTTCTGGATTAACTTAGAAGATATCTGATTTAACGATGTTAGATGCGTCAGTTAGTGAGATTGTATTGGTGAAGGGGACGGGATTGTATCACTCGCTTGCGAGTGCCCTACGATTCTGAGATTTCCTCTTCACGGTGTGTCTGATCATATTATGTATATATGCATGTTCGACATGCTCTTTGTTGCAGGTTGGCAGGTATATGACATCGACTCCACTGGTTTTCAGGTTTGAGCATGTCCATTGACCAACGGAAATTAATTGGGAGATAGTAGCTAGGTTTTCCGAACCAAGTCGTCACCCTAGTCATAGCATGTTGTTTGGTTGTTGTCGGGATCAGTTGTTTTAACTTGGTCAGTTCCCCTTGAGTGTTTATTTAATTTCAAGTTTAAAGTTTATGAAATGACTTGTGTAGTCTAATTAATGATTAAATGTGTTTAGTTGCAAGCTAAAAGTGATTAAATAGCTTTTGGAAATTATAAATGATGAATGTTTTGTCTTATTGAGATGTTAGAAAATTAGTGATTAATTAATTAATTTAATTGAATTAATAAAATAATCTAATTTTGAATTAGATTTATTTTATTGATAATTTAAATTAATTGTGCGAATTAATTAAATTATTCCTATGAATTAAAAGTGTTAAAGATTTAATTCTTTTGTTGAATATAAAGTGCTAAAATATATTGAATGCAAATTGGAATTAGAAAATTGTTTAAAGTTATTAAAAATTCAAATGTTTCTTATGCAAAGACTTTGGGGTAGAAAAGATATTTTCTGAAATAGTTGACTAATTTGGGGAATGATATTTGTGAAGAGTTGAATATGAATTTGAAATTTAATTTAGTTGGAATTGGAATTTAATTAGAATTTGAATTTGAATTAGAAGGGGAAATTTGAATTTGAATTTGGGAAATTTGGAAAAAGGATATATTTTATTTAGGGTTTTCTTTCAATCTCTCTCTATGGATTCTTGGTTTTAAAATTTTTTGGGGTGGAGAGGCTTGGAGGAGGCTAAGATGGTGGAGTTGAAAGGGTGCTTGGAAATCTCCATGGTTAAAGCTTGCAATTTTGGAGGAAACACAAGGTTCCATTATTTCTCCCTTCATCTTCTTGCCCACTTGAATGATTGAAAATATAGTGTTAGATTCAATGGAAATTCATGGAAAAGCTCTTAGATTTGGTAAATGGTAGATAGATTTGGAATGGAAACCAAACAAGAAATTTGTTCCAAGTTATGAAAAGAAAATCCAAGGAAACCCAATGTTAAATCTAGATTTGGAAAACCCATTTTGTTGTTTTGAAATGAATTCTTTTTTTTCCTGATTTGGGTTTGGATTGTTTATGAAATCAAAATTTGGGTATATGTATTTGTGAATACAACCATATATTTCAATATATGGAGATACCCACAAATATATATACAAATATATATTTGTTATTTTTAGAAAATTATAAATTTCGGGTTGAAACCCCATAAAATTTTATTGTTTTTCATTTTTTTTCGGTTCTGGAAAAATGCAGTAATATATTTTATTTATTTATTTATTTATTTAAATTTTGGGGTGGTTGGGGAGGTCAACCCCACCACCGCCGCCGCCGCGCCATGCCGCCGCCTGCGAACACACTGCCCGGCCAGGGAGGCCACGTGTGAGAACACCGCGTCCAGCTTCCCATACCGGTTATAATAATACCACCACCGGGGCGAGGCAGGGTGCAAGGTCCACGGCCCTTTTCCAATGTCGGCTTAAATTCAAAATTGCTTTTTTTTTATTTATTAAAATTTAAATTTTTAATGAATATTATTTTATATTATATTTTATATAATATTTATAATATTTAATATTATATATTATATAAAATACAATATATTTAATATATCTTAAATTAAATGAAATTTGGTATAAGTTAAAATATATTTTATTCCATTGGTTAAATTATAAGGTTTTAGAAATGATTAATTGAAATATAAAAGTTATTTGATATATTTTGTAATTAAATGGAATTCTTTTTTTATATTTGTTAAAATAATAGTTGGCTAAATTGAGTAACTTTGTACATGAAGGTATATTCATACTTTGAATAATTGTTTGTAAATAATCATGTCATCTTGCTTTTATATTTAATTGTATGGATTTCGCAATGGTATTTTATTTAATAGACGCGTTAAGGGGTGTCAAAATTCAAATATATTACGATGATTATCGTTATGCTTTTAGAGGCAAGAGTGGAGTTTGGAAAATCTAACGTCTTATTTGAAATATCGATTTTCGTTGATCGAATGTCCTTTTTTGCAAAATAGATTAAGTGATTTAATTTAAAGGTTATTTATTAAAATACCCTGAGTTTGATTATGTTAGTGAAACTTAGGGAGAACAGTTGATTTAATTTTAACCAGAAAGCTGCATCATTAAAGTGTTTGATTATGGATATGGTTATGAAATTTAGAGTAAATGATCTGTTCTTTATATATTCCAATGTCGTGCATAGAAATGGGATCAATTGATTGGATAAATGCAAGTCATGAAATCTGTGTTTGAATGGATTTAGGAAATCTGAACATTAGCTTTCCTATTTGTCTGAAATATTTTCAGCGTTTAATTGTTCGCCTTCGATGTTGTGGAATGAGAGTGAATGTTTTGTGAATCTTCCTGATATGGGTTCATTTATTGGTATGGGTGGTTATACGTGAGTTTTTATGATTGTTGGCTTTAAGTCGTTCTTGTTGATCATGTAAGTCTTCCAGCAGTGTTTTCTTGAGATGATGCTATGTCTCTTATGTTTTGCTTTGGCTATCTTGGATTATGTGTGAGTTAAGCTCAAGTGGTTACCTGGTTCTTGGAACGGGTTGTGTGACCTTGTGATTCGTGGTTGAGTCGAGTTATCAGTTTGTTATGTGGGCCTCAGTATGTTAGTCAACCTTGTGTTAGCCTTGGGTAGTGCACGCTTTGGTTTCAGTTTTGGACCATCCGTAGTGATGTGTTACCTGTTGAGGTGTTTGATTATTTGTGATAAGTGTTAGTGCATTGTCTACCCTTGGCATGTGGTTGAGTTATGTGTTGTCGATAGAGGAGTGGCTTTCAAACGAGCGCCGGGCCCAAAGTGGTTCCAGGATAACTCGTGTGAGAGTCAGTTAATTAAGTGAAAATTAAAATAACTTATTCTAGGGAGAGAGTAGCTTTGAACATTAATAAGATAATTTATCCTCGCTCATTGGCTCAAGGGCTTGTACGAGACTTGAGATGAGTCGGGAAGGCCTGGAATGGCAAGATCGTTATCTTGTCTTCTTGAAAGATAACCGATTCCGCTCTGGTGTGCATATGGCGCCAGGTTCGTGAGAGGTTACCAGGATATCCCTAGGGGGGGCCGAGACCTAGGAAGAACACCATTGGATAACCAATGCAGCCTTTGCGATGACACTCCTCCTATGACAGCAGTCGGTATGGTGTTGTACCGTTGGTTTATTTTGTTCAGTGATGGTACTTGATTTTGTACTCTGGAAGCATTGTAACCATTGTGTTAAGTGATGTGTTTTATGTTCTTGTTTGCAGTTCAGTTTTTTGTGTGAGCCTGTGTCTAGTGGTAGATGGTCTTGTCTAGGAAGTCCTTGTTACTATCTCCTAGCACGGAGGGAGTGGGGCCTTTGGGTTCCACGTGGTCGGGTGGCATGCATCTTTCCATTGGTTCTTCTTCATGTTCGTGCGTTCGTGTTTTCCAGTTGGAGAGCTCGTGGGAATCAGTTCTTCTCATGCCTTGTTCTCTCAGTTCTTATTGTATTTTATTACCCCTTAGTTGTTATCGAGGTGGAATTTGTATTATGTAATCATTTGGTTGGAATTTCCTCATTCAGGGAATGAGTGTTGTAATCTTATTGTATAAATGTTAATTGGAACCTTGAGGTATTAATTATCCTTGTTGTTATTTATCTTGAATGGAATGTATGTTGTCTCAATTCCTTAAGTGTTTATTGTTTCGGTTTATTTTAATGTTAGTTGTTGTTTCGGTTTTTAAGTAATCTTTGTCTCGTGGCCTTAGAGGTTGTTGGAAATATGTATTATCTTCATGTTATTTATACTTAAACAAAAAAAATTTGGTATGTTTAAGTAGTAAATTGCAACTTCCTCTAGGGTTGCGTGGTGGGGAATTACAGTGTCCTTTCCATTATCCACTCTTTACATCATCACTAATAGGCCCTTATTACCCCATATTGAGCATCCCAAGGCATAATTTGATCAAATACCCAATGAAATATACATAAGAACTAAAATTCCTCATTCCCCAACATTCCAGCTATCAAAAGGACCCCTCTAGGACTAATTCACCCATCTAGATGAATGATTCCCTGCTAGGTGGGACTAATTCGCCCATGGTGGCGAATCAGTCCCATTTGGGTCATTTTTGAGTTTTAATTGGGAAATTTTGGATTTTAAGTTTTATTTTCCTCCATGTCAGCCTTAGGGATCCAACTAACGGGCAAATAAGGTGGATTTCCTATAAATACAAGTCTCTAAACCCTAATTACTAACCATTATTCATTATTCATCCATCATTCTTCCATCTCAAGCCAACCAAGCTATGGTTTTATCATTCGAAGTCATTCAAGATCATTTTTCAAACATTCAAGGGTAGAATCTTCATCTATTTTTGCAAAAAATTGGAATCAAACATCATGCCAAGGTATTAACTCCATTATTGCATGCATCATTAAATTATTTATGTTGGTATGTGGCAACTAATCATGCTATACTATATAGCCCATGGTATACTGTACACCCTGGTAGGTATCATACTTTTTCGCATCATCACCGAAAAAGGGGAAAATCAACGAAAAAGGAAAAATATGATTTTGGAAAGCTGAAAATCTAGAAGCTTCTAAGCTTGTTTTTGATAAAGGGGTAAAACGGGTTTTACAGGGACCTGAAACCACAAAGTTTACAAAGATAAAAAAAGATATTAAAATCCATCAAAAAACACCAGCTGCCCAAAAGGTAAAAGACAGAGCAAGCAGCAACCAACTGAAACAGAACAGACAGGTCAACCAAAAAGGGCCAGTAGAGCAAACAACAAGAAACCGACAGTAGTTAACCTAGAGTCTTGAGGACAGACTCCGTCTCCGCCTCCAAATTCTGCATATCATGGACGCCCTTTTTAAAGATTTGAGTCATCTTCGGAGTAGGGGGAGCCTTTCTCTTCAGATTGGCTCTAGTTCTCTTTGAAATCCCGACATCCATATCCTAGCTTTTATCATCAGTTTCCTCCAGATCCACCACCAGAGACCCCTGTTGGGCTCTTTCTAACCTCTCAATCATAGCATTAATAATAATGGTGTTGTGTCTGGCCATGCGGTTGTTTTGTTTAGCAACAATTTTGATGGTGTTCTCAATCTCAATGTCAATATTTCTGTGTTTATCAACTTGGTACTGAGTTTCTTTACTGAGACCAGGGTCACCTCTATCCTCATCTTTATTTTCCATCGCAACAATCTTGGCACCCAGCTCTTCCAACTTGCTTTGAAGGGCCCAATTTTTTATCTTAATCTCATTAATCTCATTGAATGTCCATTTCAAATATTTGAAATGGGAATTAGCATTAGTTTTAGCTAAATTCAAAATATCTAAGGAGGGGTCCCTTCTAGTATTAAGACAAGTTTTATTAGGGTCAAGAGTAACAGGGGAACCGTCTCTAGCTGACTTTTCCAACAAAGGGTTAGCACTTGACTCAGAATTATTGGCACCAGACTCCTCAGATTCAGGGAAATCTTCAGAATAGGACACCAGGTTTTTAGCTTTGGGGTTCTTATCAACAAGACTGGTCTTGAGGGAAGGGCTTCCAAGCTCAAACACAGCACGAGCTTTATCAGAAGAAGGGGTAGGGTTTTTTTTTCCAGAAAGGACAGTATGCGGGCTAATGTCAGTTCTAGCCAGACTTAAACTGGGCAAATACTCCAAACAACTGGGCTCAATATCATCATCGTCAGAATCAAGGAGGGTTTCCAGATTAGCGGGAACCGACATATTTTGATAGTGCTCAACAATCAATCTAATAAGCCCAGTATGTAGGATAGGGAATCTTCTAGGGTTTTTCATATGATCAACCAAGCTTTTCCTCAGAGAACAGAAGAGGTAAAAGGGGAACGAAACCCTTACCTTGTAGCAGAAGTGATTGAGCAGAGCAAAGTGGTAGCCATAAACCTTGGTGAAGCGCCCATCCACCGTAATGTACTCCATGATGACCCGTAAGACCTTTCTCCAAAGGGCTTTTATGGTGTCAGCATCGAAGTAGCTATTAGCTATCTTCACAAGATTCAACCTTTCTTTTTATTTTTTAGGAAACCTAACAACAGAGTCATCCGAGAAGACCCTGTCCCTAAAGAACTTCTTCCCTTTAGTCGATAAACCCGTCACTTCAACTATCAGATTTTCATTGAGCTCAACATTCCTCCCAAACAGGGTAAGGTTACCATTATTCCAATTTTTCATAAAAAGGTCTGTAGCCGCCTGATTGGAGCCATGGAGCTTCTCTAGGAAAGGGAGTAACCTGCCACTTTTGACTTTATCCCAAGCCTTAACATTTTTAGTGTGCACCACAAAGCTATCCTGCTCGATTCTTTTCCTATCGCCTCCCATCCTAGCCAACACAGTGGGACAGACAGTTGAAATCTTTCCTAAAATTGGCCCCGCCAAATCTGAGAACCCACAAAGCGTGCGGAGCTTCCTTGCAACCTAAGCCACTGAGCTCGGTCCCATACAATCTAATGATTATGATGTGATAGATCCAATCTATCCTCATTAAAGGGATGACTCGCCTCTTGTCCATGTAATTTATCATAATTCAATAGAGCCCAGACATTAGAACTTAGATCACTAACATTAAGCAAGGTGCGCAAATCATTACTCCTAACTCCTTCATTAGCAAAAAAATTAGCAACAACATTGGCTTCTCTATAAGCATGTGATATTTTCACTTTATCAAATTTAGCCAAAGTCAAGATGGCATCATTAATCCAAGATTTTATTGTCCACGAGGGGGGAGACTTGCCATGGAGGCAGTCAATTATTTGTTTGGAGTCACCTTCAAGCCAAAGATTTCTAAAGTTGAGACTTTGGGCTAAATTTATTATGTGAAAAGCACTAGCCGCCTCCGCTAAGTGATTGGTTTGGGTGCTGAGAGGAGAGGCCATCGCACCAAGGAAATTGCAAAAGGAATCCCTTAAGACACCACCACAACCCGCTGCCCCCGGGTTACCTTTAGCCACACCATCAAAGTTAGCTTTGACCCATCTATTAGGCGGTAAAGACCAATGAACACCCTCTCTGTCTTTCTTGTCTTTCTTAGGAGCGCAAGGAAAATCCAGACTAATGTTCCATTCCTTAGCAACAATAAGGTCATAGGATGAAATTCCCGCTTTTTCCGACAATCTAACTTTCTGGGGAAAAACCTTGAAGTTTTCCTTCAAGAATCTAACAATTTTATCAAAGACAATTTCCACAGAGGCTTCAATATCTCTGTAAATTCTATTATTGCATTCTTTCCAAATACGCCAAGCCACATGAGGGAAAGAGAATTCCCATAAAAGCCTAAGCATAGGATTTTTGGTCAAGGCTTTCCATTGAAGGAAGAAGTCTTCAATGGAAGAAGGAAAAACCCATGAAAGATGCCACAGGCTGATAATTTTTTCCCAAATAGCAGCAGCAAAGGAGCAATGAAGGAACAAATGACACATTGATTCAGCCTCCGACTTACAAAGAGAGCATCTGTTAGGTATTTGAAATCCACATTTGTAAAGGTTATCAATCGTGAGCACCTTGTTCTAGAGAAGGATCCAGAAAAAAATGTTGATTTTAGGGATCAGATGTTTGAGCCAAGCTTTCGACCAGAAAGGAGGTGAGTCCTGAGATGAAGTAATACTTGCGAAGGCATAAGAAATAGAATAATTACCCAAGAGTTCATCAAACCAGACAAGACGATCATCCACTTGGTCAGAGCAAAGTCTAACAACCAGCAAAGAAGACTGAATAGGAACAAGAGCCTGACTGACAATACCCAAGTCCACCCATTTATCATTCACTCTGTAGTCTTTCACATAAGAGTCATAACGAGCCTTGCAATTCTCAACCCATTCACTAAAGGGATTTGTTTTTAATAGGGGCTCCTTGAAAATCCATCTATCCTCCCAAAATCTGGTGTGGTTACAGCTTCTCACCTGCCAACCAGTTCCATAATCCACAATATTCTTACAATTGATTAGATTATTCCAACAAGTAGAACCTCTATGAAGAAGGTGGGAAAGGTGGGAGTTGTTGATGGTGTTTTTATGCACTTCACAACACAGGCAGTGCACAGGTGCACTACCTCTCTTGAAAGACAATCTCCCATAATCGAGTTGCAGAACACTATCCCAAGGTCTCTCGGGTGTCAGGTCATGACAGTGCTAAGATACCTCAGTAGTTTGATGTGATTTGCTGGAATCACAAGGCGGCCTTACAGAAATACAAAGTGTGAGCACAAAGCATGAAGTTGGATCTTCGAAAAGGAGGTTTTTAGCATGAAAGCAGTTATGCGTTGGCTGTAGGTTCAAACAGCAGTCTCAAACTCCATCTGGTTGTTAGATTTGGCTTTATAAGATGCAATGAACCTTGGTATTGTTCAGTTTCTAAAGAAAGTAAAAAAAAAAAAGCGAAGGGGAAGAAAAGTTCCTAAGCCTAAAGCTTGCTGCGAATAGTGATAATGGAGTCCCTGCAATGGACAATTCCTTCAAAACAATATCCCACTTAACCAGGGATTTCCGCGGTATCATGGAAATTGTGCTATCTTCTAAGAGTACGCAGATTTTTCATCCTTCATCTACCACATACATGCATGAATTAAAGATAAATGTTTGGGGCAGCTTCAAATCAAGTCCAGGCTAACTTTGCACAGCTATTTACCTTCAGTAAACAGCAAAAAGTATGGACTAAGGGATCATCAACAAAGCAGGAATTTTCATGATCAGCCAACAACATTCCTAAGATTTACCCAAATAACATCAACAGCTAACTAAATAGCAAAGAGATCTAAACTAAACATGTGAAATTGGAGAAATGAATCAAATGACATGAGAGAAATCAAGGAAATACACCAAGTCAATGTTATTTCTTATAAATTTTAGCAACATGCCTTTACAACAACTCAACTCTCACTCTTGCAAATGAGGGAGGTGCTCTATTTATGGTTTCCCAAAGTCAAATGAATGGCCAAGATTCATTACAATTGTGTGTAGAGATTCGTTACACAAAATGGTTTCACCTACCCACAATTAGATTTTCAGTTAAAGCGATTCTTCATCCTTCCCTATTTAAGTCATCTAGCGAGATGACACTATTTCTTGTCTTGTAGCTAGTACTATTTCTTTAGGTATGCTTCTCTTAGGAGGAGTCCTTCTCCTTGGATAGGCTGTCAGTTTGCTCTCCTCTCGAGGAGAGTTGTGTGTTGATATGCCCAGGATTATAGCTTTTTGAGCTTGTCTACCTCAAGGATTTAGCATCTCCAGCGCTTTGGTAGCTCCATTCTTTGCGTTATTTTCCGGCCGCTTCCAGTCCTCATCATACTTTGAGCCCTGATATCTGAATAGCTCTGATCTATCAAAGGCACGGGCAGCGAAACTCAGGAAGTCCGTTGTGATATCTCCGGCTGTCCCGTCCTTCATCTTTTCCTCAAAGTATGACTTGACCTTTTCTGCATCCAATTGCACCGTGGGCATATCATGGCCCGTTATTAGCTTAAGGTACTCGGCGCATTCAGCTCGGATTTCCTTGATCCATGCAATATCCGGATCCACCCTGCTCTAGATTTGTTCCATCCTCTCCTTCCGGTTGATGAGGTCTCTGCGCCATACGTCCACCAACCAGTGATCCTCCTTCTTCAGTTCTAGCTTTTCTTCCCACGTGCTTTCTGGCATTTGAAGGATGGCCTCAACCCTTGGGAAGGCGGAGTCGTAGATCGCAGGGAAGCCGGTGCAGAGTTTCTTCGTGCTTTCCAAGGATTCAACCAGGTCCAGGAACTTGTTGGCTATCTGCATAGCCAAGCCGATTCCTAGGTTTCCGACACTCGTAACTCGCTGGAACCAATCCTCCGAGTGGTCTTCTCCGGAACACCTCCTCTCGACATCTATCGTTTCGCCCGGAAGCGGTAGGCTGGCGACCCGTCGAGGAAGTAGTGGAGGTGGATCTATTGAAGACCGCTGTGGATGTGAGTCGGTTAAGGACGCTTAACCCTGGCCTTTGGCTCATCTTTAGTGACCTTGTCCTGTTTAATTAGATGCACCACCGTGGCCACAGACTCTTCGGATGTAGACCTTACGCTCCTAGTTCTTTGTCCCCGGGTCAATTACGTGGAATGTGTAGCTTACTCCGGCCTGGCCAACAGTTGGCGTTGCTACTTGTGCAGCCCGAGAGCCAGAAGCGTCCATGGTTATCCTGGAATGGACCTTAGGCTTCTTCTCCTTCTTAGTCATGGTCGGGGATCGAGCCAAGATGGCTTCCAATCTTGACCTCAGGTCGCTCAGAATAGGAGTAGTCTTTTCAAGCTGCTTTTCCAGCCAGTCGGGCATGACAAATTTGTCTTTGGGTGCCTCATGGCTGCCTTCACCCTTCTCCGTTAACTGTAAGATCTCTGCCTCTTCCTCCTTTTGAAGCTCTTCCTTTTCCTTGGCAGCATCCTCCTCCTCGTCAGAGTCTTGATAGAACACGAGGCGCTTAACGGGTGCCTTGGTGGTCAATATCTGGGTGGGATCTTATTCTTTTGCTGCCCCCTCTTCTTTCCTTTCCTCAGCAGCCTCGAGTTTGGGGCTCTCCACAATGTGGGTCTCGGCCTCAGGTAAATTCTTTTCAGGCTGCCTCTCTTGTGGCTGTCCTTCTTCATTACGTGGCGACTGTTCTGCCTCTTCCCCAACATCCTTTGGCTGCTGAGCCGACTCTTCCTCAATATCTTCATCAAAGGTCTGAACAATCTCCCTATCACCCGAGCCATCCTCCCCATCCCCACCCTTGGAAGAGCTCGTCTCTTCTTCCTCGTAGGCTACCTTGTCGATGGTTCTGTGCATATATTCAAGTTGCTCATAATAATCATCGGCCTCCTCTTCGATAGGCTTCGAAGCCTCTTGTTCCAGCTCCTCCAACTCCTTGGAAATCTGCATTGTGGCCTCCATGGCCGGCGGACCTGTTGGCGGTTACGAAGGCTGAGCTGTTGCTAGGGCTTGGGCGAGGGCCGCCTGGAGTGCGGGGTCCATTAGGAGTTGCGAGAGCTCGGGGGGAAGAATTTGCAGGTGCCGTGTAATAGCCTCGGGCATAGTGGAAAGGGGAATCGGCGATGGTATTGTTGCCAGAGGCAGGGAGGTAATGGGTGACATGGCAGCAGCAGAGGAAGGGGAAGTGGTCATGCTAGAGGAGGAGTCAATATTGACAATTGACCCGGCCGGGGGCGAAGGGGCGAGATGGACAGAGATGTCCACTGTCGGCGGAGATGATGCGACCATAGTTTGAGAAGCGGGTAGCGCACCAGTTGGGGGAGGAAGGAGCAAAGGGGGTTGCGCCTCCGTTGTGATCACTGTTCTCTTGAGCTTCTTGGGAGATGAGCCTCCCGTGTCCTTCGTTGCTTGCTCTGTGGGGTCCGCAGACTATGTTGTTTCTGCTTCTTTTCTCTTCTGGGACCTGGTGACGGGGGGAGACTTGGAAGTCTCACCAGCTGATATAGAGGCGGCAACGTCCTCCGTGGCGCCTGGCCCGCTCTTGAGCGCTTCATATGTTAGAGCCACCCCCTGTCACTTCAGTCGAGCGATCCGCCCGTCAACCCACTCCCTAGTGCGAGCTATGATAGGATGGGTGATGGTATCCAGGTCCTCAACCTCTTGTTCATCCCAGTCAATGGAGGGGATTCCCAGGTCAGCAACCACAAAGTACCTCGGGTGCACAAGGGCGGACTCATCCTCTTCAAGTTGGTCCGGTACCGGAAACAGCTGTACTCTCCTTAAAAACTGCACTGTCATTCGCATGTAGTGTCTCTGGCGGACCTCCTTATCATCTTTACAATCCGCCCAGAAATCTTCAACATGGTACTTGTGGGCGTATGCCGGCCCTAGCGCCTTCCTGACATGGCCATGTGGGTCCATCCGTGGGCGAGCCGTGTACCATTCAAAGTTATATTCTTTGAGTTCCTTTTCTGAGTTGCCTGCGCATTGAGATGTTTGCAGTCGATAGAGGCCCTGGCCGAGGGTCATGGGATAGGGGATCCCTGCTACGTGTTTTTGGCCGAAGACCGTCTGAATATGTTGGAGCTACCGGGAAAGCTCCAGGAGAATGATCCTATCGTTCGAGTATCTCGGCAATTTGCTCGGCCGTTCCGTGAATTCGTGGGCACGGATGTAAGTGAACTTGGGGAATTGAATGTATAAGAAGGCATACTCCTTCAGGAGTGCCCTGGCACTGTGGGATACCCTTCTCTCGAAGTCCCCGGCCACCAATCTGATAATGTGGCCTATGAAGGCATCATTGACCCGGCAGTACTCCTTCTTGAAGTAGCGGTATTGTAGCTGAGGGTACCGGTCAAAAGGCTTGAGCCCTCGTTTGTGATCCCCATCCGGCGCCGTGAAGAGTCCACTATACTGTCTCTGACCTACCAAGGAGTACACCAGGTGTGAGGTCATGTAGAACTTGTTGCTTTTCTTGACATTCACGAACTGCTCGTGGAAGCAATTGCTGATAATACTCCCCCAATCAAACGAGCTCTTGGTTTTCACGTCCTCGTTTCCTCGTATGATTTGCTCAATATAGTAAGCCATCCACTCCTGGAAGTAGGCGGCTGCTGGGAGGCCCATGACCCTGCTAAGCATAGTCACCAAGTCGTGATAATCTTCTTGAAAGTCGCTGCGGAACAGCTCTTGGGGGACCTTTGCAACACTGCCCCGTCTCTCCTTTAGCCAGTAAATGTTAATTGACTTCTTGCAGCCCAATGGATTGGCATCCCATGCCGCCTGACACTGCTCCAAAGTGGGGATCTGCATGTGCGGGAAAGTGGGAATGTGGAACGTTTTTATGATTCCTACCGGGGACATGTCGGCCAGGATATTCCCCTCCTTGTCCACGATTGTTCTGGTATCTGTTTGGTAGGCTTCTCGGCAAGCCATTACCAGTTCAAGTGTTATCAGAGAGGGAGGGAAGCCGGCAGCTTTGGCAATCCCGCTTTGGTGTATCAACCGGACATTCTTTGTTTTAGGGTCCACTTTGACCCTCTAGGTGAACTCATCTATGTCCACCTGGCCGATATTGGTATCCGAGATCTCTTTCCAGTCAGTCGAGACCTTTGACTGGAGCGGTTCCCCCTGAAATTGAAACTTCATTTGGTCCTTATCGTCCTTTCCACGAGCGGCTCTCCCAGATTTCTTACCCTTGTCTTTTTCGGCGGAGGCCCCTGAAGTTCCTGCGGTCGATTCCATATATCCTGCAAGCAAAGGGCGAGGTCAGCACAACAAAACACCAATAACGTTAATGTTAGTCCGCATTGTGAGGATATTATCCAAATAACTATTCAAATACATCATAAATTTAATCCTCAGACGATATCGATTTTATTTTAGGGCAATTAAGCAATCTGGGCCCGGAGGGCCGGACTTCCCTAGCAAGAATGCTGTCAGGAAGGGAAAACACGAGCGAAAGCTCCCGGGGACACCCGTTGGTTAGATTTTGATGTTCTGAAAGACCCATGATGGAGAATGGCATGATTTAGGACGTGGGTCGAAGTAAGATTCTCAATTTGAATTGATTTGGATCGATTTAAAGGACCTCGGAGGTTCCAGGCCGGAAGGCAGTCAAGCGAAAGAAGCCGGCAGTGGCAGACATCGGACGGAAGTCCGGCGGCGGAAGTCCAGAGGCCGGAACCCGGGTAGCAAAAAGACGGCCGATTCCAGGTTTGGTTTAACAATTTAAGACAAGACGACATTTGGAGCATCGGGCCCCGGTGGCCGGGAGGACGCCAGCTGACGGCCGCCGTATAATCTTTGATCGTTTTGAACGGCGGCGGTGAAGAGAGAACCGGAGCCCGGAGGGCGGGGAGCCGACGGAGGTTCGCCGCCGAGGGACTTTATAATGTGGTCCAGCGGTGACGGCGAGGGGAGGTTCGGGCTCTGGCCCACGGGAGGACGCAAAGGGACGGCCGCCGGGAGGTAATGACAACCCACAGGCGACGGCGGCGGCGAAGGGCGCCCCGGGACCCGGGAGGCGGACCGACGCGAGGTGCAGGCCGCCGCAAATATTTGGCGTTGATGCGAACGGCGGCGGCGAAAATACCCCCAGAGCCCGAGGGACCCGGAGGGCGGGGGGCCGACGGAGGTTCGCCGCCGAGGTCAGTTTAGTGCGGCAGAATGCAAGAGGCATTCCGAAGACGGAATCCCGATGACTCGGGCCCAGCTAGGGAGGCGGCCGCCGTCATGCATTTATACGCGGAATGGAGCGGCGAAGGAGGGGACTGGGCCCAAAGGGGCCGGTCGACCTGCGTGAAGAACAGTCTTGCAACGGGCAAGTTCCGGGTCGAGAGGGGGGATCATTGCGCTGAGTTTGGGCGATTTTGAGGACATGGGTTTCGAGCACAATGAGGTGTTCTTTAATTTTGTCCAATTTAATTCATTGCTCAATTCAGCGAAATCCATAAAAAAGATCAAAAACAGCGGGACGGCGAACGAGGATGGCCTACCTCGAAGTCGCTAAGCGGGGAGTTGATGGGATTCACCGACAGGGTTGACGGAGCGACGTTGATGTTGATGATCGCGATGGTGCAGATTGGAGTGGGCTCCAGACGCCAGCTCTATCAATTCGCTCAATTTCGCAAAGTTAAAATGACATTGGGGACCACGGTTTATATACCCCACTAGTCATTAATGCCCGCATTAAATGCCTCGTACGATCGCGCCAAAAGTTGGTGGATTCAAATTTGGGTCGGCGGCGGCGACGAGGGTTTCGGGATCCGGTAGGCGGGAAGCCGCAAAATGACGGCCGCCGCGAAACTTTGCGAGGACTTCGAACGGCGGCAGCGAAGGGGTGACCGGGGCCCGGAGGGCGGGGCGCCACAGGGGGCTTGCCGCCGTGAGATTTTGCTTTGCATTGCGACGGCGGCGGCGAACAAGACCCGGGGGCCCGAAGGGCGGGCGGCCGCCTGGAGTTCGCCGCCGAGAGCTTTTGGTTTGCACGGCGGAGGCGAAAGACGCCCGGGGGCCTGAGAGACGGGCGGCCGACGGAGGATCGCCATCGCGGACGGCGATCCCGGGACGGAAGTCCGGAGAAGGACTTCCGGCGCCCGGGGCCCGAAGGAGCAGGGGCCGGCCGGGAAATCCCCGAAGACCACTAAACAGCAACTGGCTGGGTGGGCTCCGGAGGGCGGAAAGACGCCAGGGAAATGCCGCCGGGGCGGCGAATGAAAGAGGGAAACCCGATAAGGGAACCCCGGAGGCCCGGGCCCGGAGGGGCCTAGGGCCGTCCCAAAGCCCGAAAGGCCCAAGGAACCTACAAGGCCCCGGAGGGCAGCAAAAAACCATCAGGGAAACCACGGTCGATTTTTAGGATGAAACTTTAGGGTAATATCGACCATGCAAAATGTCAAAAAAGAGGGGCACGTAAAACGAGGCAGCCCCGACGGACCCGACAAGGTGAAAGAAAAGAGGGTCCCCGTTCCGAACAGGGCGTGTGTGCTGAGGGCACAACACACACAAACCATACAATAGTAAATGTTCATGCGAAGAGGACAAGCTTTTGTGAAGGTGCAAGTACAACCACCTACTGTTAGTTTTTTTGTGAAGTTGGCATCACTTGTCCTTCACAGGTTGTTGCAAGATGTATTGCCTCACCTCTGTTAACAAACTATTGATTATCGCAAATTATATGCTAGGTTGTTGTTGACAGAAGACTATATTTTTTTCCTGAAGAACAAATATTATTTTATCTATTTTCAACATCTTATGCCTATCATTTTGCAAGGATATGTTACTGTGATTGTTTGTCTTTAATATTTCTCTCCACCTTGCTTTGTGTTGAAACAAATATTGTTTGATCTATTCCATCCATTTTGTTGCTATGCATGTGATCCAACAAAATACTTAATGTTATACTGGTTACATCTCATTGCATCAGGTATTGTTGATTATTGTTCTTTGCATTGGAACAAAATACTCAATGTTATATGATTTATGTTAGCTCCCATTGGGGATTGTCGATTATAGTTTTGTTGCTTATGCTATATTGTTTCATTTTGCAGAAGGTGATGTTATGCAGGCTGTATTCTTTCAATTTTTGAGCAGCATGTGTTCAGAAAGGAGTTTTTTTTTGTACAATTTTGTTACTGTCAAGATGAGTCTCTCTTCAATATTTGCATTTTTGTGGGTATGTTTCCAAGAGAATAGTATATACATATATATATACATATAAACATATATATACATAGATATATATGCATACATACATATATACATACATACATATACACATAAATATATACACAAACACACTTATATATGTATACACACACACACATATATATATACATTATTTCAATTTTCATCAAGACATTGTATACAAAAGGCTATACTATTTTCTATGCACACTAATCTGCATAGTAGGTGGCAAATGCACTATAACTTTGGCCAACATATTTTTTCAACATCACATACATACACCTGGCAATTTTTAGCAAGGCATCCTTTTGTGTTATTCTATTCCTATACTTGAAATGAGAGCCATGAGTGATGAGGTAACCTTCTGTGAGGATGCAAGCTGGATTAAGCTTTGTGTAGCTTTTGTGAGCGCGTTGTAGGTAATTTTGTGTTTTCTGAAAGGAGAGATGGATGTAAATGCACAAGGAAAGTGTCACCTCTGATAATATTCTTCCCAGTTTTGTTAAGGAAACTTAGCAAGAAGATGTGTGTTTGAAGAAAATGGGAAGAGTTGCATATCAAAGGAATCCTTTGGGAGTGTGTTTGATTTGTGGTTCGCGCACTACACCATGCCAAATTGCTTCTTTGTATTTTGTGCTTAAATTTTCAAATTGCCTTGCTGATCAGCTCATTGTCATTCTTACTTGGGAGAGATAGTTCAAGAACTTGGGTGTTAATATTCGAGTTTATATGGTAAATAGATGGATGAACTTTCTGGGCCAAGTTCAACCAGTTGTGAAGATCAAGTGATTGTAATTGCGGTTATGAATCTACATCCTAGTTCTTGAACTCTCTTTCCCAAGCGAGAAGAGTCAATGACACACAATCAGCCAATATGGTAGGATGGAGAGAAAAACTCCTTTTCTATGTCTAGACTTCAATTCATTCCCTACACAAGGTATGCCTAGATTTTATTTTCTTACTGTGTTCTATTGCAACTGTCTTGCCTCATCCTTGTCATTAATTGTATAAGCCTTTACATTTTCTGATTTATTTATTTTGTACCAATGTTGTGTCTTTATCACACTAACACATTTTCCTTTTCCTTGCAAACCATGTTGCAGCAATAACGTGTTGTTCCATTAACTAATGTGTTACAAACAGCCTTCCCAAATAATGTTAGTGACTATAAAATTCAGTGACAATGTTCAAATAGACAATCATATCCTAATGCACTCTATATTGATTGTAATACACAATATTCATTTCACCACTAATTACAGTGGTTGCCAATCTATATTCTTGCTTGGGCGTTTGGTGAGGCTCCATGAGGCTCCATGACCCAATATGGTAGGGTGGAGAGTAGTCCTCATTGTCTTGACTTTTACTTTATATTTTCTATGTACAAATTGCTATCTTTCTGGCATGGGCATCAGGAAAAAAATTATATGTTTAAGCTTATGGTTACAATGGACTAAAATAGTTGACCTTATACACTTTATGTTAGATTTCATTGAGAATTGTTGATTAGTCTTTTGGTACTTATACTCTACATCACACAAATTATTAACTTGTTTTTAACCAAAATTCATCTATGGTACTTCGTTGGTGGATGTCAAAAGATCCTTAGTTTGTATTGTTAACAATTGATGCAGTTTCAAAAGCATGGGGTCTCATGTAATCATGAATACAACTAATAATTTTCTGTGTAGTGGAGAGCATGCAAGCAACATCTATTTTAAAGTCTCTAAGAAACAAAACAAATGTCTATGCAGCTATCAATAACATATTTTTTGGTCTCATTCTCTAGGTTTATGGGCTCGATGTTCTGACTATGTTTCCAAGATTTGGGGAAGAATGCATACTAGAAACAACTAGCAATGGCTATATTTTTTCCAATTTCTAAGGATATTGTGTTCAAAAAGGAGTGTTTTTTGTATGGGTATATTTTTGAATGGGTTTGTTACCATCAATTTTTAGTGGATTTTTCTTTAAGGTCTGTGTGTTTTGTGGTTGTAGATTTCTAGCAGTTTGCAACAAAAACAATATTCATCAGATACCATGTTCCTTTTCTATCTGTGGTACATCTACATTAATTAATAAAACAAGAAAACCTACCCAAAATTTTCAAAACCGTTTATTATTAGCAAACAAATAGAAAAATAAAATGGTGTCAACAACACCTCAAAATTAGAATAGCCAAAAAATGCCAAGAATTAATAAAATAACATTGTTCATAACAAATAATACAACCTTTTGCATACAATGTCTTGAGGGCAATAGAAATTATGTATATATATGTGTCTATATATATATATATGGGTTGCTAACAACTAACATGGAAGATGGGTTGATATCCCCTATTTGTGTGAACTTTGGTCAAATTTTTTGTAATCCTTTCCATCTATTGAAGTTATTTGAGTCAACATATATGCACTTTCAAAAAAGTAGCATTTTAAAGTCAATAAAGCAACTACACAGTCTATGCCATTTACAAAAAGGAATTGTTGACTGCAGGTCTGTAACCCCAAATTATAACCAAAGCAAGAGGATGATAGTCAACAAAACCTTGCAAAGTACAATAAGGCCAGCATCCTCTTGGCCAACCACTAGCCCTCTAAATCACAAGTTTTCTAGTGCCCTAGGGGAAGGTCCCAAGATGTGCAAAACATGTTGGGAAGCTAGAGAACAACTGTCAACAATGTCTTGTAGAAAACAACATAAATAGTATAGGTGTACAAGAATGAACAAAAAGAAAGATACTCCAACCATACAACCATCATTTCAACAAATACACATAAACTAATTTCTCAACCCATCACCATTCAATACATACAATGGAAATCAATAAGTTTATCATTACCACTAGATAGTGCATGGGAAACATTGCAACAAAAAGAAAGCTAGATGCAACTCTAGTAAAAAGAAACACACGTAAATAGCTAAACAATGGCTTCTCCCAAATACCCGGGAAAGAAAGAAATTAAAGCCACATAAATATGTCAAATATAAATAAGCCACACTATACACCAAAAAGGATCCAAATGCAAGTAAAGGATGTTTGTAGTTTGCTCGATGCACATGGGAAAGAACCAATGTAGGTGGCAGGAACAGAGAATAAACAAGGAACAAAATTACAAGATTCAGGCCTAACAATTGTTGGGAAGCCTCGGGAGAGCTAGATTCAACCGCCATTACTAGAGTCATTGTTTTTAAAATATAGAGCTCCAACACCAGCGGCTGGCCACAAGCTCTATTGTGACAAGAATACAATAGCCAAACATTCAATTAAACCATCAAAAGCTAACAACGTCCATTCTCAATTTTTAAATAGAAAACCTTTCTACATTCCTATTTTTTTCTTTGCACATCTATAATATAATTAAAACAAATAATATAAAAAATGCACATTTACAGATGTCTCCATAAATAATTTTAAAAACAATCTATATTCCTCCAACACAGTCAACCTAGAACATGCGCTCTCGACGAATTCGATGAACACTTGCATCAATCTTCCATACATCAAAAGAAATAAAACTTATTTATTCCATTTTTTGATAATCACCACACTATACTCCACACTTTTTTGTTATTCTTGTAGGCCATAGCCCAGTCATAATGTGACAATTGATAAAATAATGTGTTATAAACAACCTTTCAGAATAATGGCAATGACTACAAAACCAGTAACAACAGTCAAATCAACAATCAGATCCCAATGCACTTAATTTTCCATAGTGTCTTCTTCTTAACACCAGGGTCTGTCAATCTTTCCCAATGCTGCATCCATGGTACACTACATTTCAAATACACATATGCATATATACACATACATATATACATCTACACATATATACATGTATATATACATATATATATATGTACATACAAAAATCTACATACATACAGACATATATACATATAGATATACATACATCCATCCACAACACACTACATTTCAAATACACATATACATATATAGATCTAGATATATATACATATACATACATATATATATATACATACAAAAATCCACATACATACACACACATATATATATATATATACATATAGATATACATATATATATACACACACACATATATATACATACATATATATACAGTTACACATATATATAAACATGTATATACACATATATAGATATATGTAGAGATATACATATACACATTTGTATACATATATAGATATAGTTACACATATTGTATGATTTGCATGTACTGGGGAACATTGTAATAACAGTTGCCCTATTAACGCACCGGGGAAGAAAACAAATGTTTGGCTAATTTTCAGTAAGGCATTGTTTGGTGTCGTTCTGTTGCCATACCTGGTATGAGGTCCAAGATGGAAAACACATCTTTTGCAGAGGTAGATGGTTTGAAATGCAAAAGAAAATTGTCCTTTGTGATAATATTGTGCCCCATTTTTTGCAGGGAAGTCAGTGAGAAGATGGGCTATAAGTCTAGACAAGATTTTCGTCAGCCTCCCAAAAAAAATTTATCTCCCAATGGCTATGGGAAGTTGGTGTCCATAGTTGTTGCATGATTTCGGAAATAGCATTGCATGGTTCAACATTAAATGTTTTTTTTTTGCATCTAGTGCCAACCATGATAATAAAATCAACCATTCAAGACCTAACAGAACTTTTAATTTTTTTCCCAACACCTTCTTTCATTTTTTGACAAAGCTATGTTGAGAAATCAATATATTTTAACTTTCGTTTCCTACTCCCAATCTTCATGGCTTCCTTTTTTATTAATTGATCAATATATGCATATGCACTATATATATATATGTATATGTATATATGTATATGTACTATACATACATACATATATATATATATATATATATATATATATATATATATATATATATATATATATATATATATATATATATATATATATATATATATATATATATATATATCTACTATATGTATATCTGCAATGTACTATTTTATATAATGTATATATATACATTTATATATACATAATATATATATGTATACATATATATATACATATAATACATGTATACATATATATATATACATATATATATATACATACATATATACATCACGAGAATGCAAACTTTGAATAAATCAAAATTGGTTTCAACGGTGGCCTAGATGGGGAAACTCACCAAAAAACACAACAGTTTAACCATTTTCCAGCCATTCACACAAAATAGAATCCATAAATGACACAATATTGCCAACACTCACGCACATGTGGAACTGCACAAAACATAAGAAATCTTGATTTCTAGATTCACCAAAAACACCACTTGGATTAAGTTTTATGCACCTTCTGTAAAGGTGGGTGTAGGTTATTTTATGTTTTTAGCAAGGTAGCATGGTTGGAAATCCAAAATAAATGTCTTGCCTGTGATAATATTTTGCCTATTTTTGTGCAGGCAAGTTGGCAAGAAGATGTATGTTTGAAACAAGCAGGAAGAGCTGCATGTGGAAGAAACAGTTAGCAATATTGTTTGGTTTGTGGTTGGCGATTATATTGCTTGATTTTCTATAAGGTACTCTTGATTGTTCCAAATACCTTGTCTGATTTATGGCTCATGTTTTGTGTGCATGGTTTTGCATGGATTCCATACTGTGATTTTTTTGCAGGTCTATGTTTATGGTTTCCGTTAAAATTACACCACATAAATATCACAAACCACACCTTTTGGAACCATCGATACATGGAAAAAAACACAAGATAACCTTCAAACACCTTCACAAAAATTTCATGGCATTCAACACACTTGCAGCTTCACAAAAGATTTCCCTTTGTGCTCGCACCCACCTTTAGCAACAACATAAACCTCAAAATGACACTGAACAATATAGTACCGATAACTGCACAGGCATTTGTTTTGTTTACCAAGGACTTAAAAACAAATGTTACTTTCACCATCACCACTACATGGGAACAATACAATAATTAATGCTAATGACATTTCACTGGCCTCCCCTACACTTTTGTAATTTTGCCAGACTCCTCTATCGTCATGACAAATTCCTGCCACCTTTGACATGGCTATGGAGTCCCAAGTCTGGCAACTTAAACTAGGAGGGTTGAAGAAAAATCCAGGTCAAACTATAACTAGCATCTATATATATCTGCACACACATGTATATATATATATAGATCATTTTTACACACAAATATATACATATATGTACACATATACATATATAGATATATACATATATATACACACACATATATACACATACACATATATACATATACACATACATATATATATATAAAATCATTTTTACATACACATATACATATATATACACACACACATGCACATACACACACACACACACATATATACATGTGTGTGTGTATATATATATATATGTATATATATATATATGTATGTATATATATATATATATATATGTATGTATATATATATGTATATATATGTATATATGTATATATATGTATATATGTGGTTTTTTGCATGTGGGTGGCTATAGAAAGTAATGTTGTTTGATTTATGGCTTTCGTTTTCTGTTTTGGTTGGAACACAATAAAATAATTGGTTGATTCTTATTGTATAGCTCAAACTTTATTATTCCTTTCTACATCTAGTTGTGTATTGAAACCACTACTGTTTGATTCATGGTTTTTGTTTTCTAGTTATGGCTGGAATAGAGTAAAATAATTATATATATGTGTACACATATACATATATTTATATATATTTCAATTTCCAGTGGTTCTCTCTCTATGGTTGTATACATATTTACACATATATGTCTATATATACATGTATATACACACTTTCTGAATGTGGGTGCTTGTTCAAAGTAATGTTGTTTGATTTATGGCTTTCATATTCTAGTTATGGTTGGAATAGAATGAAATAATTAATGTTGCTGATTCTAGGTTTGGTTACATTAGGTATTATTGATTTTGTGTTTGATATTATATCTATAAATCATTTTTATATACACATATACATATATACACGCACACACACATGCACATACATATACATACATACATACATACATACATATATATATATGCATGTATATACATATATACATATATATATATGCATGTATATACATACATACATACATACATACATACATACATACATACATACCTATATATATATATATGCATGTATATACATACATACATACATACATACATATATAGACATATACGTATATACATATAAACATACATTTGGTGGCTATGTTTGTAACAGAATTAAATTGTAGAGGATATGGAGTTTTTGTCGATTGTTATTGTATAGCTTGGCCTATATTGTAGCTTTTTGCATGTGGGTGGCTATAGAAAGCAATGTTGTTTGATTTATGGATTTTGTTTTCTATTTTGGTTGGAACACAATAAAATAATTAAAGTTGTTGATTCTATGTTTGGCTATAGTAGGTATCATTCATTACTGTTCTTTACCTTAGGCTATACACAGTATATTTTAATATCAATATATATATATGTAACATTAGAATTCTTAACATTATGGAGTTTCGGTTGATTCTTATTGTATATCTCGAACTATATTGTCTTTCTGCATGTAGTTGCGTATTGAAACCATTGATGTTTGATTCATGGCTTTCGTTTTCTGGCTATGGCTAGAATAGAGTAAAATAATTACATATATATGTGTACATATATACATATATTTATATATATTTCAATTTCCGGTGGGCCTCTCTCTATGGATGTATACATATATACACATATATGTCTATATATACATATATAGACACACACAAACATATATATATACATATATATTCTTGTACGATTTGTGTTTGATATTTGCGCTTTGTGGCTATGGTTGCAACGAGATAAAATTGTAGAGGCTATGGAGTTCTTGTCGATTGTTATTGCATAGCTCAGGCTATATTGTGGCTTACTCCTTGTAGGTGGCCGCTAAAAGCACTATTGTTTCATTTATTCCTTTTATTTTCTACTTATGGTTTCAACTTCCGGTGGGTCTCTCTTTATGGCTATTTACATATATACATATATATGTCTATATATACATCTAGATACACACACACACATATATATACATATATATTGTTGTGCGGTTTGTGCTTGATATTTACGCTTTGTGGCCATGTTTGCAATGAGATAAAATTGTAGAGGCTATGGAGTTCTTATCGATTCTTATTAAATAGTTGAGGTTGTATTGTGGCTTACTCCTTGCAGGTGGCTAGTGAGAGCACTATTGTTTCACTTATGCCTTTCTTTTCTGCTTATTGTTGTAACAGAATAAAACAATTAATGCTATTAATTCTATGTTTGGTTACATTAGGTTTTATTGATTATTTTCTCCCCTTAGACTACATAGGATATATTTTAATACCAATATATATATGTAAGATTAAAATTGTTAAGGTTATGGATTTTTGGTCAATTCTTATATTTTTGCATCTGGGTGGCTATTGAAACCATTGTTGTTTGATTAATGGCTTTCATTTTCTCTTATGGATATCAATATATATATGCAAGATAAAAATTGTTAAGCTTATGGAGTTTTGGTCAATTTTTTATATTTCTGCATTTGGCTGGCTATTGAAACCATTGTTGTTTTATTCATCACTTTCATTTTTTGCTTATGGCTAGAACAGAATAAAATAATTATATATATGTGTACATATATTGTATATTTATATATTTCAATTTTCCATCGATCTCTCTCCATCTGGCCTACCATTGCAACCAATATTGATTCATTTAGGGTTCGTGTTCTGCTAGTATTATTTTGCATAAGGCATTGTTCACTATTGTTGTCTGCATTAGGCTAACATTATTTGATTTATGCCTTTCGTTATCTCACTATGGTTGGAATGGAATAAAATAATTAATATTTTCCATGCTATGTTTAGTTACATTAGGTATTATTGATTATTGTTCCCTACCTTAGGTTGTACTTGTGTCAACTTTGTTGGGAATTTTTGTTAGCCTTGGCATTTTTCCCTCTTTTTTTGGCATCAAGGTAGACTTAGCGGATGGGCTATAGTTTGGTCAAGATTTTTCATCAGCCCTGTCAGTATATATATATATACACACACATTTGTATACATATATATATACACACATCTACAGATATAGTGGCGAATAGCTTATAAGTTTGCTCAGAATATATATACATATATATACACATTTGTATACATATATATATATACACATTTACAAATATAGTGGTGGATACCTTATAAGTTTGCTCGAAATTTCACTTGGCCTCCCAGTTTTTTGGCCTTTCAATTCCCGTGAAAAAGTGTAAGGCCCCACCTTGCATGTGATTAGTAAATCCCTGATATGTTTTATGTGATCCTAAATAGATGGTAAGATGTGTTATGGATGACAAATAGTGTGATTATATGATAATATTCTTGCTTATGCTACCGTGAATGTAAGACCCCATTTCGTATCCCCATTTTATTTCAATCGAACAAGTAGTTAGATGATAATTATGATGAAATGAATGATAAAAATATTTTTTAGGATTCATGGGCATTAACCTTGATTTAATTATGATAGATGCACATGTGAATTGTTGGATATAACTTGAAAGCGCTGGGTTATTTGGCATATTAAATTTTGGTAAATGGTTCATCGTTAATGCTATAGGAGTTTAAAATGAATTACTAAGGTGGTAAACAAAATGATGGAGTGACTATTTCATTGACTATATTCTTGTATTGGAGTAAGTGTGTATTTCCTTTGATTATAATGAAAATTGAATCATTAGGTTCATTTGATGTATTAATGAGTAAATATTTAATGAGTGAAAATTATGTGAATAGGATTAGCTAATAATATGAAGAGATATATGATCTAATCATGCTGACCTTAGTAATGTGCAGGAATCAAATATGCAAATAGGAGGATAGATAAATGTTGGAATAAAATCAAATACATCTTTGGGAAGTTCTAAGTGTAGCCCTATTTGACTTAGAAGGGTTTGAGGTTTGATTATTGGCCGGGTGATTGAGTAGAATCCAATTGTAGGACATGTGATGTGAGTTTGGTTGGGGTTGGAACCCTTGGTTAAGATCAAAATTCGTATGGTTTTTTGTGTGGGTTTTAAAAAGGGAGTATTGAATCAATTTCCTTGGTTTTTGAACAAGAATAGACCCTAGGACCTATACCTATGGGTTTGGAACCTTTTTGACACATGTGAACTTGTCTTTGGAGTGTGAAAAGACCCCTCAAAAGTCCACATTCATGAATGTGACAAATTCAAAAAAAACGTGTTGGGGCTTGGGAAGAGTGACTTGTCACTCTCAACCTTCTACTCCCCAAAAGTTCTTGGAATTAGCACAAGACTCACACATGTGTGAGCACTTGTGGGAAAGAGTGTAGGTTTGGGGATCCCTATATATCTCAAGAAGATGGAAGATTTGGGCATTGCCCACTTCTCCTCTTGGAGAACTTTAGGATAGATGGAAAAAGAGGATGAGAAGAGGGGAGGAGTCCACCTCCTTGGGAGGATAGTGATCAATATGGCATGGCTTGGAGAGGAAGGATGGAGGAAAGAGCTCAATCCCTTGACATAAAGAAAAAGGAAAAAAAAAAGATAAGTTCTTCCTATTTTCATTTACCCTTGTTCATTGGTTGTAAGAAGGTGATTTAGTGCATGGATCATGGCTGAAAATAGAAAGTAGAGGACTTAGATGAATGAAATTTGTGCTATGTTAGTACATTTCTTTGTAAAAATGAGAAGAGACTCCATTTATCATCATGGAGCTAAAATAATTCCTTGCTCAGGGGTATGGCTAGAGCCCACGAGGCTCCATGACGCCATTATGGTAGGGTGGAGAGCAAGCCATGTTCTAGTGTGTATTTCATTGTATTCTTTCTATATTGTTTGTAATATTGGAAGCTAGTATGTGGTGGTAAAATGAAAAGAAAAAAACAAATCTTATTCAATGGCATACTACTTACGTCATCCTATGTTTAAGGTGAAATATGGAGGGTCTACAAATAGATTATGCATCTTATGGTAAATAGGAGGGGAATATCCTATAAGCATTTATCAAAAGAAGTGTATGGAAGAAAAGAGCATTTTCATTTGATATTGAAAGAAATATAAAGAAATTTGAGAATTTTAAATAGTTTTTTTTGTTTTATGTTACCCAAAGAATATATATATATATATAGAGAGAGAAAGAGAGAGACATTTGTAACGATAAATGTAGGAAGTCCTTGCTTATGAACCAAGGCTGAAGTAAAACATAAGTACAACAAAAGAGTATGGTTATTTTATTATAAATAAAATAATATAAATTCCTTTCTAGTAAAGTCTCTTGACAAATTTTATCTTAAAGGTAGATAAAAGGGTGTTTTGACGACTATTTGTTGCTTGACCATTACAAAAAATAAATATGCTATCTCATACATACACCTATGAGAGGGCACATTCCATAACTATATATAAAAAAGAGAAAAGAAAAAAAAATGCTCATTGCATGGAACAAGGAAGAATATATTAAGTTGATTTTTACATATTTATTTTGATGCCTATAACTAGAACAAAATGCATAACGTTTTTTTTTGTATTTATGGCCTGTTGCAACCAGCAGAAGAAGGAATGTATTTTGATGAAGTTACCATAATAGAAATTGACAGATAAATGAACAAATTTAGATTGAATCTTTGTGGTCTTAAGAAAATACAATTGTTTCACTTTTAATCGCATGTAGAATGCTTAAAGAGAAAATAGGAGAATATAATAAGAGAAAGAAATGTCTGAACAAAATTGTATTTATGGTGTAATACGTATGTTCAAAAGTGGAGGTTCATTCTGTTTTAAATGTAACAGGGCATTTATGTTATCAAAACAAACAAATCACCCTGCACTATAAGATTTAGTTTTACAATAGAAAAATGTTTAAACGATCCAGAAACAAGAGATTCATAAAAAGGGGAACGACCAAGTGACATGAATCGCTGACCAACCAACATCAATGTAGTGGGTCTGTAGTCAATTCCTCAAATAGGCGTAGCACAATGGGGCCGAAAACCCTTTTGAGCGCAGCAGCCAGCATGGAGTTTGTAGACTTCAATGGAGATGTTTTCCCTCATTCTACACTGGCTCTGCAAGTATAGTAAAACTATTTCTTCTGCTTGCTATACCCAGGCTCTTAGTATCGATGTCAACACTGGAGTTATACCTACGAATAGTAGAGGAAGATCTGTTCACCACACAATTAGTATATAATCATTTAACACAAATTTCAAAAGGAAGCATAAGCTATAAATATAAGTCCTGGGTCACACCAAATAGTTAAGAGGCCTGAAGCTCAACTCAAGAGACCATATCGATTTAAGGGATCTCTACAACAACACTCTAAATTCATTACAGTATGCTTGTTTCAACGGATGTAGTCTACAGAGTGATATGTAGAGTAGGACAAGAGGCACCTATTGTGACGTTAGGGTTGTTGGATGTGAAAGGAATGTGAAATCAATTTTTCTTTCATCGTCTGGATGTGGCACCAAATGTACCACTCTTAGTCTTGAGTGCACATTAAATGAAATTACTGCATTGTTTAACTGCTGGCATAATTACGACTACCTTGGCAGGCTCGATCTGACTACTTAGGAGGCGTATGGCAGTGGTCAAATACATTGATTCATCCACCTTTTCTTTGAAAGGGTCAAGCATCTGCCTACCATTAATATCAAGAGTAGGAAACCAGCAAGGGAAGAAACAAAAATAGGAAAAAGAAATTAAAAAAATAAGTCTAGTTGAAGCCTCTGATGCAATGTGTCATTAATGTTGGACTACCGACCCATACCCAACTGCTAAACTCTGGCAGCGCACGGTTCGAGAGGTCATTTGATGGTGATGGCTTTGTGGTGGGAGTTTTTATGGTTGTAGTTGTTTATTCTGAGCCAAGACTTAATAGTTAAAGAGGACACTATTGTTTATTGTTTATCCCAATGTTGCATTTTTGTTTTTACAATATGTGCAATGCAGCATGGCATTAGCTATTAAACCAATAAATATGCAATTGATAAGGCAGAGTAAACAAGGGTCTATGTAGTTCTACTATTTCAAGTTTTTATCAGCAACCATATTGCGCCCATATCAAGGCAAGACCATTAAGCAAATCTTAGTCGATCATCATTCTTTGTAACCTCCCTTTCTGCCATTTTCTTTCTTACTCTCTTTGCCGTTGTTGGTAACCGCTCCTCCAAACTCTTCCCCACTGGTAATAATTTTTTTTAACCTCTCCAATCTAGCGAGCTGCAGCCAGAAAATAAGGTTTTGACAGAGGGTTCTAGAGTATGTTTATTGTAATATAAAATAGCTTTTATTCATAGCTGGCTGGGACAAGATTCAACTCGCAGTATAATTCCTTATCTTCATTACATTTGTATGCTTGTCTGTAACATGCTACGGAGTTGCCAATATTCTAAAGTAATCTAATAAGGTATGGGACATGCTATCGTGGGCTTTCCATATGAGAATCTTAAGCCAAAACTTAACTATAATTTTTACTTTCTTTAATCGAAATCCATAAACACCCTAGTTTGAGGAGCTTCCTATTGCGAAATGGTAAGAAACTCAAATATAAGGTAAATGACAATTTAATGGATGCTAGTGTATTTAGTATTATTTGTGGAACACCACCTTTATTAGTAATTAAAAATAAAAGTCAATGATGCTAGGTGTTAAGCCATACCCTTACCACGAGCAATACATGAAATAAAAATAAATAAATAAAGATAATGTTATATGATAAAGAGTGGAAGGAGGGAATATATCCCCACTAATACCTTAAATAATGTTTTATGTAAGGAGGAAGTAGGATATTCCTAGGATTCTAAGAGGAAAGAACTCATTCCCTCTTTATTCGATTATCTTACCTTTTTCTTTAGAGAAAAATAATAATAACATGCAAATAGAGTAAATAGCACATATTTAATTCTTAGAATTTTCTATAAATCTTTTTCTTAGAAGTGCATAAAAAAGTAAATAAATAAAGATAAACATATTATTATTTATTTATTTATTTATTTATTTAGTAGTTAATTAAATAAATGTTATGTAAGAATATATATATATATATATATATATATATATATATATATATATATATATAATTTATTTTGATAAGGACAATAAATTAATTAAATAATATGAATAAATAATAAATGTATATATGTACATAATTGATGAATTGAGAGATCAGTACTAAATTTGTCATTCTCGTATCAATGGGGAAGTTGTCTAATGATCAAACTCTTTGTTACTCTAAATTTGTTTAATCAATGAGTTTGTCATTATTGGATGATTAATGTAACAATAAATTAGTGACTATTAAGACTCAATCCTTAACCCTAAAATAAGAGAATATTAATGGAAGATCTAATAAAGGTACCATTGTATAAGTAGATGATGGATGCATCAGCATCATTGCATTTAAGGAATGATCCTTGGGGGTGATCGATAGTAATATCATTAAGGAAAATTCAAAGTTTTTACATTAAAGTGTTAGGTTAACACTTGTTCCTATGGTATTTATTAGTTTATTTAATGTAAAAAAGAAAAAAATTGTTGTTTTTTTTTTTCTTGCAAAAATTTTAGGCATGAAAAAAAGGTGGCAAAGGTAGTTGTTGGTTGCTTTGGGAATAGGGCTGCATTTTTTGGGCTACATGGATAGAGAATTTTGCATAAATTAAATTAAACAATATCGCTACAAACAAAGTATTGCTATCTACACTTGCTCATATATATAGTTGTAAATATGTCTCTACTTGCATATGCATATACATAAATACACATGCATGTAATTGACATTTCCCTATCCTATACAACTTCCTTGTACATATGTGTGTAGATATTCGATCGCCTCTTGGATATCTATGCATATATGGATACACAATTTAAAATTTACAACTATTTGTGAGTTATTCTAAACATAAACAAAAACATGGCTTCCAACAGTGTCTCACATACAAAACCCACAAAACAAAGAAAGCTCCCAGTAACATACGAACTCAAAACCTTCACCATGAAAATGCCAACCCTAAATGAATCAATATTAGTTTCAACCATAACCTGGAGATGGGGTAATTCACCAAAAACACAGCACATTAACTATTTTCCAGTCATTCACACAAGACCCTAATTGTCTTGAGTTTTATTTTATAGTTTACATGTACAAATTGCTATCCTTCTTAGATAGAATTTACAAAAAAAAATCAAATATTTTAGGGAAAACCCACAAAACACAAGAGATCTCAATTTCAACATTCACCAGAAACACAACAAATTAACTATTTTCCAACCATTCACACATAACCGAAGCCATAAATGAAACTATATAAACAATAGTCACCGACATGCCAAAACCCACAAAACTATACAATCTTTCCAACAACAATTGATACAACGAAACAATATTTCTTTCAAGAATAACCCAAATGAGATGCACCTCTACCTATTTCCTTCAATAACACCCCTTCCCGCTTGCTTCCTCTTTCCTCTGTTCTTTCTCAACAACCTGCCAAACAAGACCACAGAATTATCACAACCCTCACCATTTGTAACCATCAATGTATGCAACAAAACAAAAGATAACCTTCAACCACCTTCATAGAAATTGCACAGGCATTTGACGCACTTGCACCTTCACAAAAACTTGCCCTCCACACTCACTATTACCTTCAACAATAACAAAAACCCTCACAATGAAACCAAAGAATATGTTATCGATAATTGGATAGACATTCGTTTTGTTTTCCAAGGACTTTAAAACATATGGTACTTGCACCATCACCACTACACGAAAACCATACAACAATAAATGCTAATAACATTTTGTTGGCCTCCTCTACACTTTGGTCATTTCACTGGACTCCTCTATCCTCGTGCCAAACGCCCACTTCCTTTTACATAGCAACAGAGACCCAAGTCTGGCACCTTAAACTGGCAAGGTTGATGAAAAAACCAACCACACTATAACCCATCTGCCAAGTTTTCCTCGGTGTCGGAGAAGCCAGAAAATGGCGAGGCTGACAAAAATTCTAGGCAAAGTTGACACAAATAGCCTATCAACTAATAAATTGTTCAACTTGAAGATGAAAGAAGGTAGCAACATCTTCAACCAGTCAAATGAGTTTAATACTCTAATCAACCAATTAATTTCTATCAATATTAAATTTGAAGATGAAATAAAAGCCATCTTGCTATTGTGTTATCTTCCCAATAATTGGGAAGGCATTCTGATGGTAGTTAATAACCCAACATCCAAAAACAAAGGATCCAACATAAAAGGGAATGCATTGAACTTTGATGATGTGGCTACAATTATTCTCAAGGAAGACATGCGAAGAAAACATCAAAGTACTTCATTCGAAGAGGTTTTGATTTTACAGAATAGGGGGATATCCCAAGAATAAGGAAGATATAATAATAAAAGAATATCTAAATCTCACAAGATATCTAAATCTAGGGACATTAATACAAATTATTGGTTTTGTGGCAAGGAAGGCCACATAAAGAGGAATTATTGGTCATTCAAGAAGGTAGAGAGTTAATCAAAAGAAAATGAGGTAAATGCAACATATGAAGAGGATGTAGATGCGTGATTTTTATCTATAAGTGAAACTACAAATGATGTGTGGGTGTTGGATTATAATGCTTATTTTCATGCCTCTTCATATTGAGAAGTTTTCAAAAATTATCGAGAAGGAAAAATTAGTAAGGTCTATCTTGGTATTGATGAACCTTATGTTATTGTCGATAAAGATGTGATATTAAAATTTAAAAATGGAAATAATTGGTTGTTGCAAGATGCGAGACACATTCCTCAACTCAAGAAGAATTTGATTTATGTAGGATAGCTAGATGCTCAAGGTTGTAGCATCTCTTTTAAGTTCAACACTTGGAAGGTGACCAAAGGAGCCTTAGTGATTCCAAGAGGTAGTAAACTGGGAACTTTGTATATGCTAGAGAGTCATGTTGAAGTTGGAATTGTGATGCCAGTTGTGGAAAGTGGAATGGAGCTTTGACACAAGAGGCTCGATCATATGAGCAAGAAGGGCCTTGAGAATTTTAACAAATAGGATCAACTTCTAGGTTTAAAATCTTTTGATTTATACTTGTGCATGGGCATTGAATTTACAAAAAATAAAGGAGGATCATCTTCTTTATTCAAGGGCATGACAAGAAGATATAACCATTGGAACTAGTGTATTCAAATGTTTTTGGTCCCACTTAGGTAACTTCTATTGGTGGATCTAATTATTTTGTTACCTTTCTTGACAATTTCACTTGAAAGGTTTGGGTTTATATGATAAAAAGGAAGTTTGAAGTATTTGAAATTTTTTAAAATATCAAAGAAACTATTGAAAACCAAACCAGAAACAAAATCAAGTGCTTCAAAACTAATAATGGTGGAGAGTTTTGTTCCTTGGAGTTTGATCATTTTTATGCAAATAATGGTATACAATGAATCAA
Organism: Sequoia sempervirens; assembly: GCA_007258455.2. Lineage (NCBI taxonomy): Eukaryota > Viridiplantae > Streptophyta > Pinopsida > Cupressales > Cupressaceae > Sequoia > Sequoia sempervirens. The sequence continues at coordinate 150,039,827 of VDFB02379711.1, read as the reverse complement.
GATTGTCCCTTTAACCCCTCAAGAAAAACTAAGAGTTTGAATTGAACAGTTTTGGAGAGAGCTCACAACATGATTTCAAATGGAAGGATTGGGTAAAGAGTTTTGGGTAGAGGTAGTTAATGCAACAATGTACTAGACTAATCAAGGTCTATCTTCTCAATTGGACTTTAAGATTTTGAAGGACAAGTGGTTGGGAAGAAGAATTACTTAAAATCACTTGCGAGTGTTCAGGTGAAGCATATGTTCACATTCCACAAGAGAAAAGAATGAAGTTGGATATCAAGTCAAAAGTATTTTTTTTGTTGGATACAATGATAAGAAGTATGGTTATTGATTGTGGTATCACATCACCAAACTTGTAACTCATAGTCGAGATGTGATTTTTAATGAAAGAGTAATATCATTTTTTCAAAACAAAGGAAGTCGACAAAATAATATGTGTCAATCAATTATGATATTGGAAATGGAATTTATTTCTTTAAATCACTACAAACTCATCAATGAAAACATACAAATCTGCAACCCCATACTCTACCTAATACCTATGTGCATGATATAGACAATCAAGTTTTAATGTAGCCAAATCAAGAAGACATCTCCATCAGATGTGGTCCTTTTGAATCACAAGGACTAGCGTCAAATATTACAAATTATAAAGAAGGTAATTCACAAGAGTCAATTCCTCAGTTGAGGAGGTTCACTAGGGAGCACCAACTTCTTGCTAAATATGACGATTTTTTGCATAATCTATTAATATTTGATCAAGTAGAGCCAAATACATTTAGAGATGCTTCTAGTGACAAAGATAGTGATTATGATATTAATTTAAATGTTGCTATAAGTTTTAATATCGACATCATATTTACCATTATCACTATCACAATCACAATACTTCCCTTAATATTTTTTGAAATCCCATGGTGACAAGAGTACTACTATGAGGCCTACCACTTGATACACCATTTGGCTATCTTTTGATTCGATCATGTTGATACTCTATGTGTTTTGGACTATTTTGGATGATCATAGACACTTGATGTTATGCTCATTTTATGCTTATGATGCTATGATGATTATAAGCACATTATGTTTCCTTTATTGATATGCTCATATGATTTGGTTATCATGATTGAAATGGACAATTGTTTTAAAATGAGATGGAATTGATAGGATGCTAAATTTAATTTAGTGATGATGTGATTTCCTTATTATGCCATGACTATATATGAATTGATAGAATATATTATTGCTAGAGGAAGAATGATTATGGATATTGAAATTATTGATTTATAGTTAGATTGTGAGCTAAATATATGCATATGGATTTATGATTTAATTATTGTTTATCATGCATTGGATATTTTGACATGTGGAAATTGAGTGTGCAGGTATGCACCCATGGCCAATGGGATTAGAGGTAACCAAGGGTACCTGATTGTGTCAGCCAAGTGAAGCCACTATGGTCCATTTGGAGAATGGGCCATAGCCCCTTTGTGTTGTATTTTAATTTGTGATTAAAAATATTTAATGTTGAATCTTGTGATTATGTTTTTTAGGTCAATCAAACTTTTGATGAGGGTTTTGGGGCATGTTGGAATTCTTTTATCATTTTTAAATTTCAAAAAAAATTTGAGGGTTTTCAAAGTTTTAATTAGTCCTTAAATTGGGTTAATTGGCCCTTAATTAACCCCTAGTATGGTCACCTATGGGTTAGGGGTCAAATCAAACCCATAACTTGTGAAAATTGCAAATTGTGACCCTTCTTAATTAGCCATTAAGAAGGGTGACGGATTTTGGGGGATGGAATTGGAGTGTTGGCTCCAAAATCTCATTTATGAGATTTTAAAGCCTTGTTGAGTGTGGAACACTCTTTGGCCTTTCACCCCCCCAAAAGTTCTCACACATGTGTGAGAATTTGTGGGGAGGTGTGTCCATAGGAGTGAATAGGAGGTTGACATGTGTCACACTCTCCTCCAAGGGTTTCCAACCCTTGACTCCTATTTGAATCCTTTAGAAAATAAAAGAAAGGGTTCTTCTTTTTGGATTTGTGTTTGGATTGCTTGGGAGAAGGAAAATCTTGCTTGGTTTTGAAGGAGTAGAAATTTGGAGCTCATCTTCAACCCTCCCTCATTGTTGGCTTGGATTTGAGGTAGGTTTTACTCTATCTTTATGTATGTTTTCTTTTCATTTCTTTTACCTCTTTGTATGGAAGTTTGAGAACATGAGTTATATGGGTTGTTGTCCATTTATGTGTCTTTGCATTTCCTTGTGTTGGTTTGGGGTTGTATAGGATAAACTCACCCAATGTGGGAAGAGAATCCTTGTGGGGGATAGGAATGTGTAGGAACCTCTATGGGGAGATTGTTCCTCCTTTGAGAAGGAGAGTCACAAAAAGGGTATGAGTACCCAAATTTGTTTCATGATAGTATGGTGTTTTTGGAAGATTGTTGTGTGGAGGGTGTATGATATGAAGAATTTTGATTAATGGGTGGATTGGATAAGAAGAAAAATGGTGATGCTTAGTCTTTTTATTTTCTAGCAACTCTCCCCATATAGAAGTGATGTCCACCTCTATCCCCATCTTTGGATTCATAAAGAATCCCTAAGTAAATGTGTGAATCTTGGTTGGGAGTATTTTTTTTTTAGCATTGTGATTTGAAATGGAATTTTTTTCTATTGTTGTGTGTACCCGGTAGCTTGGTTACCTCCTAGCTTGGCGGTGGTTGGTTTTCCAACCCAAGGTTGGGAGGTGAGCACACCCATTGGCCTATGAAAAGAGTTTTGTGTGCCTTGTGTATTGTGGCAGGTTTGAAGAGCTCATTGTCAAAAAAACACTTATGTTCCTTGTTGATCACGACTAGAATTTCCCTTTGGTGAAGTCTGCCTCTTTGAGTGGAATGCCATAACATCGAAAGGCTGATGTAGAGAGTAAATGAGATTTTGTTTCAGTTATATTATAAATGTTTAAGATATGTAAACCTTCATGGCTGTTCCATTGTAAAGAGAACACTCCTCATCACCTATTATTGTTTTGTAAATACAGTAGTTGTTTTAAAAGTCTGAAAGAATATAATACTTCTACCTTTCAAATGACATTTGATGGGAAATATATATGTTGTGTTTGAAAATTGTTTATTCGAGCAATTATAATGTTGTAAGAGAAAATTTTGTTACCCATATGCAATACAGTTCGAGTAAATAAATGTGGTTTTGAACTACTTCCATAATGTCTATAGCTGCAAATATGTTGTTTGACTGTGAAATATTTACCTTGCTGTAAATAGTTTATCTGTTAATTTTCAAAATAGAGAGAGAAAATTATTTTTTTCTTTTCATGCTATAAATAAAATTGCTCATTGCCTTCATTGAATCCATGTTACTTGGGCTCGAATGGGTTTTTAAAATGTTTCTTTTGGGACATACGTGTGATAAATTGCTAAATAGCAGTATGGTTGTTCTGAATAGTAAGAAAGACTGGAATGATCCTTATTTATTGTCAAAGAATCAAAACAAGAATAGACATGTACATAAGTAACATTCTTTATGCATTTTTGTCTTTTACAACCTGTTTAGCCTTTGACAATTTCATAGTTCATTACTAGATTTTAGCATTAGTACTTAGTGCACTATAGCATTTGGGGAAAGAACAAGAAAGAAAAGAAATGAAACAGTCTGTGTTTCCACTAAATCAAATGGTTACCATTTCTGAGGATTAACTGCAAACCCTCGTATAAGGAAAATAAAAGTAAAATAAAAACAACAAACCAGCAGCGAACACCAGTATGGCCACCATTACTACAGCCGTTGTTTCCAACCATGAAGAGCACTATGATTTTGGAACAAATTTTAGGGTGTTCAGTTGGGACGCATTTTAGGGCAACACCTCTCAAACACATTTTAAGTAACATTTTGCGTGAACATTCCAAAGCTGCGCGTGGGAGACTGTCGCTCAATTGTCATAGAATTTAATTTTCTTGTCGAGCCTAGTAATTCCTACCGATTAACCACTACATTAATAAGAATATAAATTTGCAACCTAACGCTAGTGCTAGCAGCATGCTATGTCATTTGATTATCATTGTAAATGAGAGTACAGTTGTCTGCATTACTACGGAAACATCATATTAATAATTTATTGACGGTAAAGGCGTTTACCCTCTTTAGTGGTAAGGCATTAAATTATTGCCATCACCCACAGAAATCTATTAGATTCTCCCAAATTAATTCTCATAACCCACCTTCAAAACTTTTATTCACCTAATCCTCTGGCTTAAAGTAAATTTTGCTACCTACCCATAATTATTATGTTTTGCTCATCATGATAAATACATCTAAAATATTTTAGTTTTAAGAATAGTATGAACTAAGGAAGTAATAATAATATTTAATCGCTCTTTGATTTGGGCACCACTCCAGCTTAAAGAAAATTAATTCAATAACTTTAACTTTGCTGCCAGTAATTTTTTTTAGCACGGCCCCCCACCCATATAACCCCCCACCGCCGGTAAACTTTTTACCATGACTGGCAGTGCTGGCTGGACACACCAACCGGTACCACAGGAGCACCGGAGAGTCGAACCCATGGTGGGCGCCCTGCTACAGGGAACACCTTAACCAACTGAGCTCGAACAAGCGCCCCCTTTGCTGCCAGTAAATTAATATTAGCGTGTGGAATGAATTTTTCTTGCTACTATTAACCTCCAGGTGATAATAAATTTTAATCAGTAGATGGTCAATTTTCCTCTTGGGTATATAAATCCATTTATTTATTTTTTATTGGATGCTAGCAATTTTTCCACTCATTAGGCAACATTAATGTGGGCATAGCAACAGATTTTTTCCACTCATTAGGCAACATTAATGCGGGCATAGCAACAAATTCTATCAAGATTTAGAGTAGCTTAAGGGGGAAGTATTTTGTATTCTTCTGTGATTTCCCAGTGAGACTCTGACAACAGTAAGTAATAAATAGCAGTTCGGTGAAACATAAGCAATTGTTTTATAATGCTATATAATATTAACAGCAAAAGATAAAGCATTCATTTTCATATAAATGAAGAAATAATCCCGTCGGAAGTTGCCATTTAAAACAGTTCACAAAAATCGGCATCAATTAAACTCTTATCTAACTTTTCAAGCGATAGCTCATATAGAAGAATAAATAACGTAACATAAAGTAAATACCTAATTTGAATAGGTCACCACTATCTTAGTTATAAAGTATAAGATGACCTATGATATTTCCGTTTTACTAGGAATGAAAATTTATAAAAAAAAAAAAAAAAAGTCATCATGTTATATATATGTATTAATTCTTAGCTTTGAAATACTTTACTTCTTACTTTGAATTTAGTATAATCGCGTGTGCTTCTTTAAGAAGTAATTAAATTTATATATAGATAATTTTTTTTAAATTGTATAATAAGATTAATTTAATTATAATTATAATTTTCTTATAAAGATTATTTTGTTAAAGATATTGTAAATTATAAATTAAGATTAATTAAATTATATTTATAAATTACTGTAAGAATTATTTATTAAAGATAATTTAAATTATAATTTGAAGATTAATTTTATTATATATATAATTTCTTTTTGAGAATTATTTATATTTCTATTAAATAGAAAATATTTGAAAAGTGAATGGAAGGACAACAACGTTAATATTGTTGTATCAAAATTATAATAATTACTTTGGTTAATCCAAGGAGAGGAGAAAATGTTGTATCATTGTAGTTAATATTAATAATACTATTTTTATTTATTTATTTATTTATTTATTTATATGAGAGCCTTATTCTAGAATGCCGAGGTTAGTATTATTACTTTGTGGTTAAACTATGATCCTAGAGAAACGTAGGGTTAGATCCAACCCATTCCTCGATTGAAAGGCCTACGACCAATTTTCATGCACCCGATTGTGCTTACTCATCCACCTGCTCTCGAGCATTGTGTCGATGGTGTTGTTGCATGAAATGTTCTTCAATGCATGCAGTATACAACCATGCTTGTGCATGATTAACGATTGATTATTATTTTTAGCTTGTACCTTATAGCATTGTTCAAAAAAAAATTGATAGTTGTGTTTTTTCCCTTCATGCAAATTTTAGACATGACAACTACGAATATCATATATATTCGTATAATTCAATTTGTAAAGGTTTCTTCCTTTCTTGTTTATATTCTCAAGCACGGGCCTAATAATTTTATCAAAACATTAAGAAAACATTAGCATTCCTACCATCCTAATTTCCACGAAATAAACCATTTTCTGAACATTCTTACTCCATGATCCAATGTCTAAAAGAATAAGCCAACTCAACTAACAGATGGAATGGAGAGCGCGCATGAAGGATAAAGTATTATATACATATGTTCAATTTTTTGTCCATTTCAAGCGTAGGAATTAGGTCAGAACTATCTCATTACTATTTAATATTAAATGTCCTCGCCCTCCTGTTGGTAGCGACACCCATCTCCTTATGCCCATTTCTCTCTTTTTTGCATTACTTAAGTCGCAGATAAGGCACAGGCACAGCTGGGGTCAAGGATTCCAATAGAGCCAGGTTTTAAGGCGTGTGTGATCAATGCCTTCCTGTAGTTCATGCAATCTGTTATTGCATACTAAACTGTAGTTGTGTGCAGCCTTCTTTTTCATCGATAGTTTTAGATTATATTTAGCTTTTTAGAATTTCACGCATCGTTCTGTTTAGAATCTTCTTTGTTAGTTGTAGCTTTATGCACTGCATAATAAAAAACATGACTATGCAGTCATAATAGTTAGGTTTTTAGAACTGCTTATTTTAAAAATAGTTTTATGCTAATAATCGTGCTTATATGAGCAGACTAGACATTGATTTCAATTAAGGATGTTGTACTCTATTTTTTTAATTGAATAATACAGATTCCTTTCCAGCATTGTTGTTCGCTCTCTATTAGAGCAGATTTTTATTGATTATTAAATGTAATGATTTTTTTAAATTTTAGCTCAAAAATTTAGTATTTTCAATTGGTATCAAAGTAGGTTGCATAAATATTTGGCAGGAAACTGCAGGTTAATGATTATCTCTCAGAAATATTAGAATGGCAAATGGTGGCAATTTTCTATTTTAATTTTCATTGTTTATTAGATATAACTATGACCATTGGAGTATAAAGATGAAAACCCTAATATTATCTCAAGATCTTTGAGAATCAGTAGGAGGATACACAAAACTTGCAAATCAGAGTGCGTTAAATGCTATAATAGAAAATCAACAAGCTCAATTGAAAGAAGACAAAAAGGAGGACAGTCAAGCTCTATTTGCCATCCAATCTACATTGGATGTCAATTTTTCCATGTATAGCTAGTATGACAAAGTCAAAGGATGCACGGGAAGCTCTACAAACTGCATACCAAGGATCTAAAAAAATAAGATTGGTAAGAATTCAAACCTTTTGAAGAGATTTTGAAAATTTAGGGATGAAAGAAGCCGATTCTATTCAAGAGTGTTTTACTAGGGTTCAAAGTATTGTGAGTCATCTTAACACTCACTTGGGGAAAGTGTCACATAGCAAAAAATTGTAGAATTTTTTTTTCAGATCCTTTTCGAGCCAAAATTTGATCTAGTGGTCATAACCATTGAAAAAAGTAAAGATCTAACCACATTCAAAGTTTTAGAGTTGATAGGTTATTTGCAATCTTAATGGGAGCTTTTTACATCTAGAGGATGTGGTAGAGGAAGAGGAAGAGGAAGAAGTTATGTGGATTTCAGAAGCATTCATTGCCAATATTGTGAAAGGTATGGACACTATGAATCTGAATGTAGAAGGAAAAATATGATTTGAATAAGTCAAGAGCCAACTATACTAAAGAGTCTTTCAAAGAAGAAAAACACTTTATATTCTTCACTTGCAATTTGGAAAAATAACTTCAAAAGGATGTCTAGTTCTTGGATAGTGGTTTGCTCAAATCATATGATAGGAAAATCTGATCTCTTTGTCAAATTAGATGAATTTGTGGAGTCAAGTAAATTTTGGTGATGATAAAGAGGTTGATGTAATGGGAAAAGGTACCCTTATAGTGAAAGCCAAGCAAGGAGAAAATAAATTTATTCATGACAATTTGCATGTGCCCAAATTATAGCATAATATTTTAAGTATTGGGTAGCTTGCAACAAAAAATTACAAGATTGTGTTTGAAGATAACTTCTACAAAATATTTGATAAATCAGATAACCATCATCTTATAGCAAAGGCTTGTATGAGAGAGAAAAAATTATTTCCTCTCACATTGGTGTCAGCTAAGATGCATGCCCTCAAGGCAACCACAGATGATTCATGGTTATGGCACCAATAGTATGGTCATTTTAATTTTCAAGGATTAAGTTTGCTTCATAAGACATGGCACCTGAGAGAACTTCCTGCAATTTAGGCTAAAGAAGTTTGTTCAAGGTGTGCTTTTGGAAATCAACATTGAGACAATTTTCTAATGAATAAATCATGGAGGGAAAAATCTCCTCTAGAGCTTGTGCATTCTGACATTTGTGGTGACATGCAAGAGGAATCTTTGAGTAAGAGTATTTTTTTGATATTTATTGATGATTTCTCAAGCCATACATGGGCTTATTTTCTTAAGCAAAAGTCTGAGGCACTTGAATGCTTCAAGCACTTTAAGGCTATGATAGAAAATCAAAGCAAGTATTCTCTCAAAATACTCAAAACAAATAGAGGGGGAGAATTTATTTCCAAAGAGTTTGCTGATTTTTGTAACACTCATGGTATCCAAAGATAGCTCAGGAAAACTTATACCCCCCAGCAAAATGGTATTGCAGAAAGAAACAACTATACCATTATGGAGATGGCATGAAGTATGTTGTAGTACAAAAACCTTCCCAATTTCTATTGGGGAGTTGCAGTAGCAACCATAGTTTATATTTTGAATCGAATCCCAACAAAATTGCTTTAGAATATCACTCCAAAGAAATCCTGGTGTGGACACACACCCTTAGTAGCTCACTTTCATGTATTTGGTTTCCCCATATATGTCCATGTTCCAGTTCAGAAGTGGAAGAAGTTGGATGTGAAATCTCAAATTTGTATCTTTGTGGGCTATTCTAATTCTACAAAAGGATATAAATTCTATAACCTCGACACAAAAATGAATTATTAGTTGGTATTTGGTTTTTGATGAAGGGGGGGTATGGCAATGGAAAAAAGGATTTCAACAAACTACACTAGAATAAGCATGGGTTTTGAAGATGATCAAGTTCCTCCTCTTCCCACTAGTTCAAGTGGAAGTTCAAGTCCAAGTTTACCAAGTTCTCCAAGTTCCTCTTTAGATGATAGTTCCAGTCCACAATCAACTCCAAGCTCTTCACGAAACATGCGAAGTTTAAATAAAATTTAGAAAACGGGCTCCAAAGTGAATCTAGTTACCAATTTTTCTTTATTTAGTACCATTCAAGTTCAACCTTTTGTGTATGAAGAATCCGTGAAAGAACAAGTATGGATTGATGTTATGAATGAAGAGATGCATGTAATTGATAAAAACAATACATGGGAGTTAGTGAAACTTCCTATTTAAGCAAACAAGTGATTGGTGTCAAATGGATTTATAAGGTGAAATATCATGCTGATAGTTTTATGAATAAACACAAGGAAAGATTAATTTCCAAGGGATTTACACAAATTCCTGGAGTAGATTATTCAAAGACTTCCACTCAAGTAGCAAGATTTGATATAGTCAAGATTATATTGTCTATTGCTACACAACACAAGTGGTCATTCTATTAGATGGATGTAAAATCATCTTTCCTAAATGGTTATATTGAAAAGGAAGTATATGTGCAACAACCTATTGATTATGAAATTCTAGGAAAAGAACATTTGGTTTACAAGTTAAAAAATCTCTCTATGGGTTGAAGCAAGCACCTTGTGCTTGATATTCAAGGGTTGATAATTATTTCTTGAAAAAAGGGTTCATCCAAAGTCCCTCAGAGCCAACCCTCTATATCCAATATCTTGGTAATGATATTCTAATTATTTTCCTTTATGTTGATGATGTCATTTATACAAGTAATAGCCCATCTCTCATGGAGAAATTTCAAGAAAAAATGAAACAAGAATTTGAGATGTCAGATCTAAGACTCATGCATTATTTTCTTGGAGTGGAGGTGCAAAAACAATCTGAAGATATATCAATTTCTCAAAGTAGTCAAGTATGTGGTTGATCTATTGAAGCGGTTTAGAATGATTTATGAATTGTGGTTGCAACTCCTATAGCCCTTGGTGAAAAATTAACTAAGGAAGATGCAAGTTCCAAAGTGGATGCTACTTTATACAAAATTTTGGTTAAGAGCCTCATGTACCCTACTACAACGAGACCTAATATTATTTATATTGTGAGCCTCATCTCTCATTTCATGCAAGATCCACATAAGTGTCATTAGCATGCCACAAAAAGAATCTTAAGGTATGTGAGTGGTACACACAATTTTTGCATTCATTATTCTCCCACACATAAGTTTGAGCTAGTTGGTTACACATATTTTGATTGCTTTGGTTGAATGGATGATAGAAAATCAACATCTAGTTATATTTTCTCACTTGGTTCTAGAGTTACAGTCTCATGGAGTAGTAGAAATTAGGCAACTGTGTCTCTCTCTTCTGTAGAAGCAGAGGATATTGCAGCAAAAGCAACCAGCTATCAATCCATATGGATTCGACATATTTTAGAATATCTAAACTTTGTTTAGGAACATCCAACCACTATTTATTCTGATAATAGTAGTACCATTGCAATGACAAAAAATCACATGTTTCATGCTAGATCGAAGCACATTGAGATTAGACATCACTTAATATGAGATTTAGTTCAAGATGGGACAATGGAATTATAGTCTTACCCTACATCTGAGCAAGTTGTTGATATTTTTACCAAAGAACTACCTACAACCAGTTTTGTTGCTTTAAGGAATCAGTTAGGACTCATCCCTGTTGCTCATGCAGGGGGAGATTGAAGGCATGCAAGATTAACACCTTCATGTACTTCATGCAATCTATTATTGCATAATGAACTACAGTTGTGTGCAATATTCTTTTTCAGTGATAGTTAAATTAGACTATATTTAGCTTTTTAGAATTTCATGCATTTTTATATTTAGAATCTTCATTGTTAGTTCGCAACTTCATGCGCTGCATAATAAACAACATGATTATGTAGTTGTAATAGTAAGGTTTTTAGAATTTGTTTGTTTTAAAAATATCTTTTTGCTAGTAATCATGTGCTTATATGAGTAGACTAGACATTAATTTCAATTTAGGATTTTGTACTTTGTTTTATGAATTGAATAATACAAATTTCTTCTCAGCACTGTTGTTCACTCTCTATTAGAGTAGATTCGTATTGATTATTGAATGTAATGAATGTTTAAATTTCTAGTTAGTATAAAATCTGAGAAATTCAGTTTCTTTAGGATTTTAGCACCACCAATGCATTTAGAGGGACAATATTACTATCTTTTGTTGTTCATTTATTATTTTCTATTTTACACCATATTTCCTCTTGTTTAACCTTATTTCTTTCAATGGCTGTAAGGTTATGGAAAGAAAGAGTAATGGTTAGATTTTGTCATTTACCTTCCCTAGAAAGACCCATAAATTATCTCTTTTTTTAATTTTCTTTAGATATTTCTCATATCATTTATAGATTTTTAGGTCTAGAGAAGTGGTTTGACAATCATCTGTATAGGTCATGACCTTGTAACATAGTATGGGTGAGGATTAACCCTCATTCACATCTATAGGCCACAACTTGGTGGGGAGGGGAGTAGAAAGGTTTACTTCCCTTCTATAAATATACATGCAATCTATTTACTTCATACGCAAACTTAACATTTTTTATTAAAGTTTAATTTGGTATTACTTCACTAGTTACCTCCTTTAGCAAAGGAATGTGTAACTTGTAGCACCCCTCCATTTTGGCTCTTTTGATCGTACATTGTGTTCTTGTTATGCTTTGTTCTGCTAGTACTTTGACTATGGTGCTTGGTTCTATTTGATCACAAACTATCAAGCGGTGCGTATGTTATATTTTGATGTGATGGAATTTTACTCTGATGTTATCATTATGGCCTATTTTGAATTAGCTTAGCAAATATTTAATTAAAGATGCTCTATGCTTTTGATTATATTATTGATGTTAGACTCGTCAATCAGAAAGTTTGTATTGGTGAAGGGGATGAAATTGTATCACTCGCTTGCGAGCGCCCTACGATTCCAAGATTTCCTCTTCATGGTATGTTTTATTATATCATATATATGCATGTTTGATATACTCTGTGTTTGCAAGTTCACAGGTACAGAACATCGACTCCACCTGATTTCACAGGTTTGAGCGTGTCCATTGACCAACGATAATTGATTAGGAGATAGTAGCTAGGTTTTTCATGCCAAGTCATCACCCTAGTCATAGTGTGTCGTCAGGTTGTAGTCGGGTTTAGTTGTTTTAATGTTGTTCATTTCACCTTGGTTTTTATTTAATTTCAAATTATAAAGGTAAATAAATGGCTTGTGTAGTTAAATTGATGATTAGATATATCTAGTTGTAATGTTAGAAATGTTAGTTATTTTATTAATTAATTTAATTTAATTAATAAAATAGTATAATCTTGGATTATATTTATTTTAGTGATTAATTAAATTAATTGTGAGTAATTGAATTAAGTTATCCATCTTGGAATTAAAAGTGTTAGATTCTTTTTGAAAAGAAAATTTTTTAAAAGTTTTAAATTCTTTTTGGGAAAAGAAAATTTTAAATGTATGAAATTCTTTTGGAAATGAAAAATATTTAAAAGCATTTAAATTCTTTTGAAATAGAAATTTAGAAAAATGAAATAATGAAATAAAGTCATGTTGAAAGAAATTTTGGGTTTTCATTTTTATTTTTTTTAAAAGAAAATCAAATATCTCCAAATTTGCAATAACTATGGTGGATGGGATATTTTAGGGTATTTGACCAAATTTGGGGAAAAAAATAGAGAAGGCTTTTCATTCTTAAAAATTGGGGCTGTGAGAAAAAAAGGAAGGAGAGCTCTTCATGTTTTGTTGATGCATTTTGGATTTTGGGAGAGGATTTTGGAAAAGCTTTGGAGAATCTTCTTGCAAGGAAGCTCAACTATCTTCTTCAAACTCTCGTTCAAGCTTCAGATCACAGGTTTTCCTTATTTGTTTAGAAATTTGCATTTTCAGTTTAAAACTTGCTTGTAAATCTTTGTTTTGAAACCCTGTTTAAATCTTGAAGAAAGTTAGAATGTTTCTTGAAAATCAAAACTTGCAACAGAAATCTTCAATTTCAACAATAGAAAATGAGAGAAACAAAATGAAATTTGAAAACCTCTGTTCTGGATTTGAAATGGTTCTTATCAAATTTGAAATTTGAACCAAGAAATTGTGTGGAGAAAATTAGTTTATTGCAAAAATTATGTTGAGAAGTTGCACAATTTGTCTGTAAATGGGAATTTAGGTATATTTTTAACATATGTCTGTATATATATATACAAACATATATTTTGAATGTATTTTGAACATTTTGGAAAACTTTATTTTTTTGAAAATTTTCTACACAGAAAATTCTATGCAAGCAGGGGAGGTTGTGTTATTTTAGTTTTTATTAAAAAATAAAATATAAATTAAAGTTTTTAAATACTATTTTAGGGGGGGAAGGGGGGAGGGGGCGCAACCATGGCTACACACAGCCATGCCCCATTGGAGGGGCATTGTTGTGGTAGCACTCCCCACACTATGTGTGGGGGAAGCACTACCTGTGGCAGCACTGGCCTCCATAAGGGAGGTTGGGCGTAGCCTTGGGCTGTGTCCCCTCTTCCTTTTGGGGGCCCATGAGGGTAAGCGAAGTAAATTCGCTTTTTGTTTTTCATTTATTTTTTATTTTTTTATAATTTTATTTTATTTTATATTATATATTATATAATATATATATATATATATTATAATATATATAATATATATATATTATAATATATATATATATTATATATATATTTTAAATAGTTGGAAATTATTTTTAAATTAGTTGGAATATAAAATGATGCGTTTTTTTAAAAAAAAACATATATTTAAATGATATTTACATATTTAAATATATGGAGTTTAAAATGATTATTCTATTATCTTATATTAGAATAAAATTGACTTTATAATAAATATTTTTATTTAAAAAGTTGATTTTTATTATTATGTGTAATTGGAGAAAATGGAATTAAATTGTTAGTTAGATTCTTCAATGTCGCAAATGTAATTTTAATTACTTTTGAGTAGTTGCAAATAATGTTGATTATTTTATTTGATTGCATGCAATATCTTATCGCCTTGCTTGGATTTAGGAAATCCTAAAGTGGGTATTTGAATTATCAGTTGTCCTTTCGTCATGATCTCTCTCTCTCTCATTCATGATGTTGGGAAAGAGGAATAAATTATTATTTTTTAAATGATTTATCTCGAAAAGAAGAAATGGTTATTATTATTATTATTATTATTTGAAAAGAAGAAATGATTCATTGATTTGTTCTGAATAGAAGAAGTAACTGTTTTATTTTATTATTATTTAAAAGCAATTAAGGAATTGAACATATGGTTTAAATTTCATCTTTTGTCTGAAAGAGACGTTATTAAGTCAGTTTTATTAAGGCAATAAATTATTGAATGTAATGAAGGAAGTGGATTTAGGAAATCCAAATATAGATTTAATTCTTGTTTGATTTCCCTTCTTGAATGTGTACTTCTTCTGTTTTCGCTTTGGGAAAGTTGATTAGAAGGGTTGTTAAGTCTTCCAAAAGGGGTTTAACTTTTGGGGTTGTTGTATTATGTTAGTCAACCATTGTATTGCCTCGGGTAGGGCATATAGTTGTATCCTGTTGTTTTACCCGGTTTTCACGAATGAGGATGGTTTGTGCCTCCTTTGGAAGGAGTGGATTATGTGTTTTTTTGCCTCCAGTGTTTGGAGACGGGTTTGAATTTTGTTGTCTCTAGTGTTTGGAGTGAGTTTTCATCATGTGTTCCTCCTAGAGTTAGAGTGGTTTTATCTTGTTGGTATGCACTTGGGATTCCCTTGGTGATTGGTTTTGTTTGGTATGTTGTCAAGTAGAAGAGTGGCTTTTGTTAGGGGCCAGAGCCCAAAGAGGTAAATTGGATAACCTTCGAAGGTTGTTTAATCGAGTGATAACTAAATCAATGTACTTAGAAGTTAGGTAGTATTTCACACTAATTAAGATAATTGAGCCTCACTCATGGACACAAGTGCTCGTATAGGCTTGGGATGAGTGGGAAGGCCTGGAATGGAAAGGTCATCTATCGTGTCTTTGCGAGAGGTATTTGATTCCGCATGAGTGATTATGGGTGTTGGGATTCGGTTGAGGCCACCAGGACAACTCATAGTGGGGGTTGGAGCCCATGAAGATTCCCAGAGGATATCCCATGACGAGTTGTGTGATGACACTCTTTCTACGACAACAGTTGGCATTTGGTTTTATGTTTATGGTATTCTTATCATACTTGGTATGTTTTATTTCTGGAAGCAATGTGACCTAGTGATGTTAGAGTTGTACTTGTGTTATTCGTATGGTTGCAAGTTTCATGTGATTGGTTGTGTAAGTGTGAGTTAGCATGTGTCTAGAGGTAGATGGTCTTGTATAGGATTCCTTGTTACTATCTCCTAGCATGGGGGATGAGCCTTCAGGTATCACATGGTTGGGTGGAACATGCACCTTAATCCGTTAGATCGTCCTCTTGTTAGTGTGGACAGGATTTCCAGTTAGAGAGCTCGTGGGATCCGGTTTCTTTTCATGCTTTATTCTTTTCAGTGATTATTGTAATTTTATTACCCCTCATTTGTATCGAGGTGGAAGGTGTAATTTGTAACCCTGTTTATTGGATTTACCTCATTCAGGGAATGAGAGTTGTAATCATATTGTAAATTATCGTTAATTGAAAACATGTGGTATCTCTTATGCTTTGATGTAATTTATCATGTATGGAATGTTTGTGTATTTAATTTATTAAATAATTAAATGTTATGGTTTCTATTCATGTTTCTTGTTTGGGTTTTAAGTAAATTCAGTCTCGTAACCTTAGGGGTTGTTAGCAATGGGTAGTGAACTTGCATGTTTATTGTATTTAACCAAAAAAAATTAGTTCATTTGTGTAGTAAATTGCAACTTCCCCTAGGGTTGTGTGGCAGGGCGTTACATAACTAGACTAAAAATATAGATTTGTAGCTATGCCTATTATATTCAACCTTTAGTTTCTAATGAAACAAATACACTAAATAATGCTTTAAGTTTTAAAAAGAATATTGTATGTATATGCACACCCAATTTGAATTACTAACATAACCATCTTATTTCTAAGGTAGATAAACTTTAGAGAGACATTTAAATAACAACTTTGAGAGATATTTAAGCAACAACTCTAAGAGATATTCAAAGAACAACTCTGAGTCTTTAATTTTTATAGACAACACAATACTAAGACAAAATATCACAACTTCATTGTTTTAATATTACTATTTACTGAATTCTTTGTAACATATATATATGCAAAAACAATAGAGATGATCATCCTTTTTTTCTTTCCTAAAGAAAAATAGAACATATTTTAACATATTCATTATATTTCAAGAAAATTAAATTAAATTATCGTAGGTTCATAAGGAAAGAAGGAGATTTATTATGATCTTAAATGAAACTATTCTATTTATTTTATAATACAAAAATAATATCTTATTTATATCTACATTTCTAGAATAATAATAAACTAGCATGCATAAAAGCATTGACAAAAAATAAATTTATATAGATTTATTTTTTATTCAAACAAATAGAATTTTATTTACTCTTTCCTTACAATATTATAAAAAAAAAAATTATTTTGATAGTCCATACAAATAGCACTTAGGCAGTTTATACAATATGGCTACAATTCCTTATATACTTTTACAATGTTTTTCTCATAAAAAGAAAAAGAAGGCTATACCATGGGAAATATTTGTCTTACAATGATTGGGATCTTATCAAATCTATAAATTACAACTATTCCAAACCTACACATGAGCTCAAAATAGCTTCTCCAAGGACCACACCCAACCATTCACTATAAAACTAGCCATCTTGAGCAACCATGGGGACTGGTTACTCCAAACAACTAACTAAAACCTAGAAAAAAAAATAACATAAATACACATACAATAAACCCATTCCAAGGGTATTCACGTTCACTAAAGGATTCTTGGGAAGAATCCCAAAGGGGAATTTAAGAGCGTGGAATGCTTTCCATATGGGGATGCTCATAAAACAACCAAATTCATTTCCCTTCTCCATTTACCTGAAACCACTTCACCCATTCACCATATTCATAATACAAAATAACTACATATGGGTATTCATACCCTTGAGCCTCTCTTTCTCTTAGGAGGGTTAGGCTCCCTATAGAGGTTCCTACCTCTTTCAAACCCCAACAAGGGATGCTCTTCCCAAAAAGGTGAGCTTATCCCATACACCCAAAACCCCTTCACCACATTCACTTCACAAGCAACATATCATAATGTATAAAGTTGCAATTTACAACACAATCCATTCACATCTACATGCAATCATAAAAACATAAAGTAAAGCATGGAGTGCCTACTCTAAAATTAAACTCCAAGAAAATGTGTGTTGAAGATGATCCCCCAAGCTCTCCTTCTCCAACCAAATATAGTCTTTCCAACTTCAAGAAAAATAATAAAGCCTTTTCAAAAACAACCGAGTAAAAACTCCAAAAAAAATAACCCTTCATTTTTCCCTAAATGATAGATATAGTGACCCAAGATTTTGAATCCTTGAACGAGTGATATTTTTCACTCTCTCATTCATCCCCTTAAGCACATCTCCCCACATGTGCTCACACATGTGTGAAAATTTTGAGGAGATAAAGAAACAAAGAGTGTACACCACTCCAACAAGAGATCTCAATTCTCATTAAGGCACTCCACCTTCAAATTCTCCTCTCATTAATGAGATATTGGAGGATGGCACTCTTCCTCTTCCCAAATTCTGTCACCCTTATTAATGAGCAATTAAGAAGGGGATATGGACTTAAATTTGACCCCTAACCCATAGGTAATCATCCTAAAGGTTCAAAAATGGAAAAAATGCTCAAATTAAAGACTTTCTCCATCCCAATAAAACCCAAGGAAGGTGAGATCCAAAATTCAATATTCAAAAGGTTAACAAAGTCCTAAAACCCCATCTAGTGACCTATCTATCCTTAAAAGGAAATTAACCAAATGATAAATCATTCAAAAAATTGTCACAAATTAAACACAATACGCATGAGACTATAGTCCCTCCATATGGACTATAGTCAAGTTTAGTATTGCTCAATACATAGGATACCCCTAATTACCTCCAATTTCATTGAACATGGAAGAATGTACTTGCACATTCTATTCACATGTTAATGTGTCTAATAGAATTTTACATGATTCATAATATTCATATACATTCAAATTGTATAATCATCCATCCATTACTCATATAAACAAACTTAGGTGTTTATATCATAATTCTAAATCAATTAGGTTAACTCAATCCTATGATTCATAATTTCATCAAAATTAAAAATTCATCATCAGTGGATGCATAATCGATCATAATGTCATTTACTCTAAACATGTAGTCTCAATCATGGATTTATAACAATAAAATTTCAAACATCAAAAGTATAATAACATAACAATAATAATACACTTCATCAATTTTCATTGTAACTAAAGTAAAAAGAATCAGGATAATAGGTCAATCATGGAAGTGCACCTCACAATGTGCACAGAGATGGGGGACCAAAAAGTGGCCACAACCCCTTTTCAATAATTCAAGGAGTAAAGTGAGGATGGTGTAACACACTTATGTTATTTCTTTGTTAAAAGGAAAAAAAATAAAGGTCAAGCTCAGTTGATCCCAACCCTTTTCCTTCTACCACTGAAACATAATTAATGAACAATTTGAGTGATTTTGTGAGCCATTTGAGTCCATTCAACTAACACAATACCACCATGATGTCCACAATGTTGAGGAGGTAATTTTTTAGGTTTTTTAGGAGTTTAGATGAAAATGAATATCAAATTTTTAATTGTTTTTATTAAATATTTTTATTTTTTAGGAATTAAAAATCCTTCAACACCTCCAAACCCTAATTTTCTAAATCATATGCATGAAAAAAATCCTAGTGAAGAGCAAGAATCACTTAAATCTCAACAAACTCCTCCATGTTCTCCTCACCATCCTTCTAAAACACAAAAAATCTTGTTAGACTAAATTTAAAACAATGAAAGATAACTCCAAGCATTGGTTGATACATTGAAAAATCCAAATAAAATTAGTTTACATCATAAAATCCTTCCCACCTCATTGTAATTTATTATTTTTCATATAGATGAACTATGAGTGGTAATATGTGGTCCAACAAAAAGGAGGATGCACGATAATTTTATTCCACAAAATTATCCTACAAACAAGTGAAAGAGAAGAATTTTTTTAAATTTGACTTTTGTTTGTTGTTCATTGATCTAAGAACCAATTCACCCATCCACACAAGTTGAAAGAGGTTCCTTATCCATCAATTCTAAAACTAAGGAATAAGGCATAATTTTATGGAATTGTGGTAGATATTTTTTTGTCATCCTTCATGCAACAATAATGAGTTCCTACTGATATGTTTTGAGAAAAATCTATTTTGAGTTTGTCATTAATGATATTCCAAACTATTTTGATATATGCTATTCTAGAGAAAAAACTCTATTCATAGGATAGAGAGGGGGGACATCATTCCTAGGGATAGACTTATAGAACCTTAGTTGATCTAGACATTAACATGTGATGATCTCTTCTATTGTGAATGAGAGTGTTGAGGTGAAGACTTTATAATCCATCAACTCCCTCACATAAACCTTGTTACAACATAGTAAGCCTTTTAAATAGGATGGTGAGGCTCCTAGGTCTTGGCATTCAGCTTACATTTTTCCAAAACTATAGATTTATTTATGATTATGGGTTTTAGGTACTCAAGATGAATAGATTCAAGAGCATGATACATTCATATTAGATGATATGGTGTTCATATATGATTTTTTGGATAGCCTATTTGGCATTGATGTATAGATAATTTTCAATAAGGTCTTCCAATTTATTATATTTTATTTTTATATTTAAGATTAACTATATTCATCTATTATGAAAGAATTTTCATGTAAATAATTATGTACAATGAAATTATAAGGTAAAAGTGTTTATCCTACATCTATCAACCCTTAAGATCCTAATAATGTGGTCATGTAAAGTCCCCATGTATGTAGCTTTTAAAGAAATATTAAATATATTACATAATCCTAGTAGAAAACTCATGTCCAACATAATTGCCTCTAGAAATAGGCCGAAAGGGTGAAAATATAAACTTAAATAATCCTAATCTGTATGGTTACACTAGGAAAAATAAGCTTTGATACAATTATGAAGTAGCATGAGAATTTTTACATAATTATGTCATAGAAGAACTTCTCAATATTCTTTAAGTTATCACAAGATTTAAGGTGCAAGCCTTACACATGGGTGCTAATAACCCCCTACCTACCTTTTTCTTTAAAGGCTAAACATATATTCTAGGCCACTCAAAGGAAGCATGCAAAACCATTGTTGAAACCTCAAACCAAATAGTGAATAATTTGATCTAATTTAGCATAGTTGTGAAATGGTAGCCAAAAATTAGAATAATACACAAGTAGCACTTACTACCCTTAAAAAAATATAAAACTTAGGATCCAGGGAAATTTTTGTACTAATCAAATGACAAAATTTAATTTAAATATTTTGGATAATATGCTATTATAAATGAGTAGGGAAGACCAAAGAACATAAAACATAAATGATTTTTTCGAGTCGATTTTCAAAATAAGTTGCTTGGATCTACACACCTTATGGGGTATGGTCCACTGGAGTCACAACTCATAAGGTTTCAACAATAATCCTTCCAAGGGGCTCAACCCAAAACTTGTTTCTATGTGTATTAAGAAAAAAGAATATTTAACACCTATAACTTACCTTTGCTTGTCATTCAACGTTTTTATTTTCCCTATGTTGCATAATGTTTATCTATTAGAGTATTATAATTGAATAGATTTGTAGAACAACCTACCTCTTCCATTTCAAAAAAATATCCCCTATATAATTTTTGACTTGTTATATCTTTCAAATTCCAACATTAATATGTTGAAATCTTGAATATTAATCATCATATTTTCATTTCTTGTACAACTTGATATCTAGATGCCCCTACTTTATGGTTGTAACCATTTTGAAAATTTATTGATCATAACATTAATCTACTTGTGGCATAAAATTATGCATGGAATTTGATTATATGATAATACCTTCATTCTCTCTCTAGTGGTGCAACATGTCAGTTACATTCTAAAAAAATTGATTTGTTTAATTAAAATCATGTAAAAAGAATAACAATGAATGTGATTCAAATTAAAATCCATCAAAAAAACATACAAGCTTAGTCTCATACAAAAAGTGTGCTCTATCTTCTTTCTTAGACTATGAAAATTGTCTTGAATATTTTGTACATTAAAAATGTCTAATTTAGATAAATATCAATATGTTAGAGTAAAATAATTAATTAACTTTACTCTCCTCTTAAGAATTCACTTTATGCACATATATTAGACATTTAATAATTAATATTAATTATTAAATGCACTCACCTTTAGGGTTAGGGTTTCCTTTCGGTTTAGATCTCCTTTTATAAGGATTGATCTCTTGTATTCTCTACTCTTGATTCATTTTTTCTCTGATAATACATTTTTGCACATTGTCAGAGCCAAAACCCTTGTTTTGTTCTCTCTCTTTCTCTGTGACTATTTTCTTGCATGCAAGTGTTCATTGGGTTCTGTGGATTTGTATTTCTCAAATCCTACACGGTATCAGAGCCAGATCTGCTGCAGCTTGTTCGGTTTTTGAAAGAATTAGAGATCTAGGTTTTGGTTGCATCAGATCTATGTTTGTTTTCTTGTTTTTATTTGGAATAGGGGGTTCTTTTTTTTGGTGTACTTTGAGCTCAAACGGACCTCACCGTTGAGCTCGCAGCATCCAAAAACCCCTATTTTCATATAAAACACGTCCGATTCGGCCACAGTTTCTCAGGGAAGCAAAATTTTTTTGCCCTAGAGCCTCTCAAATCCTACACAATATACATAATGCTTAATGGAACTAATTATAGTAATGAAAAAAATAGCATACCCTACACTTTTCCCATTCATTAATATGAACTCTCCTTTGTATAATAACTAGCATAAAAGTGTTGCATTTTGCGCAAAATTTGACTATTTTTTAATCATTGAGTAGTCAAGGATCCATTTTGTACCTCTCACAAGTCCTCAAAAGTCAGATTAGATCTTGTTTGTTTCCTCTCAAATTGAATATTGAATTTTAAATATTCACAAAAATCTAAAGAATTATTTCTCCTCATCTGAATTTTCCTAGCCATGTGTTCAATCCATAAAATGGACTGGCCAGCATCCAAATGAATAACTACTCATTGTCTATAGTTGCTTCACTATTGAGGTGTAAATTCCAAATGAATTTTGTGAATAGCTTTATTCTATATCAAACTAATTCATCACACTCGTAACTTAATTATAGATACAAATTGATCAAATCTTTATTAAAAAAAATGAAATAAAGACTGATTTTATTTACATTTGTAAGAACCTACTACAGTCCCTTATTTTTTATTTCATAGTCCATCTTATAATCTCTACTCTCTTATTTCTACATCTAATACCATCATTTGTAATGGCTACTTAAATGCCATGCAACAATTCTTAGAGTGAAAAAGTAAACTATTTGGCATACCCCTTTGTCCAGATGCCTTCACTACCTTGAATATATCATTTTCAATAGTTGAACATTCTCTTCAAGAGGTGAACATGCACACATATTATTGTCTCATAATCCCTTGAATTTTGAACATTCTCTTCAAGAAGTGAATATGCATGTAACACCCTGCCATGTGAACCCCAAAGGACAACAAAACACCGCAATTTTTTTTTTTTGAAAGCGAAACATTGCATAAGATAAATTTGTACATTCATTACATGAAAAGTAATTATACATTTACAAATTCATCTACGTCCTCTAGGGTACATGGAATGATTGTTACGAAACCAAAAATATTACCAAAATGATAGCAAATGAAAACCAAGATTGCATAATGATATCATACAATCATCCATGATCAAAAAAGAGGAAAATGATACATCATTTTATTACCATTCAATTCATAGTTCCATGATACAACTGTGGAGCATATTTCCATAGATACAACACATCAAAGATACAATAGTACATTGCATAATGCTTCCCTTATATCAAAGGGAAGAGTACATCGAGTACAAGAATGATACATCAATGAAGAATAAGGTACAAAATGAGGACCAATCTTCAACCAAGTGGGGCTCTGAAGACTCTGTATCCACTTCTGTATCATGAACACAACCTGGGAACCCAATGGGTTGCATAGCATGTCCCACCCAACCACATGGACCCGAAGGCCCACCGCCCCGTGCTAGGAGTTGATAAGAAAGACCCACGACCAAGAAAGACAAGCAAAACGAGCACAAGACCAAACCACAAGGTCAACCAAAACATAACATACATCAATCTCAACATCCACATACAAGGTGACTGCTTCCAGAGGCATATGAAGGAAAAGCAAGGGATACTATGGGAGAGTGTCACCACATGGTCCTAATACAAAACTTTACAACAATCAGGGGTGTACCAAACATAAAACACCAAACATTACTAGTCTGAGTACAAATGCAAGGCATGGGCCATCTCACCAAATAGCCATAACAAGAGGAAAACTATGAAATAAGGTAACACCCACAAGAGATCAAAAACTAATAATTAAACCAAACATTTCAAAATCAAATCAAAGAAATCCAACATAAATCTATTACCCAATGCCTCAGGAAGCCTATAACACCAACTTTCATAAACTCCCAATTGAAGGGTATGCAAATACTAGGGTTCCCAAAAAAACTCACACCAAGGCTTGGCTTATAAACTCATCAAACAAAAAATAAATCAGTGTAGTATTCAATCAATTAGGATAACGCAAGAAATCAAACTTTAACCTCCCAAAACCATTCCATGCAACGAAACTTAAAAGCATATTGCATACTCCACTTGTTTAAACATTCCTTTTCAATTTGATAAATAAACTAACTTAATAAAAACATGAATGGATTAATCATTTGATAATAATCTAACTTCAATTTTTACTTCTTTAATTATAACAATCAAATAAATCAAAGCTCTCCTAGTAATTTTAGATTATTAGATGTTCAAGAATCACATATTTTATGACTATATTGAAATTATTTAAAAGAACTTATGAAAACCTACAGTAGGTATATACCATCAGATTAAAATTCCTAGCCTATACATTTGCTACTTCAAAATAATAGATTTAATTAAAATGTAATATATACCTTTGAATATTATAAACTAAATAAATTTAATTAAAATCTAACATAAACGATTTATCCGCAAATCACAATTCTAGTATTAAGAGAATTTGTAAATAAATTTAACTTTAAATACACTTGTAATTAAACCTAATTTTAAATGCACTCGAGAATAGATCTAATTTAAATGTATTAGAAAATAAATCTGATTTAAATGCATCTGAAAATAAATCAAATTTTAAATGTACCTGTCCAATAAACACAACACCTAGTTACATTATAACATTTTTCTCATAAAAGATCATTAAAATATTTAAAGAACTGTGATCCTAAAATTCTTGACTAATTAATTTTCTCGACAAAATAGTACATTATAAGAGCACAAGATTTCATTTTACTTTTTTTTACCTATTCATTCATGAAGAGATCATTTAAAACTAATTAAAGGATAGTGTTAACGCCCTTCTAAAACAAATACCTAATTACCCCACTTAACACGAGAATTTACTTTAAAATACAAATATTAAAGAAACACATCATTAAATATAAATATAAAGGGAGCACATCACTTCTCAATAACAGAAAATTCCCTTTAACTAACAGTAACCTAAATGTAAGGTAATTTGATTTACTTAATTCACTTACTCTATTTATTTTTCCCTGCCAATTTAATTACTCGATCAATTTTAATTATAATTATATTGAAAAATGTGAGAAAATGACATGTATAGAATTTAATAGTTCGCAGGTTAGAATAGACTATTACATTTAATTTTCAAGATCTAAAGGATTTTCGAGCCATAAAAGAGGTAAGAGGCTATGACAAGGTGACTTTATACAATGAAATATTTGCACATTTAAGACTTACATCATCTCTATTTACAAACAAACTATCTTTAGTATCCAATCGTTTCCATATTGACAAAGAAAATTATTATTATTATTAATTTAATTATTTACTTATCCCTAACTAAATAATTGGATGAATAAACAAATAACATATATAAATAAATATATTATTTATTCTAAACAGTAGATTTTACAAAAATACAAAATAAAAGAATAACATATACAAATAGCCATATATCAGATACTTTAAATGCACATTATTAAATTCTTTTAAAGGAAAGGAAAGAGGAACGAATAAGGAGGGAATATATTTTCTTTTAAGAATTCTTAATAATATTAGCCTTTATCCTTATATAAGACCTTATTTAATTTATTAGTGTCTCCTTTTTAAAAGTGGGAATATATTCCCCTCATATTCTTTCTCCTGAAGTATTCTTTCATTTTTTAACTTTTACCTTTTTTTCACCCTATATAGTACAATCTCTTTTCTTTTAAAGTTCTCCCCTATCACGTTTTTGCCAAAAATTCCCCTAAATCATTTTTTTCCCCCAAATTCCAACTAAATCAAGGAGAAAGTTTATCGTTTTTGGAAAGCTAAGGAGATAGGTGTCAATTTCACAAATTCCAATTTAACATCTGGCAATTAACTTTTAACCCGTTTAACTATCTGGAAGACAATTCTAGGGAAAAATTTCATCCTTAATTTAATATTTTAACCATTAAAATATATCATACTTATTTAATTTAAATAAATTTTCTTCGGTGGTAAAACTTTTAATTATTTATATATATATATATATATATATATATATATATATATATATATATATATATATATATATATATATATATATATTAAAACTTTATTTCAGATGTAATATTTTATTACATTCCTCTCAACAAATAGTTTAAATTTAAACATTAAATTTATTAATAAGTGGATTATCAATCCACTATATTTTAATTTAAAATAACCATTATTTAAAAATACAAATTTGTGTTTTATTTATATTTTTGTCATAATAAAACAATAGTTTAGATTAATTTAATATTTTAATTATTAGAATTCTCTTAAAAATTTAATAATTTAATCTATTACTTTAATTACATCAATATTACAAAAATGAGCTACAAAACCCAAAGCAATGCTTGAACGAAAATAAACAATGACCATACATAACAACGTTAAATAAATAATTAAAATGAACAACATGGAAAAAATGATACCATAATAGAACGGGGTACTGACAGACAACATCATCAAACAACAATGGGGTGATGGACTAGGTTGTAGGTCTTTTGTCAACTTTGTTTTCAACTTCGTACCCATTGGGATTTATGAGGCTCACCCTATCGTGACAGTGCATGTGGAATCGAGACTTAGGTACCTGCAATCTTGTATAAAACCAAGTGTTGAAACAACATATACATCCAATGCCATACACATCGTGAGAGAGAATTACAGTGTAGCAGGGCACTCACGGATGAGTGATGCAACACCATCCCTCTCACCCAAACCTCAATCAATAACCATATTCTAAACAAGATCATCATTAAACGATAAGTAAACAACTGCATAAGCATAACATCAAACACATATGTCCACATATCAAAAGTAACAGTGTCATAAATAACCAAGTCCAGTAAGCAGAACTGTCAACCAACCAAACAGCATGATAAAACAGTTACCAATATAGTCTCGAGTATGCATCAAACATAAGCAGTATCTGAATGACATCAATCACACAAAAAGTATCATAGGAATACAATAACACGTGAGGCACTACAATGCGCTATATTATTGTCTCATAATCCTTTGAATTCCATTTCTGATTGTTAGTTTGCCTCATTTTATTGGTTTGAACAACTCTGCATCGAATTCATCTTTCTACTACAGATTTATGATGAGTGATAACTACGTACATTGTGAGTGATAACTATTTTAGTAAATATAATACAGACATTGATAACAAGATATTAAGTCAGTCCCCAAGAAATCTACGATGCGTAAGTTCACAAAACTACAACATGATTCGGAAAAGACTATGCCAACAAATTGATGATTGCCACTACATCTTTTCTATATTTCATCGATGGTAATGTGCATAATTATCTGATGAAGCAAGAAATACATAAGCTCTAATGCCCAAAGTGATTAACAGACTTGGAAATACATAAACTCAGAAAAACAATCACATAGAAACACAATAACGTGATGTTGCACAATCTTCATTAATCGATTACATCATTACATGTGCTCAGAATGCTACAGCATTCAACTTACATTCTTGATCATCTCAACACTTGATCTGATACAAATAATCTTGGTATTCCAAGCTAACAATGCCATTAGAAGGCATTTAGAAGTTCCAAAGATTATCAGTTGCCCGCCAGAACTCCTGCTGCTTGAAGAAATCAATATCAGTAGAATCCATTCGATAGGAATGACTTTCAGGGAATGGAAGTTCTGAAGAGATTGCATTTTGAGGATGAATGAAGCCATCCTTTTCAGCAATTGAAGTCTTTGTATTCTGAGGAAGAATGAAGTTGTCTTCCTGACTGCACTGAGGATGAATGAAGTCATCTTCTTGAGGAACTGAATTCTCTGATGAGATAATTGCATCCTCAAGATTTGGCTGTTGAGGTGGATGAATCAAGTTCTGGTGGTGAAGAAGAGGAAAAGATCCCTGTTGATCCGCAGTCGCACCACCATTAAAATAGTGTGCAAATTCCTCACCATCTTCAGACACAATTTTGATGAAAAATTTGGCACCACAAAGTATAGAAAGCTCATAAGCTTTCTTCCACAGTCCCTTATTTCGCTTTAGAAAAGTCTGACGTCGTTTGCTTCTGTCTGCCCTGTAACACGCCTCCAATTTTCTTCTACTCATGTTGATCATTGTTGTGCTGAAATAGTTTATATACATCTACGTAAAAGATCTCTCGCAGGGGCTAGATCTTGTTTGTTGCGATCTTCAACAGCTTCCTCTCCTTTCAACAGTTTATATACACCTCTGAAGACATGGTCTATCTGCATGCATGTAATTACACCTTCAATATCTTCCAAATCAACGGTTCATCTTGACAATGAAATCTGACTGCCTATGTCGTTTTGATCAAGAAATAATTACTGTTTAAATGTTCCCTATCTGAAATCAACGGCTCACCCTGACTATCAATATAAACTTCCAATAGTTTTAAGTTGCTACCCAGTTAAACTTCCAAATAAACTTCACTTTTCAAATAAGTTGAATTATTTTATTTTAATTTTTTAATTTTTTACATTGCATCACTTTCCAATAGTTTCAACAGTTTATATACATATGAACACATGGTCTATCTGCATGCATGTAATATCTTCCAAATCAACCGATGATTATCTGACTGCCTGTGCCGTTTTCAAGAAATGATTTTTTTTTCCACCGTTTGATATTTTTTCCCTATCTGAAATCAACCGCTCACCTTAGCCATGAAATTTGACTAGCTGTTTAAAATGATTTTTTTCCACCGTGCGAAATCTAAAGTTAGAAATCATTATTTTATATTATATTGGTTTTATTTCTATTTTTATATAATTATTTATATAAGTTTAAAAAAATATTTTTATTTTTATGTTGAATTATTTTATTTTATTTTATTACTTTGCATCACTTTTTCAATAGTTTTAAGCAAAAAAATTAAATATATTTTAAAGAAGAGTATATCTTTTTATTTAAATATCCGTCTTTTTAATTAATAATAAATTCTGAAAGATATTATTGTTAATTATATAATTTAATATAAAAATTTAGTATGAAATAAATTAATATAATTTAATATAAATTATTTATGGAGACATCTAAAATCTATTATTAACTAATTTTTAACATAATTTTATAGTACTAATTAATTAAAAAATATATGATTATATTATATTATATTATTGTATAGTATTATTATTTACATATTATTTATTATATTTATATTAAAATTAAATATAATACATAAATAATATAATAATATAATACATATAAATTATTTATCTATTTATTTTAGATATTATATTATACTTATATTCATCTATGTATCTCTCTCTCATAATCACTCCTACTCTCCTACTCTCTCTCACTCACTCTTTTCCATCTCTTTCTATCCATATCTTTCTCTACCTCTATCTCTCTATCTATCTCCCTGTTTCTCCATCTATTTTCATATCCCTCTCTATCTCACTATATTATACTTATATTTATATCATATGTTATATTATATATATTAATAATACTATTTATATATTATTTATTATAATTAGATTTATATTATAAATTATATTATGCAATATATAAATAATATAATATATATTGATAAATATAATATTTATATATTATTTATAAATATTTATATATTCTATTATACAATATATAAATAACATCTCTCTATCTTTCCCACACCTTGGTGTGTAATAGGTACACTAAAGTGGTGTGGAAGGTCAATTATAAAAAAAGAGGGAGAGAGTGAGAAAGAGGAAAAGAGAGCAAGATCTAGACAAAGAGAGAAGGAAAGAAAAATATAGAGATAAATAGAGGAGAGAAGAGAAGAGAGAGATTGAGAGATAATGAGAAACATAGAGATAGAGAGGGAAACAAATATATAACTTCATATCTCTATCTTTATGCCCCTCTATCTCTCCCTCACTCATTCTTTGTCTCTCTCTTTTTCTCTCCCTCTTTATATATCTCCCTCTCCCCTCTCTATATATACTCACTCCATTTCTCTCTATTCCTTTATATTCATATATCTCTCTCTCTCACACACACACACACATTCACTCCATCTCTCCTACTCTCTCTCTCATCTCCATCTCTTTTTATTCATATCATTCTCTACCTCTATCTCTCTATCTTTCTCCCTATTTCTCTCTCTTTCCATATCCTTCTATATCTCGCTATATCACCCCCCTTTCTCTCTTTCCCTCTCTACCTACTTTTTCTCTTTCCCCTCTTCTATCTACCTCCCCCCTCTCTCTCTCTCCCTCTACCTTCCTCCCTCCCTCCCCCTCCTCTACTTATATCTCTCCCTTTCTCTATATCACCCTCTCTATCTCTCCCTCCCTATCCCCTATCTGTCTCTCTTTCTCTACCTGACTCCCTTGTTCTCTTCCTATATATCTCTATGTTTCTCTCCCTCTCTCTTTTATTTTTCTATCTCTACTTCTCTTTATTTGTCCTATCTATCCCATTATCTCTCTCTCCTTCTCCCCCTCTCTCTACATATTATATCTATATCTATCTATCACTATATCTCTCTCTATCTCTCCCCCCTCTGCCTCCCTCTATATCTCTCTCTCATCCTCTTTATCTCTCTATCTCTCTTCATCTTTATCTCTCCCTCTCCCTCTCTCTATCTATTTATCTCCCTCTTCCTCTCTCCCCTTGTATCTCTAAACATGACTCCCTCTCTCTATCCATCCTCCAATTATTTGTATCTCTACCTCTATCTTTCTATCTTTCACCCTATTTCTCTATCTCTTTCCATATCCCTCTTTATCTCGCTATATCACCTCCCCTTTCTCTCTTTCCCTCTCTACCTATATTTTTCTCTTTCCCCTCTTTTGTCTCCCTCCCTTCCCCTCTCTCTCTCCCTCTACCTGTCTCCCTCCCTCCCCCTCCTCTACTTATATCTCTCCCTTTCTCTATATCTCCCTCTCTATCTCTCTCCCTATCCTTCTAGCTATCTCTCTTTCTCTATCTCTCCCTTGTTCTCTTCCCATATATCTCTATGTTTCTCTCTCTTCTTGTATATCTCTATTTCTCTCTCCCTCCCTCCTCTAAATTTTTCTCTCTACTTCTCTCTAGTTGTCCCTCTATCTATCCCATTGTCCCTCTCTCATTCTCCCCCTCTCTCTACATCTTATATCTCTATCTATCTATCACTCTCTATATATCTCTCTATCTCTCCCCTCCCCCTCCATTTATATCTTCTCTCTCACAGTCCTCTCTATCTCTCTATCTCTCTTCATCTTTATATCTCTCTCCCTCACTCTATCTATTTATCTCCCTCTTCCTCTCTCTCCTTGTATCTCTAAACATGACTCCCTCTCTCTATCCATCCATCTCTCTCCCTCTCTCTCCCCCTCTCCCTCTTCCTCTTCCTATACCTTTATTCTAATTATTTGTATCTTTATCTCTATCTATCTCTATATCTCCCTCTCCCTCTTCCTAAGCCTCTATAACTAATTATATTTTCCTCTCTATCTCTATCTCTCTAATTATCTTTTCCTTTCTCCCTCCCTCTCCCTATATCTATATATTAGTTCTTATCTCTTTCATTTCATATATTTCTATTTCTCCCTCTCTCTCCCTCTCTATATATTTATTTATTCTATTTCTATCTATCCCTCTCTCTTCTCTCTCTCTTTATATCTCCCTCCCCTCCTTTCCATATCCCTTTCCTTCTCCTTCTCCATCTCTATCTCTATATTCCTCTCTATCACTATCCCCTATCTCTATCTCCTTGCCTCTCTCTCCCTCTTCCCCCTTTTCTCTCTCTCTCTCTTAGTTTCTATCCCTATCTCTTCCTTTGTCTCCCTCTTTACCTATTGCAATAATTTCATGAGCCTATTGATAATGGAACCTAATTATCTTCCTCATTTAGAGGTTTTATTTTTGATCATTCTTGGATTCTTCTAAGTGGATGCATAGTTGCTTTGAATTTTTTTTCAAAAATGTTTGGAGTTCTAAGTGGATGAATAGTTTCTTTGATGCTATCACTTTTCAAATGAGACCTTTGTTGCACAAACAACATTATTTTCTAATTGGCATATTAATTGACCTCATGTGTGCACAAATGTATGCAAATAATAGACAATTTCTTTCCTATTTGACCTTCCACACCTCTTCAGCGTACCCATTGCACACCAAGGTGTGATTGCTAGTAAAAATATTATTTAATGTGTTGAAAGAGTTTATACATCTACTTAGTAAAATAACCAAAGACAATTAAAATGATAAAATAATTAAGAACCTCTTTAAGTCCATTGCATGTAAGACAACAAGATAAAATAAATTAACTCAAAATATAATAAATATGTTATATATATTGTGTAATGTAAATATATATTTAAACTTTTTAAATATAAATTAAATATAATTATAAGAAAATTGTCATCAAAATTGATTTATAATCAAAATATGATAAAAAAAAAATTTAAATTATGTATTTTTCTATATATTTACTTTCTTGTGGCAACATGTTGGTTGTGAATTCTAATCATCACCATTTCAACTTCCCCTTCTAATGACTCTTTCATTTCTTAAAGAGAACTTATACATATGCATCTCAATCACTTGGATAAATAGATTAAAACCTTGCAACTTTTTACAATTGCTTTAATAAAAGAGTTTCCATGCTTTTCTCATGGACATAGCCATTTTGGTAAACCATGTAAGTTGGTGTCAGTGTTTTGTTTCTATGTTTTGTTTTATTAATTGTTGTTCTATTTTGGATTTCAGTTTTGTATAATTTGATATTAATTTACACTCATAACTCAACAAGTGGTATTAGAGTTTAGGAAAATCAAGAAGAGATGGAGGAAGGAAAAATTGAAAAGTTTTTGGGCCAAAACTTTGGCATGTGGAAACTGAAAATGGAAGCATTGCTGATTAAAATAGACCTCACAATAACATTAGAGGAAAAATCCAAGAAAACTACTACTATGTCAATGAGAATTGAGACATAACGAACAAGAAAGCAGAGGCAACCATTATCCTTTTTTCTCTCAAGCAATGTTTTGTTCAATGTTGTAACGGAGAAGACAACAAAGGGTTTATGGGATCGATTGTCTAGCACGTATGAGAGGGCTTCCACATGTAATAAAGTCTTCTTAATAAAGAAATTGTTCAACTTGAGGATGAAATAAGGTAGCAACATTTTCAACCACTCAAATGATTTTAATACTCTGATCAACCAATTAATTTCTATCAATATTAAATTTGAAGATGAAATCAAAGCCATCTTGCTATTATGTTCTCTTCCCAATAATTGGGGGGTAAAAGTACAAAGCTGTGTCACATTTTTATAAAGGAAATAGCCAACACTAATCTAACTTTTAAACTTCAATCACTAAAAAGTGGCATACGTGTTTTGAATTTTGAAATGATGTAAACTAATAAAATGTGAATTTTTTAGTATATTTTAAGTTTTTATTTTTTTATATATAAAAAAAAAAAAAGTGAATATAGTTTTTTATAAGTTAACACTATAATTTAGTTGTTGATAAAATGCTGAAAAATGACATTACATGAGACGTCAAGCTTTATATAGTAAATTTTATTTTTTTTCCTTCAATTTTTTTGTGTATATTTATAATTGTAAACTTTAAGGCATGGATATATTTTTTGGTAATTTTAATAAATATATATTTTAAATAAATATTTAAATGTACATGAATTAAAGTGTGGCTATTTCCAGTTGACATCAACTCTTATATTAAATATTTATCTAAAATAGAAAACAAATTATTCTAACTTAATCTTTGATTCTTTTCTCTAGGGCATCATATTTTTTTAAAGTTTTTTTACCAAGTTTTAGTATTTTTCTTGGCATGATAATCAACCTAATATTTTTGTGTTGATAACCTCCTTTTATAAAAAAATATATATATAAATAATAATTGAACTATTAAAATAAATATATACTTTAAAACTACACTTATGTTTTTACAAAAGGGTACTTTTACTTCTTTTTAAAAAAATTATTTATATGAGTAGGAGTTTTTGAAATGTTAAATTGTTCAAATAATTGCATTTTTTTTAGTAAATTAGCCTCAAAGTGGTGCTACATATGCATTTAGCCAACAATTTTAGTTGGAAAAGTTGCAGAAGTATTTAACTTATCTAGAATGAATCTTACTAGATTATATGTTTGACCAAAATTGATTTTTAGTTATAAATACTAAAATTCACTTACAGTGTTGATAACTTGGCCAAAAGTGTGACACGGCTTTGTAATTTTACCCTGGGAAGGTGTTCAAATGGCAGTTAATAACTTAGTATCCATAAATAAAAGGTACCACATAAAAGGGAATGTGTTGAACTTTGATGATATGGCTGCAATTATTCTCAATGAAGAATGAAGAGAAAACATGTCAAAGTACTTCATTCAAAGAGGCTTTGATTTTATAAAATAGGGGGATATCCCAAGAATAGGGAAGATATAATAATAAAAGAATATCTAAATCTCACAAGATATCTAAATCTAGGGATATAAATACAATTTGTTGGTTTAGTGGAAAGGAAGGCCACATAAAGAGGAAATGTTAGTCATTCAAGAAGGTAGAGAGTTAATCAAAAGAAAATGAGGTAAATGCAACATATGAAGAGGATGTGGATGCATGAGTTTTATCTACAAGTGGAAACTACAACTGATGTGTGGGTGTTGGATTCTAATGCTTCTTTTCATGCCTCTTCCTATTGAGAAGTTTTAAAAAATTATCGAGAAGGCAACATTAGTAAGGTATATCTTGGTGACGATGAACCTTATGTTGTTGTCAGTAAAGATGTGATATTAAAATTAAAAAATTGAAATAATTGGTTGTTTCAAGATGTCAAACACATTCCTCAACTCAAGAAGAATTTCATTTCTGTAGGATAGCTAGATGCTCAAGGTTGTAGCATCACTTTTAATTTCAACACTTGGAAGGTGAGAAAAGGAGCCTTAGTGATTCTAAGAGGTAGTAAACTAGGAACTTTGTATGTTCTAGAGATTCATGTTGAAGTTGGAGTTGTGATGCCAATTGTGAACAACGGGATGGAGCTTTGACACAAGAGGCTCGATCATATGAGAAAGAAGGGCCTTGATATTTTACAAAAATAGGATCAACTTCTAGGTTTGAAATCTATTGATTTATACTTATGCACGAGCATTGAATTTATGAAAAATAAAGGAGGATCATCTTCTTTATTCAAGGGCATGACAAGATGATATGACCATTGGAACTAGTGCTTTCAAATGTTTTTGGTCCCACTGAGGTAACTTCTATTGGTGGATCTAATTATTTTGTTAGCTTTATTGATGATTGCACTAGAAAGGTTTGGGTTTATATGATAAAAAGGAAGTCTAAAGTATTTGAAAATTTCAAAAATTTCAAATAAACTATTGAAAACCAAAACGGAAAAAAAATCAAGTTCTTGAAAACTAATAATGGTGGATAGTTTTTTTCCTTAGATTTTAATAAATTTTATGCATATAATTTTATACAATGAATCAATATTGTCCCTTTAACCCATCAAGAAAATGGTGCAACTAAGAGGTTGAATTGAACAATCTAGGAGAGAGCTCACAACATGCTTTCAAATGCAAGATTGGGTAAAGATTTTTGAGTAGAGGTAGTTAATAAAATAGTGTGCCTGACTAATCGAGGTCCATCTTCTCGATTGGAATTTAAGATTTTGAAGGACAAGTGGTTGGGAAGAAGAATTAATTACAATCACTTGCGAGTGTTCAGGTGAAGCATTTGTTCACATTCCACAATAGAAAAGAATGAAGTTGGATATAAAGTCAAAAAGAGGTTTTTTTGTTGGATACAATGATGAGAAGTATGGTTACTGAATGTGGGATGACATCACCAAACTGGTAACTTGTAGTCAGGATGTGATTTTTAATGAAAGAGTGATGCCATTTTTTCAAAACAAGGTAAGTCAACAAAATAATATGTGTCAATCAATTATATTGGAAATATAAGTGATTAGTTTAAATCACTACAAACTCCTCAATCACAACATATACATCTACAACCCCATACTCTACCTAATACCTAAGTTCAAGATATACATAATCAAGTTTTAAAGTAGCCAAATCAAGAAGACATCTCCATTGGATGTGGTCCTTTTGAATCACAATGATTGGCATCAAATATTATAAATTATAAAGAAGGTAATTCACAAGATTCAATTCCTCAATTGAGGAGGTTCACTAGGGACTGCCAACTTCTTGCTAAATATGATGATTTTTTGTGTCATCTATTAATATATGATCAAGTAGTGTTAGATACATTCAGAGATTCTTGTAGTGACAAAGATAGTGATAATTGATAGATTCCATGAGAGAAGAAATATATTTGTTGATGGTAAATCACACATGGGACTTGGTGCATCTTCCACTAAATCGGAGAACCTTGAAAAAAAGTAGGTTTACAAATTGAAGAAAAAAGGTGGTGGTAGGAAATGGTATAGGGCCAAATTAATGGTCGAAGGATATGATTAGGAGAAGGGTTTGGATTTCAAAGATATTTTTTCACCCATTGTGAAAATGACTATCATCTAGGTAGTTTTTGGTTTGGTAGTTGTATATGACCTTGAGTTGGAGTGGCTTGATGTTAAGATTGTGTTTCTACATGGTGACTTGGAAGAAGAATTGTATATGAGGTTTTGAAAAAGAAAAAGAAAATTTCATGTGTAGATTAAAAGAAGCTTGTATGGTTTGAAACAAGCATAGAAAAATGGTACCTCAAGTTTGATTCCTTCATGGGTAAGCAATAATTTACCAAGTGCAAATCTGACCCATGTATGTACTACATAGTTTTGGAGAATAGTGAGTTTGGTTTGTTATTGTTGTATGTTGATGATATGCTAGTAATTGACACTAGTATGAATGTTAATAGCGAGCTAAAAAATAATTTGGATAACAAGTTTTGATCTTGATTTTTTAAATATATTAAATTATTTTAACATGATTTTAATTTGCAATGTAATCCTAAATACATATTACATATTTAAGTTGGTTCAGGGAGGTCATATGACTTCCACGTCAAATCTACCAAAGGGATTGTTGAGCACTCCTCTATTGTTGGGCATCTCACATGAGCCACTCGTATGTATGTTGTTTTAGAAAACTATACTTACAATTTTGTATTTTGAATTCACTATATCAAACATGCATGTACTTATATTAAAAATGTATGTCTATGTATAGGTTGACACAACCATGAGAATGAGTATTGCACAACCATTTGATGCATGAAAATTTTTGGAGTGAACTAAATTTTAGGTTCTTTAACAATTTTTCTACATGTGTGCATAATTTGTAGGTATTTTAAATAGATTAAAACACCTATTGGTACACTTGTATATATATTATTTAACCTAATTTATATACATTTTCTTGATTTGACCTTGTAGGACCTTGTTAGTGACACTTTCCATCCTAATGATGTCATACCACCTCAACCAACACATGCAGAGCAACCTCATATGGTAATTTTAATTTTTTATTATATTTAAAGTCAATTATAAATTATACATTGTGAATGACTTAAATTAAGTTTCAATCGAATATATATGCTCATGTGTTAAATTATTTTTCTTTTATAGAACATGAGATAGGTCTTGTACCAGAGCATGCAAAGTAGCCTCATACAGTAATTTAAATACGATTTTATAAATTAAATTGAATTAAATCATTTTTAATCATGTTAAATAGGATAAATCAATTGTCTTTCTCTTGTACAGATTGATTCATATCATCTTAGTCCATGTGGAGTGAAGATTTCTCATGATTAGAGAGATGATAGGATGTGTGTGTGTGTGTTTATGTGTTTATTTGTTTTAGTACATTTCATGTTTTAGTACATTCCACAGACTCTATATATGTTTTAGTACACATTACATGTACTTTTTATACATGTTTCAGTATATCATGGACTGTATATGTATATGTTTCAGTATTTCAGTATAATTTCATGGACTATATCTATATATGTTTTAATATTTTCATGGACGTTATATATTGTTTCATGGACTTTATTAATTTCAGCATTTTATGGAATATTATTGTTAAATAATAATTTACACTTGTACATTTATGCATTTTAACTTGAATAAATTAATTATCCTTATGAAACAATATTCTATTACATTTATGATTTTTGTTTGGGTTCAACTTATTTAGGCTTAGTACATTCTTTGTTTACAACTTTGCTCACCACACTCTTCTACTACAAATTTGTCTCTCTCTCCCTTCTCTTACTACTTCATCTCACACCATGCTCAATACTTGCAAACACTTCACACACCTCTTACACAATTTCCTAATTGTCTTATTCTTTTACTTAACTCTTCAGATCTACAATCTCTACCTCAATATTTTCACACTTGATCATATCATCTAGAATCTTCCGTTGGGGTTTCAATATTTGATTTTCTTCTCAATTAAGCTTCCTAACCATCTCAAGCCATGTACCACCTATACAAATTTTTTGATTCTGCTAACCATAGCAATCCATCCAAACCCTAAACCTAGAATACATTAAATGCATTCCTCAGTTTGTTTGACCTACACCTTATCTCAGTTACCTCTGCACTTTGTGCCACCATCTTATAGATTAAATCTCCAATTAAATCAATTTTTGGAGTAGGTAAACCAATTAATTTCATTCTTTTGGTCAGCTACCAATCATAAACTATGTACACAGACTTAGCTGCTTGAAGCCTTCACCTTCAAATTTTGACCATTGATTCTATCTCTACGCGCCATGATCTATTGTTCATCATTCACCTTGACACCTTTAAAACACTATTGTCAGATTGTTATTCTTTAAATTTTTATCATTAATCTTATAGCTTTATGATTATCATGCATCGTTACATTGAAAGGAATTATAGATTAATCTGCTTTGAAATATTTCTTTCTCTTTAATAAGCTACCTTTGACCTGCATATGCACATCATTTCCATGCAATTAACAATAAGGATGTGAATTGAAAAAATGATCAATCACTTTTTTCCACTTGCTAATACACATCACCAACTACCTACATCACTTTCCAATTGGGTCCCACAGTCATTAGCATGTCAGAGGGATTATTTAACGATTCTCACCGAAGTCTATTTGTCTCTTTGAAAAGGTGCTTTCTTATTTGTACCATTCGATCACTATCGATCAATCTCTACCCTTGCCCACTATACCGCCAACAAAAATCATGGTCCCACAAAAACTTTGTGAGCTGGGAAGCTAATGCCACCTATCCTCCTTTTACGTTACCTTTCATTATCACTTCTTGCCATACATGTGTCACAATCTTACTTTGATTCTCATTACCACGTGTCTACCACATCACTTCCAACTCATCTATCTTTTCGCTATGTCGAAGGGACTCATTATAGAGTCACTTTGATATACATTATTCTCCCCAATCATGAGCCATCAGAATATTGAGGGGACTCAGTGCTATGTCCCACCAATTTATAACACTATCTCCCCAATGATATGTCAACCTATCATCGTCACTTTCTCAACCGATAGTTGCTATGTGTCTCAATCCCATTAGCCCACGGGGTCAACTCTTTCAAACGGAAAGATGGAGAGCTTCTGCCACCTATTCATTAAAGCCACATCATCATCATAATGCACATCATACCTTCCACCCATTTTTTGTCCACATCACATATCTTCTCCAATCCACCATCAAAGTATCAAAGGGACACAAGATATAATCTCTTTGAAATGTTGTTGTCACTCTGATATAGCATTATCTCTCTACATCACTCAATCAATAGGATACCAAACTCAATCTCTTCAAAGTAGTGTTGTCTCTCAGATCAAACACACAAACTCCACTAACCTAGAAGACTAGGTACAAGGGGATGGTTTCCACACAATTTCAAATACATAAGCAATGAATTAAATGACTTGAAACCTACAATAAAAATTCATCAAAAAAATAGAATTTTGTTTAAACATTGTGACAGTAAACACTCCAATTTAACCTTTTGAACAAATTTCATAATACTTTCTAGATATGCTCTTTGTACCATGAACAACCCACACACTTCCAGAGCCTAATCTACACCTTTTGACATCAATGACAATAATATTCCAAAATCCTCAGCTTCGGGGGCCCTCTTATAGAAGATCTGAGATGCTATTTCCCCACGTTTAACTATCAAAAAGCCAAAAATAAAACTTGTAGGTGAGTTTATGTCTTTACAACTTTGATGAAAACTTTGAAAACTTTGCAGAATTGTACTTTTTATCAAATTTTAATCCTTTTTCACTTGCAAACCTACACATACAAAGAGAGGAGAAAAATGTTTGTTTTTGGTGGATAAGGGTTTGCCTTTGTCAAACCCTTGTTTGGTAATTAAACCTTGATATGTAAATAATGACAAAATGAAGGAATTGATGAATGAACAAAGCTTGTTATACCTCAAAAAACCCTTTAATGGTTAACCTTAGAGGAATGGATTATAACACATCTCTCTAAGGATTAGATCTTACATGAAATGGCTTGATTGGATGATGGATCTAATGCTCGATTGCTTGCTTGAAACTTGAAACCTACACCACAATGTTAGCTCTTAAAAAATACATGAACACACATAACTTCGACAAGATTATATGATCTTGAATGCTATTGTAGATGACTAAAAAAATTCTTCTCAATACTCTTCACAATAATCTTCGCTCATTTGAAATTTGAATTATGCAACTTAGATTTGAATTGATAAAAATACCTTGTATTTATGGTGTTTCCTTAATTACTCAATAATTAAACACCACAAGCCGATCTTTTCAATTTGAGTTTGGATCATTAAAATTTCATTAAAAACATATTAAAAATTGGGTCTCAAGACTTAAGGGGTACCCATTCACCCTTGGTGAATGGATCCTAAGACCTAAATCTAGGACACTCAATTTCCAAGGTGTTAAGTTCAATGTAGGAATTAACTAAATGTGGGTTTCCATTTCAGAAAATGAAATTAACTAGCATTTCTATGTAGTAACATGCAACAATGAGCCAATAGGTGGAGATGAACATGAAAGGAAAGTGACATACAGACACCGAGGGTGGTAGAGTTCAGTATATCTCGAACCAAACATAGACAAGGTAGTGACATAGTGGTACATTGTATGCAGTGGTGGACAATGTGTCTCCCCTATGTTCACATATGTATGTATACTGTAGTAGATACAAACACAATTGATACATAGTGGTGCATTGTATAGAACATTGCACAATAGGGAATGCAACAAACAATTTGGACATGAAATAACATAGTGTAAGGTAGAGAGCGACAATGAGGAATGTGTTATAGAGAGAAAGATAAATTGTAAAAGAATAACTAACGTGTGGGAAAATGTAGACTATTATAGAGCACCGAATCAAGGATGCAACAGTATATTAACATAAAATGTATAAGACAAGTTATTTTACTACAATATGCATCGGATGCATATCTAGCGATTTGCTAGTCATAAATATAAAACATGGTGCATAAGTAAAAAATTTAAAAATTAGAAACATGCACATTCACAAATACTTTCCCTAATAATGATCTATCGACAACAACCAAAGCATAAATCTACAATATTAACTATTTTATTATGCATTGCAAATGAGGGAATATAGCCAAAGCTAGTGAATAACATTTAGATTGCATTATGGAAAACAACACAGACTATTTTAATATTTTGCAACCATTTCCATAGAATAGAAGCCATAAATGAGACAATATTAAATTTCCCTGTGTGTATATTTGTATGTAGCCATAGGGCCCATGCAGAATGATAGCTATATAATGCAACCATAAACGAAACAATATTTATTTTAACAAATAATATTATCTTCTATCAACAACACCTTATCAAAAATTGAAACAATATAGCTTTTTAATAGAACCTTATAAAAAATGAGACAATATAGGCCAAGGTAGACAATAACAATCAACAAAAAACTGCATAACATCAACAATTTTATTTCATTGCCAATGCAGCCACTAAATGCAATCCATAAAGAGAAACCCATAGAAAATTGACATGTACATATAAATATATTCTATCGGTTTGAACAATGAAAATGTACCCTTTTCTAAACAGAACCTTATCAAATATTGAAAGAATCTAGGCTTTACAATAGCACCCTATCAAAAATAAAACAATGTAGCCTAAGATAGAGAATAATAATCAATAAACTTATTGATCTTTTCTCAATAGCACGCTATTGAAAATTGAAAGAATATAGTCTCTTGAACAGGAGCATATCGAAAATGAGAGAATATAGCACAAGCTATACAATAACAATCGACAAAAACTGCATAATGTCAACAATTTCTATGGATCATGAGAGGGATAATGGCACAATATAGCCTTTCCAACAACACCTTCTTGAGAATGAAACAATATAGCTTAAGAAAGAGAACAAAATGAACAATTCTCAATAGAATCTAACACAAGGTGTATAACATTGACTATTTTATTTTGTCACAACCATAGCCTGAAACATATGAATTATGT
The DNA here is from genome assembly GCA_007258455.2 of Sequoia sempervirens. NCBI lineage: Eukaryota > Viridiplantae > Streptophyta > Pinopsida > Cupressales > Cupressaceae > Sequoia > Sequoia sempervirens. Next base: position 149,997,145 of record VDFB02379711.1, on the reverse strand, counting down.
TTGAATCTTATGTCAGAAACATAGAGATCTATACATCAGATATATAAAATAAAACACAACAAGATGAGCCATGGTTTCCACCCTTCGATATTGGGTCATGGAGCATCATGGACTCTCACCAAACCCTCGAGCAAGAATATACATTTTCCACCACTCTAATCAAGGGTGGAATGAATATTTCTTATTACAATCAACACATAGTATATTAGGATCTAATTGTCTATTTGACCATTGTGACTAATTTTACAATTAGTTCATTAAATTTCCCATTATAGTTGGACTTTGCTCTGGAAAAATAACAAAAAAATGTGAAATTTAATATGGTGAACATCTATATTTGATAGAGAATATATAAATCAAGATATTTAAAGAGTTTTATAATGTATAGTACAAAATATGGAATACACGTGTGTAATGCAAGGGATGAGATAAGTAAAATTTAACGATACTTGTGCATGTGGTAGATTGTAGTAGGAAGACAAGAAAACAAGGCTTGATCTCCACCCTACCATATTAGGTCATGGAGCGCCATGCGCTCTCACCAAACCCCTGAGTAGAACAATAAATTGTCCACCACTGTGATCGATGGTAGAAACAATGTTTCAACCACTGATGAATTTAAACAAAATCATTGAAATCCACATTATGGCTAGAGTATGCTCTAGAAGAATAACAAAAAAGTATGAAATTTAGTGTAGCGGTGATCTCTAATTCATAGACAATATGTAAACTAGGAGATATCAAAGTTCTATATTTTATAACACATAATTTTCTATGTACTTGTAATGGGAGGAATGAAGTAAATAAAATTTAGGCATACCTGATGCACATCGCAGAATGCAATGTCAACGTAAGAAAAGAAGGCTCGATGTCCACCCTACCATATTGGCTTATGGAGTGTCGTGCGCTCTCACCAAACCCATGAGCAAGAAAATAAATTGTCCACCATTGGGATCAATGGTGAAAGCAATGTTTAGGCCGTTGTTGACTTAATACAAGATCTAAAGGTGTCATAAGGTCCACGAATGAGGATTTTTTAGGTTGAGTATGGTTGCAAACATGAAAGGATAATGTGAAGTTTAGTGTACTAAACACATACCATTGGTAGACAATAAATCAATCAAAAATAATAAAGACTTATACAGTTCATAACAAATAATATGCAATGCAGTTGTAGTAGATCAGTGTAAGTAAATAAAATCTAGGCATACCTTGTGTAGGGAATGCATTGGAGTATTGAGACAAACAAGGAGGAATGCCTTGCACCCTACCACATTGTGTCATCGAGTGTCATGGGCTCTCACCAAACCCCTAAGAAGAAATATTAATTGTTCACCACTTTAATCAATGGTGAAGGCAATGATTTGGCACTTGAGAAAAAATTTTGAGTGGGAAACAATGTTATACATTCTTAATAAATTGACATGGAGTTGTGAAAAAAGAAATGCAAGAAAAGATATATAGGCTTACGTTGTATAGAAATGGAATGTAGGTGAAGGCCATACACCATGCAAATGTGCAATCATAAAGCTATTTAACATTTAGGAGATTTGTACACCAGACATGTGCATCTATATTTCAGTACGCACATTTGCAATCTAAAATGCTTTCAATGAAATATGGTTAGACATAAGGGAAATTTGAATTTTAGTACAACAAACATGTGTCATTAGTAGACAATATCTAAATGAATAAATTGTTACCTGATTTTTAGCTTTCAACTAAAATCAGGTTTAGTGTTTATTCTTTTTGTGTTGTTCATTTAAAACATTTAAAAGATAAACCATAAGTCTGCTAGGTTTAATATGCATGGGAAAAGATTGCTAAATGAAACAGATTACATTTTTTCATTCCAATGTTGCAATTATAGGAAATCAGAAAAGAGAATCATGTGTATACAAATGTAATATTTTATTGATAATCATGAAGTGTATATGTCCCTCACAAGCCAAGGGACTAACTTTGCTTATTCAGTGAAAATAAAGAAGTAATTTATACATGAATAAGTAAAACACAATGTTCATATAAGAGTGGAGACCAGTCATTTCCTAAGAATGACTGGTTGAGAAGTTTCCCTCTTGCCCTGTTGTTGCTGCCCCAAGCTACTTGTGTCTTTCCCAGCTCGGTAATGCTCCTATCTCCTGCATCTAGAAAAACAATGATATTAGAGCAAGGCTCTAAGAAATGAAAGATCTTAATCCTTACATACACACCTACCTATTCATGTATAAATTGATCCATAAGTGCATTAAATAAGCATGCAAACCTTAGATGTCCTGGGAAACAACGAAGTCATCAAACACATCCAAAATATGCATCTATTTTTCTAACTTGTTTGCTTCATGTGCAAATTTAGGACAAGTCTGGTTAAAGTTCTAATTCAAATTAAATACAACATGTGGGGTAAATGTGGCTCCCACGAGGGTAGAGCTCAACATTCTTTGAAAGAAAAAGGAAATTGAGCAACTTGATTTAAGATTTACCTATTATTAATGCATTAAATCAATATGGAATCACACCAGTTGATCAACTTTCATTATCAGATTCAAAAGATGCATCAAGTTCAATTATGCATCTCTTAAATAATGAAAGAAAAATCCAGAGTATTGTCGGGTCCCTCTCACCTTGAACCTATTGGACAGCCACACATCACATAGGACAGTGAGCTTTTAGGTCACCGACATAGGGAACATGTGTCTGCCCACTAGGATCAAAGTGGGGAGACAGTTATGTATTACACATGATCAAAAAGGAAACAAATGTGGTGGAATCAGATAGTAGATTCATGTGGGACAGCAAGCATTATTATGGAATCCATGAAGTTTGGGATAGCAACATGTATTCTCATGTCATGTAGGATAGCAACAATGTCTTTTGACTTTACTGAGGGAAAACAAGAAATGGTCACAAGAGATTGCATTAGAGATGAAAAAGAAAGGAAGGGTAGTAAAAATTTTCAACTGCCTTGTTCGGTGTCACATAATGATCAACTTTCATCTACATTTCTTGAAGTTGCTCAAACCCAAGGATTACCTCTGCAAGTGATATGCAGTTGAAAATAACTTTATTGATGGAAATGGAAAAGTAGTCAAGTTTCACAACTTACAAAGTGTGACTTTTAATGGGCATGAAATAAATCCACTATTGGCTGCACAATCTATTGTTTTGAAACAATGAAATGATAGAAACAACAATGGAGAAAGCAATATGGAGTTATGATCATGAGGAACATCCACTAAGCTTCAAATCAATGCAATCACAAGCAATGGTTGAGTCAATCATGAAACAACACAAGGTGACCCCTTTGAGGCCAAGGTCATGATAGAAGTGAATAGGACAACACCTTTGCAAAAGCTACAGGAAACAAAAGAATAAAATAGAGAATGCTTATCATTGGAGGAAAAATGGAATTGTTAATGTTTATTCATAGGTGCACTTGTGGAAATAAATGCAATGGGTGAAGGTCATTGTCATTGACAAGGATGGTAAACAATGCATGTTACAATGGTCTCATGGAAGGACAACAATAAACAGTGAAAGAAGCATACAGGGAAGCATGATCATCACAATGGGTGGGATGCATATTACAAAGGGGGTAGAGCCATCTACTGTTCACAAGAATGAACAATGACAATTTTGTATTGCAAGAACAAATGCATTCTGAGATAAGCAAAAGGAATGGCACAATAATAGTGTTATGGTATCAATTTCAAAGGTAGAGAATATAGTCCAAGCTTAAGGAAAAGGTTGCATTTCAGTCTATGAGTCCCAATATACTCTTCATGTCATAAATTGGAGCAGAAAATCATGATAATAGAAAAAAGGATAGTCATATTTTATGAACATGCCATTATAAGAAGTCAATGGCAACACTGGAACCCTCATATGATGTGATCAAGATACAATTGCTATGCCATAACATAGATTGTGAAATAAAAGAGGTTATAAAGTCTAATGGACAGTCCCAAGAACTTAAGTCCTGAGTAATGTGCATAAAGGAATGGAAGATATGTGGGGTCTTTGACTTATACCTGTGTTGTGCAATGGCATTGAATCATTTTTGTAGACCATTTTTTATCCATAAGGCAGAATGGTAATTGGGAAAGGCAAAGAACATGGGTCTTCTACTCTCTATACTGGGCCATTAACTTATGTTAATGATTGAGTAGGTTTCCAAATGGTTTCCTCTTGAAATGATTCCTCTAGGCATAGACAAAAAGATTCAAAGAAGAACAATGATATTAAAGATGGCAATAATCTTATTGATTGAAATAGAGGAGCATATAAAATTGACATATTTAAAAACATGATAATTGTGTTTCATGGGAATGCAGAGTTTGGTGCATATATATAGTGCTTCATCAAGGGAGAATGTGCATTGAAGCTTAAGAAGCTTTATGTTCCAGGGAATATCTAGTCACAGTGATCTTAATGCAGGAATAGAAATGACCAATGGAGTACAGTGGTATAACACAATTATCTTGCAAGAAATTAAAAGCGGCCACTTCATGAATGTCAAGAGTAGTGTTTCAAAAATGAATATGAACATTATCCTCTTAGAAAACATTACAATCACCTTGCTGGATATGTACAATCAATCATGGTGCCAAAGTTTCATATAGTGTTGTTTTTTCAAAGTGTTTGAGGTTTCAAAAGGGGTTATCATGAATGTTTAGCAACATGAGGAGGTATCAATAAATGACATAATATTATACTCTCAAAAGGAAATGTCAAATACAGGAGTTTATTCACAATGACAAACCCACTTTGGGGTTTTTGTTTTCAAAGACATTCTACAAAAAAATAAGTGCATTTGCAAAACAAGCATTTGATGCTCACTGAAAAAACACATTTTTTGCTACAAATTGGATCTTTCAATTATGCTCACCCTATACAATTACATTGAATCATTTTGCAAAAAAATAAGAGTTTTCCTTCAAATTGAAAAGACTCATCTAGGTTTACCATGAGAAGCTAATGCAGAGGCAACAACAATGGTGAAAAAGGAACATAAATGACAAAAGGAAACTCATTTCATGTAGGTCGTGGCTAGGTTGACCTTTTTTCTGCAAAATATGGAAGACCCACCTGGGGTTTTAAAATGTGAAACAACATTGCTATAGATTGAAGAAAAAGGAGTGTATTTACAAAACTCATTTTCATTTCTACAAAAATTTGAGTTTCTTCAAGAAACCAAGAAACCCACTTGGGTTCTTTTGAAAAAAATTGCAAATACAAAAATACATGTGCTACAAAAAAACCCACTTAGGGGTTTTGCAATTATATTGCAAAATGGAACAAAAATTGTGAATACAGAGGAAACCCAGTTTTAAAAAAATGGAGGCCGAGCTCGTAGGCCATCTTTCTTCTTCTACATATCAAAAATCCATCTAGGTTGTTAAGAAATTTTCTAATACAGAGGAGAATCGAAGAAACATTATGGGTTTTTCAAATGAAACAAAGCCACATATAAAAATACACTATTTTTTGTCAATGGCTATGGCCAAGAAGCTTTTATCTTCATGAAAGCAATAGGTAAACAAATGGAGTGTCCTCATTAACAAATGCAGAAAGGAAGCAAGCTTTTTATGCTTCATAGTCAAGCTAGAAACAAAAAATATGGGTCGTTTTGCTCAGAATCAACAAGAATGGGGTCGATTTAGCTCACCCAAAGCTTTTTCTCACAAATTTCTTGCAAAAATTTCAATCTTTTGCTTATAACAAAGCTTCATTAAGTTCTCATGGAAGTTGTCAACAAGTGAAACAACAAACAAAGAGAACAAATGATACAGATGGGTTAGCAATTTATCCATGGTCGTGGCCTGTAGGTTCAAAAATGGCCTCCAAATGGTGTAAAATCCAAATTTTATGCAACAGGAAAGCACTTTACCTGCTGTCGAAGTGTTTCTCTCATGAAATCTCAACAAAAGCATGGAAAATCTCCATTTTTTTTGGTGTTTTCTCAAACCCCACGGCGGCAGCATCATGTTCCAGATTGTTCAACGACCAAATGATGATGTTTTCCCTTTGTTTTGGGTGTTTTGATGATTAGGGTTTGACCCTACTCGATGGGGACAGGATTTTCTTCCCATGTTTTTAATATTAAAAACATGTGTTAATGCATGGGGGCCGAAAACTTGTTCATTCACTTAGGCATTTTATGCCTTAAGGTGTTTCCCCTTATTTCAAACTTTGTGCTAAGTCCTCAACAATACAATGCATATGGAGTGTTCCAAGTAGCTTATGTAATGCCTTTGTTTTTTTCCCAATAATCATGTGACTTGGAATATGCTTTCCAAGAAATTTGGAGGTCGGCCATATTGGCCAAGTATTTTGGAGCTTTATGATGCCTTTGAAAACCAATGAGTATTGACCATGTGTAGACTAAAATGCAGAATGAGGTAAGTAGAGATGGTCAAGTTCCTTGGATGCTTTTGAAAGAATTTAGATATGACATTATATGTTGCATGTTATTTCAATGTATAAAGATATCATTTAAGTGATTTGAAAATCACTTTTATTATGTCTTTTTAATGCAAATGTAATGTAATTCAAAAAATATGGTGGGTCCCTTATTTTCTGCTTTGAATGTAAAATGACTTGATTAATTGATGTTTTATGAATCACTTAGTCAAGGTTATTATCTTTTAATGCTTTTTGGAGTCTTGTGTTTTCAAAACACACATATTGCATGAGGAGAGTGTGGGTCAATATTTGTGTGAAGACCAATGATGACTTGCAAACATGAGGGATGTGTGAGAGGCTATTTTGACTTATTTTAGAGGAAAAGGGGTTGTTTGGAGGCATTTTTGTCACATTTTTAGTGTGACTATTGACTTGGCTTAATTTTTCTTCATGTGGTGGACAATTTGGAGGGTTTCTAGAAGGTTTTTTTGGCCTTTTATGTTGCATCTGACCAGAACCTTCTAGATGGACACGTGTGAGGGGTTTTGGTGGATTTTTACTTAAGTATGTTCATTTTGAACATTTGGAGGAGTTTTTTCTTTCCAGCAGCAGGATAGCTTTGTTTTGGAGCTATTTTTTATGGAGAAGTATTGTAACTCAGATGGGCCTATTATACAGTAAACACTTTGAATTAATAAAGTAGAGCATTTTTACCTTCTCATTTCCTATTTCTCATGTATGTTGTTAATGATTGATCAGTTTGTCTTGTGAAAATCTATCTTTTCCTTGCAAGCTTGTCTCATGTTTATGCATCTGTTTAGTAGAAGATGTATGTTTACAAGTTGTAAGTTGTGTTGTTTAGTAGTGTTGTTAATTGTGAAATCCTTGTTTTCCTTTTAAAAGCATTGTTTATAGACCTCTGTATGAAATATTTATGTAAACTACATTGGAAAGTGAGTTTTGTGAGTCAAGCTTTCTGATATTAATTTGAATGTGATAGGTTGTTAATAGGTCTAGGTTGTTTTGGTGCATCACCTTAGATATTTTTAGTATTAGGTTCATTTTCATGCAATCCTTACCCTTTATCCCAGAAATTAGTAGTTAGGTGACATCAAAAGAGGAAGTTGGCCCATAATATGGAGGTCTGCTTTCGAATAGGAAACTCACAACCTGAAAGAAGTCCCATGTTACATCCAAATTTGTTGAGTTCATTCAAAGCTTGGCATTAGGGTGCAGATTTGGATCCCTAACACAAATATAAACAATTGTATAGTTAGTAACAAATAATATCTAATGTATGTGCAATACAATAGATCATATAAATAGGATAAAAGAATTCCTTTTGCAAAGAGGAGGAGACAATATGTGGAAAATTGCATATAATTTTCTTCTGGCAGCTAGCAATTTTATTCAACTGAAATCACTGTTATCTATTTTTAAAAATATATATAGTTGTGGCATTTGTGACAAAGAATTTTGGATGTAGTTGCAAAAGAAGAGATGGAAAGAATGACATATAGCCTTACCTTGTATATAGATGGAATATAGTTGCAAGTTCAACACCATGGAAAAATTGTGAGCATGAGGGTATTAAAAATTGTGAATATCTGTAGTAATAGTTGGAAATGTTTGTAATCTAAATTTGTTAGAATCTAAAATTGTTAGAAAGAAATGATTCAAACATGATAGCTCTGGAAGTGAAATTATTGGGTAAAGGGGAGGAAGCTATTGAGAGGAAAATTAATTATAGATAATAGTTTTGGCAAGTGGGGAAGAGGAATGGATCAATGTTTGTTGTTGGGCGCAAGGGGAAACACAAGGAAATAGTTGAATATCAAGTTCTCTTAGCAATGACTGTAGAAGTAAAACCTTTGAAATGTTGGAAAAAGTGATTAGAACTAGACTATGGAGTGAACAAGGAAAAAGGAATAGTAGGATTCAAGCGTATTGTGAAAGAATTGAAACAAAAAGGAAAAGGAGAAGTGGTATAGTTATTGTGAAGAACAAAAGGATTTCATCATGATGGGAATGCAAACAATTATTGGAGGCAATCCTCTTCTTTGATTCGAAGCCCATGGTATTTGTTGGATTAATGTAGCCTAGAGTACTTGTCAAAAGAGAAAGGTGGATCTATGTGTATTCTTGCTATTGATTTAACATGAGAGAGAGTTGTGAATGTTAGTCCTTTCCTTTCTTTAGTAATAATATCTATTGTAGCTTTCTCTAGTGTTAAGCCTTGAGATTTATGTATTGTTATCGCCTAGGCCATTTTCAACGGGAGTTGTCTCCGGTTGCCTCGTGTGATTGGGATAATCAGGATGAATCTTGGATTGCCTTGATCCCATGCTAGGCCAATGTAGTTTTGGAAGTCAACAACAACATATTCAAGCAATTGAGGTGGTTTAGCACCCCTAGCATATACAATAGCCTTCACTAAACCCAACGATCCATTAACTAGGTTAGCTACCACCCAAATATTTGTTGTCAACATTACTTGTTGACCAATTGCAAGCAAGAGCTTTGCTTGAAGCTATTCATCATTGCCATAATCAAGTGTGTTTTGTTGGGAACATTCAGCAACACTAATTGTCATTGGAACATTTAACTGTTGTAGCATTTTCCTATTGTGCAAAGCAACCAACCTATTTGTTGGGAATAAGTGGATAGCCTCATCAAACTCTTGGTTTTTCTTAGACATAAGAATGGCTTTTGTTTGATTCATAATAATTTTCCAATCAAATAGGGAAGCCTGATAGTTTCTAATATGGATAAGGAGCATACAAAACTTTTGCTATGAATCAGATTGCCCTTGCTGGTGAAAGATAGTGTCAAGCATGACAACAATATTAAAAGTGTGTCAAAGTTCCAACACTATGGACCGAGAACCATAGATAGGCCTATCCATAACAGGGGGCAGTTGTGCCAAGTCACCCATGAGTATAATAGAGACACCACCAAATAGATACATATGTCTACCAGGGAATGCTTGCCACAATCGAATAGCTATTTTAAACAACTTGGGACCCAAGAAGCTCATTTCATCAATTAAGATGTACTTAATATGTTTGAAGTCCTCTTGAAATATGGTCAATGGTTTTCCTTTCAATGGATTCATATCTCTTATTCGGAAAGCAGTATGCACTATGGAGGCATGAATATTGTATGCAACAACACCCATTAGTGCCAAAGCAAGCAAAGGTTTCATTTTTTGATTCAACGATGTATTTAGTGCTCTTTGTATCTTATCAATGAGGAATGATTTACATGTGCCAGCAGTTCCTTGAATGATCATACATAGCGGTGGCAATGAAGAGAGGCCAAGATGGTGTTGTTCAATGATATTGAAAGCAAGTTTTTTCCAAGGAGATAGTCGATGGCAAAGTGTAGGTGTTGCAAACGAGAAAAGAGTGTCTTTAGTTGTATGAAATTTACTTGTTGAAACAAACCATTCAACAATGCTATGAAGATTCTTTGGAACATGGTGGTTGTCCCACCTGTGATGTAGGTCAAAGTCCCATCTACCCAAGAGTTGCAGCTGGTCGAAACAAAAAAAAATTGTGGCACCAAGTTGAGAGAGAAACTCCCATTCATATTCATCTACGTGGGGCAAAGACTACGCAATGTCGGTATCACTATCACTACCCTCCCCATCGACTGGGGGGGACAGTAAGTCTATTGACATGCCAAGCGTCATAGCCAACAACATAAAATAGCCTCCAATTTTGTGTTATGATTTCTCTCGTAAGGCCTATGTCAGCCTCAACATTTCAAAAAGGTTTGTATAGTAGCAATTTTGACCCAAAAAATGTTTCGAAAGCATCACTTTTTTCTAGCAAGATGGTCTTGAAAAGAAGATAAACAATGATGATAGCAGGTTGTGGCCAAGCACTCCAAGCTGCACCTTTGTGATTTTTCTAATATGTATAAAGTTGTGGAGAATGAATAAGGGATATTGTCTCCATTTTAGCTGGTCTTTACATGTAGGAATGAATATAACCACTAGCAAGCTCATCACCACTTTCAACTATATTCAAATGATGAAATGTCTACCTGCTAACGTTCAAAGACAAGAAATGTTGACTTGAGATGACAAGGGGAAACTTTTGCAGCATATGGCATGTTTCTTGTGCACCAATGTCACGATCAGCAACCAAATTCATCATGAATTTTTGGTAGGCAAGCAACGCTTTATCCCTAGATGAATTTGTATTTGCTAGCCTCTGCAACATATCAATGTAGCTTTCATATTTTTTCTCAAACTTTGATGCATATTTGGAAATGTAGTTTAGTACAATTTGTCTAGACAATACTGGTTGGAAATCAATATTTTCTTGCCAAATTGCAAACATCTTAGGGTTGTGGATATTAACATGCTCATCATTTCTCATTGTTTTATATGATTTGTTCAATTCACTGTCAATTACCAATGTTGAAGATGGTTATGTATTCCATGGATCTTTGTAGTGACACTATAATTGGTGGTATTTTTTCCTAAGGCAATGTATTAAGTGCACTTGGTATGCCTTTGCACCATGTTCAACAACTATTCATAGTCCACCATTGGATCCATGGAAGAAATTTTCATAGTATTAAGAAAGCACAGGTCCTCCAAAGCTAAGTGGTAGATCCTTGATATTAGCTACTCTGGGGGACGAGGGTTCCATGTTGAAACATAGCAATCAAAGTAATTTTTTGCTTGTTGAAGCTCATGTGGGTTGGACCAATCAAGCATATCCATTTTTGGGGCATTTGGGAGCCACAAGAAACTATGTACATATGTTGACCCATGATGTTGCCACTCATACCTATACCAATAGTCCTTTGTGTGGAAAAGTCTCTCAATAACCTCTTCTTGAAAAATAGTGAATTGCAAGTGCATGTACAAGGTTGTTATGTGTGGGTTTTGTACAATGTTCTCTGTGAAGCATCTTCGGGAGTATGGAAAATCCAACTAGGCATGAGGTTCAATCACCCTATGTAGATTGGTCCATTTTATATCTATAGAGCTCAAAGTGAAGAAAATAGTCGATGTACCAAGCTGGTGGATCATTGCTACAAGCTCTTCTCAGCACTTGGCCCAATATGAGTTTGTTCCTCGCAAGGATGCACCAAATAAAACAAGCTAGTTTTCTATTTGGGTATCTGGTGCCACCCAAAGCAATTTTTGCAAAGTAATAACAAACTTCGGGATTCTCTCCTCTAAGTTTTTTTTCATAAAAACTAATGTTGATTGTTGGATTTGATGTCTCATTATCAAATTATAAAAGTAATATCTAAATTTGACATGCCTCCCAAATCTATTATCATAGTATCTCATCAAGTGCAAGGCATATTCATGTAAGTTAATTTGTATGGTTCTCGATTGTAGGGGCATTGCCATGTCAATGGGGAACAAGATTGGAAAAGCCACACTTAATAACCCTTTTGTATTATATTCATTGATAGGGCTAGAATTTATTTCAGGCCAAGGTATTTTGACTAGTGTCCTTAATTTGTAAGGCATCTCTAATTTCCTACAATTCTTGAGGAGGGTTGGGAATCAATGGAATAAATGATGACCAGTCCTAAAAGTTAGCTTCCTCATCAATAGTTCTTTCTACAATTGTCATTGGTTCAATTGGGTTATGCCTCGGTTCTTCCATTATGTGCAGAAGATTAGAGATGTTAGTAATTGTAGAAGGAAACAAATTTAAATCATCACAATATATTGCAACATCACTATAGTATGGGTCAGTCTCAATTTTATATATTAATGAAGCCATGACATTATGTTTGTCAACATAACAATCATAGTTTCTCCCCTGAATGCCAATTCTTCGCATTATCACGACTTCAAGATCATGTAGATGACAAGGAAAAAAATTTATAATGGTTGTGATGTCTTGTGGGAAGATTATAGTATGGCCACTATATTTGTATTAGCCTCCTCTAACATCCATTTCTTACAAAACTAGAGCAACTCTGTCTATAAGCATTTCTTCAACTTGAGTAACTTTTGCAAGGATGGCTAGTTGTGGCCCTAGATCCATTTTGTTTGTTAGGCTAAATCTATGGAAACATTTTTCAGAAGCACAATGAAAACACACAACGCTAGCACTGGATGCTCAAATTCTCATGTCGGCATAGCTCTCATTGCAAACATAAAAAAAATTCAATTCAAATAAAGCATCAATGCGTTGACGGAAGGACTGCATAGCAATGCAAAAAAATTCACCAAACATGTTGCTTGAGTGGTGGGTTGTTAATGATGTGGATGGAAAGGCATGCTTAGCAAGGGTTTTCGATGGTGTACAGCTAGGTATGGTGGGGGCAGATTCACTGTGATGGTTGTGTTGCAGCTGCGAAGGGGTGGGAGTTGAGGGAGTACAACAGTGAGTAAGTCTTACCGGTGAGCTTGCTTGCAATGGCGGTGTGCCTAGCTGGGCATGTGGCACCAATCTAGGTGGGTCTAGAGCACATCTTTGTTGCAAGTACTTGGCTCACCGACCTATGCAAATTTGGTCTTTGTGGCATGCATAATAAAGCTGGTTTCTTTGGAATTTTACTACCTTTTTACGATCCACACTTGATGTAGCATTGGAAATTGAAGAAGGTTGATAAACCTACAGTAATAATATTAAGGAAACAATAAAATGGTTTCAAACACCAAGTTAAAGGTAATGGCATAACTAAAGCGGTCAAGCTAATTGAATATGCAACAAAGTAGCCAAAGTTAGATAGCAACACTCAATAATACCCTATGGAAAGCAATATAAACTATATAACATGAACTATTTTACTATGTTCCAACCATTAATACAATATGGAAGCCACAAAGGAAACAATATTGGTTTGAACAGTGGTCTAGATGGAAAACTCACAAAACAAAATAATCTAGAGTAATAAATCCATGCACAAAGAAGGGAAAACGCACGCATGGCACAATTTTTTTTTCAACAGTGCTTTATGGAAAACAACCAAAGCATACATATATGTATATGTATACATAAATTTATGTATTTATATGCATTGTATTTAAAATTTCTTTCAAACTCCAACTAAAAAATAAATAATGCAACCAATGAACAAATAGCTAATACAAAATAAAATGGATGAAAGGAATGCCTAGTCTCCACCCCAGCACACTAGGTCACAAAGCCTTATGAGAACAATCTCATTGTAAAAGTGGCTAATTCAAAATAAATTGCATCGATTGCAATACTAAATTTTCCTATGGATAGGAATTAATGGTAACACTATTCATTGACGAGACTTCTTTTCAACAAAGCATTTTTAGTGTTAAACCATGTCGCATATACTAGTAAATTGTCAAGTATAATGATACATAGTTTAATACTTAAATACTCTTTTGAAAAATAAGTCTCATCAATGGTATGAGCTCAAGTGTGTATAATTTTCTTTTTGATTAATGGGTTAATTCATTTTTTTAGTTTCATCCAAAACTTTGAAGAGCTTAGGAAATAGTTTGTTGGAATTCAATTGTTTTCTAGAAATAATAGAAGCTTCTTGAAGATGCCTTTTAACGTTGGGATGGTTTTGTAATGTTAAACTATGTTAGTCAATGATGATGCCATGTAACTCTTTTGTTTTTCCTCAGGGGACTTGAAGCGAATATGTAAAACTAATCTTGGTTTAGTTTCACAATGTTGTCTAACAAAACACTTGTTCAAAATGAGCAAGCAATATTTGGAAAATGTTCCTCTCAAAATTAATGTAAAGGTATGTACTGTAAGATATTTTTTTACACTTCCATTATGCCATCAGATAGTCTATATTGTATGTCTCTTTCAAGAAAACAATACTTATAAATTTGTTATTTTATATGCATGTACACTGGGTTGGTGGAAGAAACAATGTCCTTGCTGATGCAATTTCCCGAAGGATACCTCTAGTCAGTGATATACCTACAATTATCTTTGGGGCAGACGTTACTCATCCACATCCTAGCAAAGATTCTATAGTCCATTGATAGCAGCAGTAGGTTCTTGACATGGATCGTTGTTTGCTATTGTTCATGGTTCACACAATGACTATGAAAAATGCTTATCTTTTTTTTGTGTTTGATGCAAATACCAAGTTGTAGCTTCTCAAGATTGGCCTGAAGTCACTAAGTATGTAGGCCTAGTTTGTGATCAAGCACACCGACAAGAGCTTATTCAATATTTTTATAAATTTTGGCAAGATCCAATATGAGGAACTATAACTGGAGGCATGATAAAGTATGCATCATATGTGCAACAATGCAAAAAATCAATAGAAAGGTAACACAAAATGAAGCAGACCAAATAAATACTTGCTCTCCACCGTACCATAGTGGGCCATGGAGCCCCATGGGGTCTCACCAAACCCCCAGCCAAGAACATACATTTCCCACCAATATGATCAATGGTGAAACCTATGCTACTTACTATGCCCAATATAGAACCTTTCACACTAATAGTTATTACTAAGACATCACAATCAACAGTATGCATTGGATGCATATCTAGCAATTTTCTAGTTGTAAATATAAAACATGGTCCAAAAGTAAAAAACTAAAAAAATAGAAACATGCACATTCACAAATACTTTCCCCAATAGTGATCTATTGACAACAACCAAATCATACACATATGTAAATGTATTTTCAAATGTAGCTATACATATGAAATGTTTTCAATGGAGAGTGTAATGAATGGAAGGTACAATGTACACTTTAAAGAAGAGTGTAATGTTGGTGCTCCTATGGTTGCATGCATCGTGCCTTCATTCGTTCTAGTCTCCATCTATTAAAATTTCATGTTTTCCATTGCACATGCATATATACATACACATATACATATACATATATGTATATTACAATGAAGAAAAAAATGTGCTTGCAAACACCCAAACAAAAAAAAAACAAGATCTATTGTCCACCCTACCATATTAGGAACACAATTTTTTGAGTGTACATGCATATATACATATACATATACATATGCACTGGCTTTAGAGTTTTTTGGTGCCAAGGGAAAGGTGAGCCACTATTTGGTTTTGGTGAAATTTGGTCAGAATTTTCGTTAGCATTCCTGGTTTTTGAGCTCTTTGGTGCCAAGGAAAAGGTGGTGGATTTTTATTTATTTTTACATATATGCATACATAAATGTATGCATGCATACAACCATGTCCACAAGTACCCACAACACAGCTAAATAGCGAATAACAAATATGAAATGAAAAAAAAAAGGCTTGCTCTCCACCCTACCATATTAGGTCATGGAGCCCCATGGGCTCTCACCAAACCCTTGAGCAAGAACATAGATTGTCCATCACTTTTATCAATGGTGGAAGCAATCTTTATCATCACACATAACATACATCCTATCATTGCAACAACTCCTTTTGTGAGGTTGTAAGAAATAAGAACCTAAAAGGTATGCTTAACAAATATTCCAACAAATACAATCCAACTAATACGCCAAAAAGTAGAATCTAGCATCATGCATTGGATGTGTATGTAAGAATTTGTTTTTTGGAAGTATATGAACTAAAAGAGTACATGTAGAAATGTATGTTCATTGCATTAGATGTAGACAATATAGATATATAGATGAATGGAAACTTATAGATATAGATACATAGTGATACATCTGTTGGAAAGGTCATTTAGACTTCAACCTTCAAAGAAGCTCGCAATCTTGGCTCACAATTGTGAAAGGAGGTAAAGTCACAGAAGAACACCCAACAATGCCTTATTGAAAATTGCAAAAAGTTTTGCTATCTCTGCTTATTTTTTTGAATAGTAGGTGTTGGAACAACCATTGCCACTAAACGGACACCATAGAATAGTAAATTGTGATGCCAAGAGGATGAACTTCTGTGAAGGTGCAAGTCCAACCACCTGTTGTGAAGTTTCTTTGAAGGTGGCTGCAGCATATTTTTTATTTTTTGCATGGGCCAATGACTCCAAAACCAATACAAAAGTGTTGCCAATGACACTAATAATCAAGGTGATGCAGAATGCATGTGCCATATGTACAAATATCTATATATGTGAAGGAAGCACAAAGACGTGCATACTAGGAGAACCCTTTGAAATATTGTTTCACTTGTGGTTCGTAGGTTGTTGCAGGCTATATTGCTTGATCTTTATTAACGTACTCTTGATTGTTTCAAATTTTGATAAGTTGTTGTTGAGAAAAGACTATATTCTTTGTAAAAACAAATATTGTTTAATCTATTGTCCACATTCTATGGCTATCATTTTGCAAGGGTATGTTACTGTGAATCTTTGTGTTTGATGGCTTTGTCCATCTCGCTCGCTATTGAAACAAATATTGTTTCATTTATGGAATCCATTTTATGGCTATGGTTACAATGGAGTAAAATAGTTTATGTTATACAGTTTATGTTTGATTGCACTAGGTATTTTTGATTATTGTTCTCTACCTTAGGCTATGTTGTCCTTTTTAAAAAAAGATGTTGTTAAGAAGCCCATATTGTTTCAATTTTCTATCAGGTTCTGTTGAGGAAAAATAGTATAATTTCACATGGCCTTCCCACTGCAATTTTTTTTGTGTGGAAGTCTATTTATTCCTTCAACTTTGTAGCTGTAACATAGATTTTTGGCACCCACTTGCTTTCTAGCTCTCCTAGGGTTTTTCACCTAGAAGGAGAAAAATGGGCCAAAAATGCTTATGTTACATTCAAATTCAATGCAATATGGATAGAATAAGGATTCAATATGCCTAGATATAATGTTTGAATGAAAGAAACAAATGAGATTGATTGACTAGTGAGTAGAAACTAAAGGAAAACAACTTGTTTGAAAACACATTGTGTAATACAAAATCACCTAAAAATGAATGGAAAATTGCAACAGAAATGAATCAGATTGAAAGTGTTCACCTGACATATAGATCAGGACTGGAAATTACTTATGGAATGTTACTGATGCTAAAATTTAGGCCTAGAGGGACTCATTCTCCATTTTGGGCGAATCAGTCCCAATTTTGATAAACTGTACCAGAACCCGTTTCTAACAAAAGGGTACTCAAAAATGTAGAAAACTCAAAATTGACCCTAGAGTGGGAATCATTCACCACTCATGGTGAATGATTCCACTTTTGAATTTATGGATTTTCAAAGGTGGATTTCAAAGCTTTCGATCTACACTTTGATGCCCTACAGGTGTCCACTTTTGAAACTCTAATTTACGAGTCTGAAAATGGGTTTTTGTTGATATTTTGACTTGATGAATGAGGACAAGACTTTAGCAACCTTGCAACTTGATCTTCAATGATTTCCAAGCTTCTAAGAGACTTAAATTTGTAAACATACAAGACAAGAGAGAGAGATGTTGAATGTTAGGGCATAGGGGGTTTGCCTTGGTCAAACCCCTTTTGGGTAATTAAACCAAAATGATGAAAGAAATGAATGAAACATGCAACAATGGAATGGATTACCTTTCCATGATGATTGATCTTGAAATTCTACAACATAACATGTAGAATCTACCCTTGGATGTCTTAGGAAGCTAAATTGATGACTTGTAGTGTAAATGCCCTAGCTTGCTTGACTTGAGAGAGAAGATAGATGATGAATGAATCATGTGAATGTTTTAATGGATGCATAGATATAAAAATGAGTTTAGAGAGGTGCTTTTATAGGAAATTCACCTTATTTTCCCATTAATTAGATCCCTAAGGTCAACATGGAGAAAAATTAAACTTAAAACCTAATTTTTCTTGCTCAAAACCCTGAAAATGGCTCAAATGGGACTCATTCGCCACTAATGGCAAATGGGTCCCACAGGGGCCATTTTTGCTAGTTGGAATGCTGAGAAGTAATAAAATTAGGCTTATATGATGACTATGTTGGTTATTTGATCAAATTATGCCTCAGGATGCATAATATGTGTTAATAGGGGCCTATTAGTGATGATATAAATGTCAAATAGGGATTGGGACACAAAAGTCAATTTGAAAGTGTGATTAAATACACTTTACAACACTAAAATGAGGTCCACAGAGCCTAGGAATGTACAAGAACCAATGTGAATGTGCAAGACACATTACAACACTAGTTCAACATTAAGTTATAAGCCTTATAGATTGGTGTAATAATGTTATTAAACACATTTAATAATGTTGAATTAGGGAGAAATAGGTTCATTAAGTCTAGAAAAGCGAGAAAGTATCTTACAACACTTTACAACACCTTTACAAGACATTAATAAAAGCATGTTATTCGATTTGCAAGGGTCCAAGACCTAGTGTGGATACATAAAATACCTCACAACACTAGATTAAGACCTCATTAAGCCCATTTTATCATGAATTAATCCCATGTCAAGCAAAGGGTACTTTTTTCTACAGTACATTTAGCCCCCACTTTAGTGAGAGGATGAACTTGCTTCAAACTCACACTAAAGTAGACATTCAAGAGAGATCGACATGTATAGATGCAGATGGAAAAGAATGATAAAGATCAAAGGAGGTGGCCAAGCCCCCAAGATCAAAGTTTCTAATTCAAGCCCCCAAGATATAAAATCATGCAATGGCAAGAATGAAAAGAAAAATGGGGTGAAAAATATGTACTCACTCTAGGGCCACAAAACTTTAGGTCATCTGTGGGGTGAGAAATCCACAACATGCTCACTCTGGGGCCACAAAAATTATGGTCATCCATGGGGTGAGAAATCCAAAAAGGTGAGAAACATACACTAGTTGGTATGCACTCACAAACACAAAGGTGGCTATGAGGAAAATTCATGCTGCTAGGCGAGCTTCCCGCTCAACCATATCAAAGTTATACCTCCTGATAACTTTAACAAGGAGCCACAAAGGAAAAATTTTTTTTTTTTTTTGAGCTCCATGAGGTAAGAAAAACTTCGTATGCTTGACACTCATAGACATTGTTAATGCAAAATAGTGTAAGGTTTGTTCAAAGGGTTTTTTCTTTGTTCGTGCAAGGTCTCATCTTAGGGAACATCATTCTTAACATCTCCAAGATAGGATAAGTGTAAAATAAGTATGACGCTCTTGGAGGGAATCAAGCCTTACTAACTCCACCAAGAAAAGGATGCATCACAACAAGAAAGAAATCACACAATGAAATGTGAGTGGTGATGTATGCCCCCCACTTTAAAGAGTTGTGAGCACCCATACTGTGAGAAATTGCTTTAAAGTAGAAGAAGAGGAAATGAGAGCTTACTTGGAAAGCCCTATGTCAAGTCATATGTTTTCAAGAAGCTACATCACGAAAGAGAGAAGTATGTCATATGTGAGCCAACTTAAGGCATGTCGTCCACATCCCAAGCTTGCTCTTATGTATTCTGGAAAAGTTAATGACTAGCCAAAGGAGGAAACAACAAGTGACATATGAGGAAAAGGTTATCTAACTCCATTCCCCCACTTAGTGTAGGGAAAAGGTGAGCCAAAATGATTAAGGAAATGTAGGTGAGAGTGAAAATTAGTATCAATTAGAGGAATTAGATACCCCCATAGAGGGAAGCATACCAAACTCCTAAAAATGTTGGATTTTACAACTCAAAAATTTACACTCATTAGTGGAATGACCAGGAACTCTGTGATATGCACAAAATGAAGCCTTGGAATAACATTTATTTTGAGTTCTAGGGGGGGAGGGTGATCAAGTGATCTTGGAGGAATCTCAACAAGATATCCTCTTGATTAATGGTAGAAGATGGTCTTGTGGTTTGTTTCAAAGATACATCTTTCTTAGTAGTGGATTTCATACTTACACAAGTGTCTCTAGATTGCGAGATTTTATTCTTCTCAATATAGGAAGGTATAAAATCTAATTAATTTAAATTATGAACATTTTGTGAGATGACATTGACATTAAGCGAAGGTGTAGTTAAAGGATGATGTTTAATACTACTAGTTGTTAAGGATGATCTAGGAATGTGTTTTGTGAGATTTTTGATGTTGAGTGACGGTTTGAACAAAGGACAATAACCAATACCATGGGTTGTTTTTTGTGTGTTAGCCTTTATAGGGTTGTGGATACCTTGTTCGCGAGCACCACATCCTTTTCCACTATATCCCTGTTGTTTTATGAGTTCATACCCTTTTCCATAAAGCATTTCCATTGCTTTCGAATCAAGTGGCTATTCGTTATTGTGTTCATCAAAGGTTGTTGTGTAGTTTTCTTTGTTGTCTAAAGTGGTGGAGGCACATGCTTTCGAAAGGTTGTCCAAATGTTGCATTGACATGATGGTCGATTGTTCTTATTTTTTTGTCTTTCTTTTGTGTGAATATGTATTCACCCATAACTGATGGTGTGAATTCTAAGGATCCTCAATCATCACCAAATAATTTAGATGACCATTTCTCATTGTTGTGTTCAATTTCTATGTTGGATGTTGGAATTAATTTTTTCAAAGGACTTGTAGCTAGACTATTTCAAGGTGCAAGCAACTTTCAGGCTCGAGATCTACTTCAACTCAATAAATGTTATTGTTATAGACATATTTCATTATACGATGAAGGGTTGAAGGCACTGAATTCATCTCATGAATCCATGGTCATCCTAAAGGAATATTATACAAAAGATCATAAGGCATGACATGAATAGGAGTTTACAAAGTAACCACCCCAACCTTATTAGGTAAAGTGATTACACCATGTGGTTGCTTTGTTGTATTGTCATATCCTTGAATAGAGATGAAATCAAGTATTATTTGTGACCTATCAATATCTAATCAATCAAGGAGAGTCACACTACACACATTAAGGGTAGAACCATTATCAATAAGGGTGGGCTTTATCCATGTCCAATTGTATCGAGCAATGATCATGAAAGCTTCATTTTTTTTTTCGCAACTCTAAAGGAGGGAGCTCATGTTGATGAAAGTAATGTCGAGATTAGTTTGATTCATTTTATGGGTTAAAGCTACCACACCATTTGTATTTGTACCATGAGGAGCTTCAATTTGTTTTAAGTTTGTTTGAAGATTATTGTGGTAATTTGGTGAAATCTGAAGTAAATCCCAAAGGAAAATATTTACAGGAGTATTCTTTAATTGTTCAACAAGATCATACTCCTTTGTTTTTGGGAGGTATCAAGGAGCACTAGGAGATTGGGTAAAGGTAAAGAGGCTGGGGTTGGTGGCGACAGTTGCAGATTATTTCAGGTATTATATGTATGAACAACGGTATTATAACTTTGTTGTTGCGACACATTACTTTGAGGTGGGTTAGAGGGTGTAGTGAGGTTTATTGGAAGGATGAAGTAGATGCGAAGGTGGGTAAAGTTTCCAGTGAGGTTTATTGGAAGGATGAAGTTTATGTGAGGGTGGGTAAAGGGTGTAGTGAGGTTGAATATTGTTAACATCCCGTAACAAGGGAGATTTTTCATTGTCTTTGAAGGGGATATGATCTTTGTCTGGGGTCATAATATCCTCCCTAGAAGGAGAGTTCTTAGGAGAAAAACAAACCACATGTTCATGATAATTAAGGTTTGGTTCATCCAAAATAACTTCATCGCAACTAAGGGAGTTATTAATGGTTGAATGTGTTTGGTAATTGATAGTGGGGAGATTAGGGGACGATTGTATGTGAGTGTTGGTTTTTTCTAAGGTCCCATTCTCTTGTTGCATATTATCTACCCTACTATAAGATCTTGTAATATGTTCATCCAAGTTGGAGGTTTGCAAAGTGGCTTGGTCACAAGTGGGAGAGGCATCGAGAGAAGGACCATTATGGTTTTCAAATAGATTTTCCCAAATGGGAGGAGCATTAGGGAAGGGAGGATCAAGGGTTTCATGATTCTAAATAGGGTTATCTTCTAACACCAACCTATCCTCTTTACATCGAGGGATATTAGGAGAAAGAGAATTTTGATTGTCATGACCATGGAGACTTGGTAAGGTGATATTTAGGGATTTAGCTATGATCTCATGTTCTTGGTGTCTAACATCATCCAAAGGGGAATAACGAAATGGAAAATCAAGACCCTCAATGCTTGTAACTTCCTTCACCAAGATACCTTCATCACTAAGAGGAGAGGTATTGGGAGAAGAACAAGTATGTGTGTTATGATTGTCGACATTTCCATTCGCACCAATGGGTAATGTAATGTTTTGATCTATGCTATGTTCATAGTTGTAATCAAAATAAAACTTAGAAGAGGGTGTGTTATTCTTATAAAATCCATGTCTAATCAAATCAAAGGCACATTTAAAGAACATTGTATGCAACAGTAAATAAAGTGCAATGTAATTTTTAGATGTAAAACAAAGGAAATTGTTGATTACAATATGTAATAATCTGAAAAATGAAATGTGGAAGATGTAAATGTGAAATTAAACAATGCATGAAATGAGCTATTTTAATAAAGATCTAGTGAAATGCATGCTACAGAAATGCAACTAACTGATATAGGTAGGTTAAGGTACCAAACAGAAGCTGAAAACCAGAGTTTTGAGTTCTGTACATTGTTGTTTTAGGGGTCAGAAGGGACTGATTTTCCCAAGGTGGTGAATGAGTCCCAGTAATGGAATTCCATTCCATCACCATGAGACCACATTTCTTTGAGGAATTTCTTCAAACAACTCACCACCTTTTCTATGATACCACATTTTCCATACATGTGTACCAAAGCATTTTATCAAACTATTCACTTCCTTGTTGCTATGGTTAAAATCCTAAAATAAGTGCTTTCCAACAAACTATGGATGCTTGGAATAATATCTATCAAAGCATAATAGTAAGAAATAATACCATAGAGAAGGAAATGAACTTTATGAAAAATTTCTTGAAAAAAATGCAGTCTTATGGTGATGGAATGCCATGGCATGCATTTGTTTGTAATGGCATTCCATCACCATAAGACCCCATTTCTTTGAGGAATTTTTTCAATAGTTCACTACCTTCTCTATGCCACCACAATTATCGTACATGTCTATGAAAGCATTTGATCAAACGGTTCACCAGCTTGATGCTATGGGTAAAATCCTAAAAAACATCCTTTCGAACAAGATATGGATAGGGAAAATAGTAATCATGATAATTAGAAATATATAGTTTAATAAATACTCAAAATTTTGTTCATTATCTCATACATTATAAGTCATGACGTGGATTGCTATTTTAGTTTTTGTGATTGAATAATTTATTTTTTATTTTTAGATGTTGCAAGCCGAAACACCTCTAAATGTGACAAGGGCAATGGAGATCAGTGTTTCATCTGCTATACAATCCTCGATGTCTCTGACAAGGGAGGTATGGGGAAAATTAGTAAATTTCAATTTACATTCATTTTTATATATGTTAGTGAAAAATCAAACCATTATTGATTCGTAGTTTAATTTCTATTTGGATGGCTTATACAGGGCTTGACCATGCCTCAACATGGGCGTGTGAATATTTCACTTGTGGAGGGTGATCATGAGATAGCGGTAAGTGATTATTTTGTTAAATATATCATTTTTTATAATGTAATTTCTATATATTAATGTCTTTACTTCTTATTGTACAGTTAAAAATTCACCATGAACTAAACACTAGGAGGAGCAGGAGCACTCCTCAAGCACAACACAAATGAGTGACAGACCTATCGCCATCCGATCGACAAGCAAAGGGAAAGAATTTATTTCTAGAGCCCTTTGATGTATGCCTACATAGAAATTTTGTACATATTTTGTATTGGATATATTTGACATTGTATTCCTATTTGACATTGTATGCCTATATGGCATTCTCATAAGCCTATATGGCTATTTTGTACCTATATTTCATACTTATATTGACATATATTGATGTATGCCTACATGGCTATTTGGTTAATACAAATCTTTTTTATCGATGGTGTCCATATTTTCATTCTAAATTGATGGTTTAATAGATATGAGTTACATATATTCAAGTGTATACTTTACAACTTACATGTATACTTTGTGACTTATGTGTGTTCCAATGTATACTTTGCGACTTACGTGTTTTCATGCATATACCTTGTATTTGTGCATATGATTTGTATTAATTTGTGTATACTATGTATTCGTGTGTATACTTCAAGGCTTATGTGTTTTTGAGTACTTGTGCTTCCCTTATTCACATGTACATGCTTGACTTATTCACATGTATACTTATTAATTGGTTATCCCTAGCATTGATCATTGTTTTCCTTCATGGTTTATCTTGAATATTAATTGATTGATGCTAAACAACTTTAGCTAAAATAAAAAAACATGTTTTCAATTGGTATTCCATTAAATGATTCATAAAAATATTAAAATATATTTAATCCTTTGATTGGAACACCTCAATTAAGCAAAGGATGCATAATCTTCACAACACTTGCAAAACATAATATTCAGAGTAGATAAAGTAGTTAGCTTCTTGACACATTATCATACAAACATTTATCTTCAATAGTCTTTAAACATTTTCACGGCATGATCTTGATAGTACAAAATGAATTGTTATGTTCTTGATGTGTCACCATATAAACACGTCGAAAGATTTATATGTCAACTTTTTGCAATATTATTTCTTGTATATGAAATGGGCTCGAGAGAAAGCAAGTTATAATTTATAATACAAATAAGAAATGGACTCAACATTGTCCTAGACCCCCAAATAGGTCTATTTAACAAAGCAACACCCTCTCAATCACTCTTCCAATTACAAAACACCATTGGACAACATTTACCAATCTGCAAATCCACAAAATCCATAATTTTTAGAGTGTGATTGGCCCTCTAACCCCACTATCCTCTAAACCCTCAATTTTCTCAAATTTCACTAGGCTTTATTGAAAACCCCATATCCAAACGTCATACAACCTCAAAACCTCTTCCAACACTCTTCATTCTACCTACACAAACTTAATTGACCACCAAATTATGTTTCCCCATGACTTTACCCACTTTTACTCCCTCAAACCTCTATTTTTCATTCAAAACCCCTCTATTCCCAATTAGGGAATCATGCCATAACATACTTTTGACCTCCCTTGTCCTTGCAGACCATTTGAACACATCAAACTCCACAACCTCACCCTATTTCCAACCTATTCTCAATCAATTTATTCTTTTCACCTCGTCTAGCCTTGCTTTTAAGGCCTAAATTCTGCATTTTGAATAGGGGTAGCATTAGTAATCTCTTCCAATGCCTTTTCCATTTTTATTTTCTTATTCATGCTTACATAATTGACTCAAATGACCCCACACTAACTCAAAACTAAAAGAAAGAGTACAAAATGGCTTATCATGGCCTTATTTGACATTATAATGCTTAAAACCACTTAACTATACCTTATTTATCAAATGGAGGAACAAGGTGCTATGCACCAATGATCATATCATTTTTGTGTGGAATACTCAGACTTCTCAATTGTCATGTGTATGTTTCTCTTTTCCATTATTTTCCATGCCATCATAAGGGATCAAGTTGATTCAAAGTAGCTCGAAGCAATTCCACATGTTTGGGTACGAAAGAGGACCATTCCTAGCGTAAACCTACCTATCAGGTTGTGTTGGAGTAGTTTTTTTTGTCACAAGAATTGCAAAACAAAAATTGCACTACTTTGCAACTTTGCACTACTTCCATTTGTCACTTTTTCTATCAAGTGAAAACTGGACACCACAAGAAAACAACTCCAAGATAACAAAAACCAAGAGAGGCTATTGTAGAGGGATCCAACACAATATCGTAGGCTCAGATAGAGAGTTCGTAAGTATCACATTTTCTGAGTAATAGCCTGTCAAAGTTTACTTCCCTTTTGTACTTTAGACCCTTAAGGGATCGATCTGGTTGAACATAGCTCAAAGCAATTCCAAGTGTTTGGGTGCAAAAAAGGACCATGTATAGCGTAAACATACCTATTTGAATGCATTGGAATATTCTTTTTGGTCACACGAGTTGCAGAATGAAAGTTGCACCACTTTGCAACTTTGCACTACTTGCATTTTACATTTTTTCTACAAGTGAAAATCTATCGCGATAGGAAAACCACTCTGAGATAGAAAAAACTGAGAAAGGTTTTTGTAGATGGGCCCAACGTGATCCTATAGAATTAGAGGAAAATTTCCTAAGCATCATGGTATCCGAGTAACAACATGTTGAAGTTTGCAACCATTTTGCACTTTGGACTCTTAAGGGATTGATCCAATTGAACGTAGCTCAGAGCGAATCCATGTGTTTGGGTACAAAAGAGGACCATGTCTAGCATAAAAATACCTATTCGAAGGTGTTGAAATAGTCCATTTAGTCACACAAGTTGCAGAACGAAAGTAGCACCACTTTGCAACTTTTCACTGCTTGCACCTGACACTTTTTCCATCAAGTGAAAATCCGCCGCCATGGGAAAACCAATTCGAGATAGCAAAAATAGAGAGAGGTTTTTGTAGAGGGTCCTAATGCAATCCTATAGGATTAGACAATAATTTTCTAAGCATCACGGTATCTGAGTAAAAACATGTTGAAGTTTGCAACCATTTTGCACTTTGCACTCGTAAGGGATCGATCCGGTTGAACATAGCTCGAAGCGATTTTGTGTGTTTGGATGTGAAAGAGGACCATTCCTAGTGTAAATATACCTATCCAAATGCATTGGAATAGTTCATTTGGTCACACAAGTTGCAGAATGAAATTTGTACCACTTTGCAAGTTTGCACTGCTTACACTTGACACTTGTTCCATCAAGTGAAAATCTATTGCCATAGGAAAACCACTCTGAGATAGAAAAAATTGAGAGAGGTTTTTGTAGAGGGGCTCAACGCAATCTTGTAGGATCAGATGATAAGTTTCTAAGTGTCACGGTATCCGAGTAACAGCATGCTGAAGTTTTCAGCCATTTTGCACTTTGGAGTCTTAAGGGATCAATCTAGTGGAATGTAGCTCGGAGCGATTTTGGGTGTTTGGGTGTGAAAGAGGACCATGCCTAGTGTAAACATACCTATTCAAACATGTTGGAATGGTCTGTTTTCTCACACAAGTTGCAAAATGAAAGTTGCACCACCTTGCAACTTTGCACTGCTTGCATTTGACACTTTTTCCATCAAGTGAAAATCCTCCACCACAGGGAAACCACTCTGAGATAGCCAAAACCAAGAGAGGTTTTTGTAGAGGGACCCAACATGATCCTATAGGATTAGATAAAAAATTTCTAAGCATCACGATATCTTAGTAATGGCATGTTGAAGTTTGCAGCCATTTTGCACTTTGGACTCTTAAGGGATTGATCTGGTTGAATGTAGCTCGGAACAATTCTGCATGTTTGGGTGTGAAAGAGGACCATTCCTATCATAAACATACCTATTCAGATGTGGTGAAATATTATGTTTGGTCACACGATTTGCAGAATGAAAGTTGCACCACTTTGCAAGTTTGCACTACTTCCATTTGACACTTTTTCCATCAAGTGAAAATTCATCGCCACAAGAAAACCACTCCAAGATAGTAAAAACTGAGAGATTTTTTTGTAGAGGGGCCTAACACAATCCTGTAGGATCAAATGAGAATTTTCTAAGCATCACGGTATCTGAGTAACAACATGTTGAAGTTTGCAGCTATTTTGAACTGACTCTTAAGGGATTGATCTGGTTGAACGTAGCTCAAAGCGATTCCACGTGTTTGGGTGTGAAAGAGGACCATGCCTAGTATAAACATACATATTTGAATGCGTTGGAATAGTCTGTTTGGTCACACAAGTTGCAAAACAAAAGTTACACAACCTTACAACTTTGCACTGCTTGCATTTGACACTTTTTCCATCAAGTGAAAATTTGCCACCATGGGAAAACCACTTTGAGATAGTGAAAACCAAGAAAGGTTTATTTAGAGGAGCCAAACGTGATCCCATAGGATTATACAATAATTTTCTAAGCATCACGATATTCGAGTAACAACATGTTGAAGTTTGTAGCCATTTTGCACTTTGGACTCTTAAGGGATCAATCTGATTGAACATAGCTCTGAGTGATTCCACATGTTTGGGTGTGAAAGAAGACCATGCCTAGTGTAAACATACCTCTTCATAAAATTTGGAACAGTTCATTTGGTCACACGAGTTGCAGAACGAAAGATGCACCACTTTGCAACTTTGCACTGCTTGTATTCAACACTTTTTCCATCAAGTAAAAATTGGACACCACAAGAAAACCACTCTAAGATAGCGAAAAAAAGAGAGGTTTTTGTAGAGGGTCCCAACGTGATCTCGTAGGCTTTGACTGATATTTTGTAAGCACCATGGTTTCCAAGTAATACCCGTCAAAGATTTTTTCCCTTTTGTACTTTGGACCCTTAAGGGATGGAGCTAGTTGATCGTAGCTCGGAGCGATTCTGCATGTTTGGGTGTCAAAGAGGACCATTCCCACTATAAATGTACCATTCTTAGCATAAATGTACCATGTACTTAGAAGAAGATCAATAAAATTCATTGTTTCCTTGCATTTTTCTATATTTTTACCAAAAATTTGATGTTTCCTTGAACTATACGGTTTCATACATGGTGATTGTGTTCTCTTTTTCAATCTCTTTGTGTTTCCATAGACCCAATACATATTTAGAAACCCATTTTGATGTTAGGGTGATTATTTGGTGAAAGAGAATAATTTTTATGGGGTTTGTGTTGTTGCCTCTATAGATTTTGATGGAAAAGGGCATGAAAAATGAGGTTTCACCCTAGGGTTTGATAAAATATTGCATGTAGAGGTTGGTTGATTGTCTTTTCAATTTTTTTAGGTGATTTTAAGAAGGTATGAGGTGGTGGCATGTTCTAGTAAGGTCTGGAACCATTCCTTTCAATAAACCCTCATACTAGCATAAAATAAGGGTTTTGTGGTTTGGCATGGTGGAGTGAGTTTTTCCTAAGACAAATTGTAGATCTGAGGGTTTGGATACATAATAATTGTTGCCCCAAAAATTTCAAGGGGTTTTTGAATGTTTAAAGGTATGTTCCTTTGTAAATTAGGTCTAGTTAGCCTAATGAGGACAACGAAGAAGGTCATTTTTGATGCACATGTTCCAAGACAGCCACTATTGATTTTGAAGTATGTGTTGTAACTCAATAATGGCTATCTAGATTAGTCATTTTTTTGTGAATTCATTTGAGAATTTTGTGAGAAAAGGTCTAAAACTAGGGTTTGTTGACCTACTAGACAAGGCAAAGTGAAGGGTTAAAATTGAAGAGATAGAGAGTTGTTGGTTGAAACTTTGTTTGAAACTCATTCATTTGAGGTTTTGTGAATATTGACACCCCTTTCTTACTGATGCAAGAGCATCTATAGGATCCACAAACCATCAGGGTACTTCTAACCCAAACTTAACAAGAGAAGGTCAAATTAAATAAACATCATTCTTTTGCTCAACTTTCATGAAAAATTCACTTGTCCATTCACCAAAATTCCACTTTTCCCATTAGAAACTATAAGGCAACCAGCAAGCCAAGCACTTCATCAGTATTTTGTGTCATTATCAAATTCAGAAATAACCTTACCAGCATCATACTAACTATATCAAAGCCATAACCTGATCAGCAACATTAAACCATTCAATTCTTTCATTTTTCAACCAATTACTCATCATTTCAACTTGTTTCAATGAGGGAATAATACTACAAACCATTGAGTCTGCTTCTAACCATTCACTAGACATCCAAGACACTGTAAACAGCTTGTTCTTGACTAAAATAAATTAGATACACATTTACAAGCCACTGGCCATCAGACTTACCATTAACTTGTAGTCAAAAACACCATTTTGCACCAAAAATCCACCTTACTCAAAACATCAAATCTTCAAGATTAAAGTCTACACATTTACCAAACCATAGATACATCTTTCAATACATTATCTTGGTAGTTTCAATACACATTCAAACTCTGAAAAACTCTGTTTACTCAGATTACCACTTTTTAGCAATCAAAACATCATTTTACACATTGTGTAAACCTTGCTCAAAACACCAAGTTAGCTTCCTATATCTTATACAAGCATTGATACATGTTTGATAACACCTTTTAGATAGGTTTCAATCATAAAGAATCATTCAAATCAATGTTTACACAGATTTTCCCATTTTAGCTATCAAGGCATCAAATTGCAAGTAGGTTTCCAAACCTTGAATCAGGTGTAAATTCTTATTGATATCCTTTCAAACTTGTATTGGTAGATTTTTAGCAACCCATTTTATCCAATATTAACATATCCAAAAATCAAATATACCTGTTTTGGAAAATATGTGTAAACCAATAGCCTACCCATTGGAAAATGCTTCAAATTAGCCCAAATTTACAAAGGGACTACCAATGAATCAACTCCAAAACCCCATATGAATTAAAAAATAATTTTATCATGTGTCAAAACTTAGGATCCACCAACATTTAGGGGCTTAAAGGCCCAATTAAACACCCAACAATAGAAATCTTGTTTTTAGGCTTAAACCATGCAAAAAGAATGAGGATTTGATAGAAAACACCATTGAAAACCTTCAAAATCTTATCCACTACTCCAAAAATGTTTATATGTGTCTTCATATGCATTCTAAACCTCCTTCCATCCTTGAACACTTCATTTTCCTCAAAACACCACTTGGAGCCACACTTTTCACTTGGAAATTCATCATAAAACCCTATAGCAGCAACTCCACCTTTATTTCTTGCATTCCCCTGCATAAATTAAAAAAAACACACCTAAAACATCCTAAAAAAAACCTACTCCACTGATCTAAACTATCAAATTCAATGGAGTAGTCATTATTGGTTATCTAGACTCTAAAAACCCCAATCTTGAGGGTTTACATACCGAGTTGAGAAAAATAAGTTCAAACTAATGATAAACTCAATGGATACCCTCTGAAATAGATTTGAATGAAATATATTTCACTATTCTACCTTAAACAATAAGATTCAAGACCTTAAACTACTGTACAGGCCATACAAGTTAATCAACAACTAGAAAATCTCATAAAATCACTAAACCAAAGACTTAATTGATTGTAAATCTTCACGAATACAAAAGATCTTTGTTTTTCTTGACCTTACATGATTTATATAGATATTTCACAGCTAATAACTTCATTTTCAACTTCCTTCATTGACCTATCCCTCTAATTTCCCACAAAAAGACTCTTCAACTTCTGATTTTTTTGCCTTTTCTTGCATTTTTGACAATTTTTACAACTTTTGCACTTTTAGCATTTTTTTTTTGCAAATTGAATTTCCTCACCTCCTAGTGACCTAATAAAAATTCAAATACATTTAAATAGGTCTTCACATGACCTTTTACATACATTTTACATTTGAAAATTCAATTTTTAGAAATTTTTCCTTTTGTAGGCATTTTGTGAGCAAGGTGCTCTTGCACCACTTACATATTCAAATTGAAAAACACCTAATTTCAATCCATTCCACCAACCTACTTAACCCTACATTGGTGTAATGGAAATATTATCACTTAATGGGCCCTCAAAACCCTATTTTGAGGGTTACAAACCAAGTATGATAAAATTGTTCTTATTTCATCAAATCTGAGTTAAAAGGCTTCAAAATACTTTCAAAAGTTACCTAACTCCTTGCTCTGAAGAAAACTAATCAACAATCAAAGTATAAGGTGTTGTAAAATCCACACAAGCTTGAAACAAAAAAGGAAAAGTGCTGCAAATATAGAAAACATCATCCTTTATTTACTAATTTTGCAATTGTGCAATTAATGCAAGTTTTGCATTTTTACACCAAATGACATAGTTTGTGTAATATCACTTCTCTAATCACCTAATGACCTCTCTAAGACTTTGAATACATTACATATGACCTTCACATGACCTTTTTAACATTGTTTACATTTAAAAATTCAAATTTTGCAAATTTTCCTATTGAAGGCATTTAGAGAACAAGGTGCTCCTGCACCAAACATGAACTCAAAAATTACAATATTTGAGTAAATATCATTACAATTAAATCTCATTACAATTCCTTAGGTACTTCATTCTCATAGATATTTTACAATGTCACTCATACATTCAAGATTCTCTTGAAATGCCTACATCATAGGTGTTCATTATGAGGTTAACTTCAATTGAGTAACTTGAGACTCCCTCACTAAGCTTCACATGCTCTTTTATAATGGCTTCAAATTAGAATTAAGATTTGTCAAGATCATCAAAATAAGGATGTTTCATTGCTTTTTTGGCTGAGATTCTCTTTGATGGCTCATAAATCAGCATTTTCTACAATGAGAGACCAATCAATTTTTAGTAGTTTACTTACAAATACAC
Organism: Sequoia sempervirens; assembly: GCA_007258455.2. Lineage (NCBI taxonomy): Eukaryota > Viridiplantae > Streptophyta > Pinopsida > Cupressales > Cupressaceae > Sequoia > Sequoia sempervirens. The sequence goes on along the minus strand of VDFB02379711.1, from coordinate 149,964,529 downwards.
AAAGTAAAAGAGAAAAAGAAAGAGCGTCCAAAATGGAAATGAAATGAAAATAGATGGAAGGAACTTACAAATAGGCATTCCAATCTCTCAAATTAGTCACTCCTAGTAATACATCTTCACTGGGAATTCCAAGATACCTATTACACACAACACCTCTCATGAATAGAGTAAGTTGAAATTTGATATGCTCTTATAATGTCTACATAATAGTTGTTCATGATAAGGTTAACTTCAAATGAATAACTTGAAATTATCTCACCAAGCTTTGCACACACTTTTGTAATGGCTTAAAATCATGATTGAGATTTTTCAAGATCATCAAAATAAGGATGTTGCATTGATTTTTTGGCTGACATTCTCTTGGATGGCTCATGAATCTACATTTTCTATAAAGGGACACCAATCAATTTGTAGTGGGTTACTTACAAATAAGCAAAGTAAAAGAAGATGATAGCATTTCCATCAAATAAATTAATGTGCATACAAGTATAAATTAATAAGAACCGATGTGAATACTTGAAAATTAATCCAACGAACCATTCGAGTCTGCTCTACTCTTTATTGTGTCAAGTATTTCCTCATGGTCATACTCATGAACCTTCCACAAGACCTTGTTCAAAGATCTACCCCCATATTTGGTAAAATGAACATTGGATGCCATGACAAGGTTTGAGTAATGAAGAATCTTATGATGTATGTCAAAGTCCTAAAACAACCAATGTTTAACACTCTTATGTGGGTACCTTCTAAGCCACATTCCAGTAACAACAACCGAGCCTGTAGGATATTCGATGTTTTCTCCATCTATAACTGGGGCCTCCAATTTATTTTTGGCCTCAAAACAACGACACAAGTAATAGTTTGTTCCCTCTTCATTGTCTTCATCTACAATAAATGCATAAACTTTCCCTACATTGATATGTGCAACAGATCTCTTGAAATTAGTCAACATTACGAATACACTACAAAGTAATAGAACAATATGGAATTTCAAAAACTAAGCAAGCACATATATTACCCGGTTGAACTAGATCTAATATGTGGTCAAAGTTGATCGATGATTCCATCTGTGTTAGTTCCAATGTCGTCGGAGGGTGATACACGTGAAGTGGGCTAAGATAACTTGTCAACCATTTATCAACCTACTCCCCTGACTCACAATCATTTCAGGCTTGCATTGTACATGAAGAACAAAAGCATTCCATCTTCCGTGTATTGATACTTCATGAACCTAAATTTGAGCTAAGGAAAGAGTGTAGCTCACTCAATCCTGTTAGTGTACAACAATCCTCATATAGTGCAATGTTAGTATCATCCATCAACCAAAAATACCTACGAATTGAAGATGTACCTTCATTACCTAGACCCATCAAAGTATTACACCACTCAACGATTGATCTTGCATCTGTCAACTTTGCATTGTCTTTATACTTTAATTATTCTCGTGCTAATGCTCTTTTCATGCATTTTTCTACACCATCATGCTCCCCCTTTCCATGCTAGACCTCACAAAAGTTCCACATATGATGTACACCTGTAATGACATGCATCCTACTCAACTAGTAGAACATGTGCGAGTTCTTGAGCTATGTTGCACAATTATCTAACCATATTATATGTTAACTGTATGCTATGCCCCTCTAAGCCAAATCACTGTAGAACATCTGGAAGCAACCTTGCACGAACTCTGGAGAATGTGTGTGATCATCACTAATATAAAATTGATACTCCCTCAATACCTTTCTTGGTCCTCTATACTATCAACTGCATGAATGAATGTTATTTGCACAAATATCAAAACCTGTGTGGAGTGGTAATACTATGACTGCACCTCACGTTGTGGCTGTGGACTGTAGTTCTCTACAAATTCAACCATTGATATTATAATGCCAACTGGAAAGGTGTCCTTTCATAGCTTGAATTGCATGTCTAGCCATCAAGCTCTATGGGTATGCCTTGCATACTCATACACTATATTGTCATGAAACATGGACATAAATTGATACACTAGAATCTTCTGAATAACCAAATCATAGATTTTTTCTTGAGACCCATCTTTTGTAGTGTATGCCATTGTTTTATACTTCATGAACTCTACTAGTTTTTTTCCCACCTCGTATGTGCTTTCCATATGTTGACATACTGGCATACGCTGCAAGCCACTACAATGCTCACATGAACCATCCAAGCATGTTGTCTTGTAGAATATTTAGCCATCCTCTATTTCACATAAAAAAAATTGATAAGAACTCTCTTGAAGATTTTGGTGGGGCTTCTATGCCACAATTATGTGAAACATTGTTAGTATGCAAATCACAACATATAGAATGATAAACATCATAATGGTTAGAGAATTCAATATGTAGTCTAAAGCAACAAGTAGAAAATGTGTGATTTATCTTGACATAAAAAGGTTTAAGCATTTCAAAAAATCTTTGAAAAATACTAATTTGAGGATAATCCATTTGAAATTTACAAAAAAATTGAGTTTGAGTGATATCCAAAAAATGCTTTGGATGTGGCTCACGATTTCGACTACCAATTCTCCTTCTTACCACATCCCTTTGATTCAGAGATGGCCTTGTATTATTCTTCCAATACTCTTCAATTAGTGTTCTCAATGATTCAACAACTTTTTTATATTTTCGTGGTAGTCTCCCCGAGAATGCCCGTAATTCATTTGAATCAGTGCCCTCAATTCTTTTCAACCTTTGAACAGCTTTTGATAAGGTTTTTCTACTAATTCCCATTTGTTCACTCATCTTTCTAATGAGATTATCTCTCTTTGTTTGACTACTTACCAAATTTTATGTAATGACACATCGTGTGACATTACTATTCTTTGAGTGTGAGGTCTTACCCACACTCTCATATGCATCCATTAGATTCTTCACAATAGTGTTTTCACTCGATGTGTTTGATATTCTCGACCCAAGAGTCTTCATGATTTCTCTATAATTTATACCCCGCATCATTTCAACAAATAGTTGACATCTTGCAGTCTCATTTAGCCTTTCAAAGTAGAATTTCCAAATCTTATCAGCATATCTTCTACAAGTGTGTGTTGGAATCTTACCTTCCATGTGCTGCAAAATATCCTCATCAATATTAATCAAATACTTTTGCTTTCTACACAAAATTTTAGGTGGTGTTCTCCTAGGTACATACATCTCAACATTAGTAATTTCATCAATATTTAATTGAGGTGGGCTAGATTGCATACATTTGATTAATGGTGGAGTAGAAGACATACATTGAGTTTCTTGTGGGCATGATGGCATACCTTCTTTGTCAAATCTGAGTGATGATGTACTCTCAACTTGAGATGCATTGGATGGTGTCCAACCATATTCACTTGTGATAGATGGTGTCGCTCCATATTCACATGCAGTAGTTGGTGTCCCTCCATATTGACTTGTGCTTAATGGTGTCCCTTTGTATTCACTTTCCGTAGAGGGTGTGTCTCCAACTACGATATCTGAATCTACCACAATGCTTTTGTATTCATTCCCTTTGTAGTACCAAATCCTGTTCTCTTTTTTACGGTTGAGGTTCCTCTTCAATTGGCTTGTTTTCGTCAGTAGTACCCAATTTCTTCTTTTCACGATATGCCCTCAACCGTTCTCTCTCCTTTGCTTTGAAGGTTTCATACTCTTCATCTGTTAGTTTATTCCTTTGTTTCTTCGGCATGGTGGATAATTTTACCTAGAGCATGGTAATGAGACAAATATTAGTTCCTCAAATATTTATCCATTCAAATAAATGAAATATATGTCATTCTGAAAGGCTTCATAAAAATACTTACAATCATCTTGTACAAGACTATTTCTAGCATAGACAAAGGTGGTGTAGGGGCATGCCATGATTACAAAATAGGCAGAATTACATTGTTTTCCTTCTGTAAATGGGGTGTTAAGAAGGTTTTTGATGAAATGTTGAAGGAACCTTCCATGTAATGGTTTTTTGAGTTTGTGCAAGGAATTTTTGAAGCATTTTTGGTATTGGTGAGGTCTAGTAAACCCAGTTGTCAAGACTTTCAATGAACCCTAGGTTATTTGCATGAAAGTTGAGGGTTTGGTGGTACAACATTTTAGAGGTCAAGGCTCTGAGAAATAATGGTTGAATTTGTTTTTTTTGTAACACAATTAGTGACTTTTAGTTGGTATTTTGTGAAAACAAACTATTTTGGAGGTACCTCCTTTGTAAAAGAGAGCTATTTGGTGGCCTACAAGGCAGGGCAGCCTATTGGTTTTCAATATTGTTGCAAAGAAACCTCTTGAAAAATTTTGGTATGTTGTGTTAGGAGTTGAAATGTGTCTCAGATGATGTTTGTTAGGTCTTTGTAAGGCCTTCTCTAAAATATATTGAGAAAGAGCAATGTTGGAGGGCTGAAAGCCTTTTGGTGTGTGTTTGGGATAAGTTGAGTGTATAGTGTTTAAGGGGTTGGTTTGTTGTTTTAGTTTGATCATTTTGAGTTGGTTGGGGTCTTCGCCACCTAGGTTTCTATCACACTACCCCTACCTTCTCAACCCTACCCTATTGGAAAGCTAGTGGAGCATTGGTAAGTTAGTGGAGCATTGGCAAGCTAGCTCGCTCACTAGCTTTTCAATGCGGTAGGGTTGAGAAGATAGGGGCTATGTATGCATCATAGAAATGTGGCGCTCCACTAGCTTGAAAATGAGGTAGGGTTGAGAATGTGGGGGTAGTGTATGCCTCATAGAAATGGGGTGCCACCCAATTTCTATGAGACATACGCTACCCCTACCTTCTCAACCCTACCACATTGGCAAGCTAGTGGAGCATTGGAAAGCTAGCTCACTCACTAGCTTGCCAATGTGATAGGGTTGAGAAGGTAGGGGAATCATATTCCTCATAGAAATTGGGTTCCATAGTGATGTAATCATCGTGACACCCCATTTCTATGAAGCATACACTGCCCCTACCATGTCAACCATTTCTAAGACCGGCCTGAACACATAGTTTTAAGGTTTGAAAGTCATTTAAAATGGTGTATTGACCCATTCCTCTCATTGTGGCCACTCTAACTCAAGGAATGGGTCTTCAATCACTAAAAAGGTGTGGGAATATTGAGTGTGTACAAGGGAGGTCATGAGTTGAGTTGGGCATGAAGCCCTAGAGTGACATTTGGTGTTTTCCATGTGAATTTGAGAGGTTTTGACATGCTAAAGTGAGTATTTTGTTAGGGAATTTTTTTTCTTGTTGAATTGAGTTTTTTCAATCCATTTTATACTTTTTTGAGGTGGTGGCATGTTTTGATAAGGTTGGGATGTGTGTTTTCCAATAATCCCTAAGTTATTTGGCTTAAAAAGAGGTTTTTTGGTTTTGGCATCTTGGTGGATGAATTTCTGAGAACTAATTGTGAATTATTTCATTTTAATACATATAAATTTCTTCCCACATTTGTTTGGAGGTTTTGGTCAAGTTTCAAGATAAGTTTCTTTGCTATAGTGTCATAATTTGAGGCCTAGCTGGCGTAGAAAGCATGATTTGAGAAAGTTGTTACAAAGTAACCAATAGTGGTTTGTTGGCATGTGATTGTATACCCTGAAGGTTCCTTGAAATGGTTCAATTCTTTGTCTTAAATAATCTTGTCGAGAAGAAACACCCGATTGATGAGTTGGCAATGGTACAAGGAAGAGTGTTGATTTGGTGAAAAGTGAAGAGTTTTGAGAATTCTAACTTGTGAATTGTTGTTGTTGGTTGATTTTTTGTGTTTATTTGTGTTGTAGGACCTCCCCTAGTTGCATCACAATTCAAATTATTTGTCCATGCTTCCATTTTGATCCATGATTGCAAGATGGGCTGCACCTTTCCCCATGTTGCTAACTTAGCCTTCAATAAAGAGTCTTCTAATAGTGCAGAGAAGGGTTAGAATCCCTTGTAGGTAGACTAATCAAGGAAACATTTAAAATATATCACAAATAAAAGTGATGAGGTAGGTTTAATAGTGATGATGTAAATTTAGAAATAGAGATGAAAACCAAAATAGTTTCTAAGATCTATCAATGTGGGAGGAGTATATTCCAGTTTTTTAGAGAGATGTATGGAAACTTTGGTAGCATAGACAAGGCAATGAGCTTCTTGGTATAATTGTTTGAAAAAATACCTCAATGAAAGCTTCGGAAAGTCGTATGCACTTCCATAATAAAGGATTGAGAAATAATGTTTTATTTTACTTCCTTAAAATGTATGTCATATATATATGTATGCAAAATGTGGAAGCATACACAAGGTAAGTCAATTGTTAAATAACAAAATGCCTCAAAGAGATGTGGTTTAAAAATGTAATTGGACAGTGTATATAATTGTATAATTTAAAATGTGCATTGACATCCTCAAGTTATAATGACAAACAAACAATGAACAACATGGAATATGAAAAATAATAAAAATGAAAGCAAGCCATAATAGAATGAATGAAAATGTGTAAGGACTTCACATACCTAAAAACCTAGAGTTTTAAATGGAGTTCAAAAAAACTATGTAGTCTTATCTTCTTCTTTCTTCAAACTCCTCAACAATTTGAATTTTTCAAAAGCTTGTTCCCCTCCAAACTTCAATTGTATATCAGTTTTCAATGGAATTCAAACTTGAATTGATATTATATGTCTTTCAACATCAAAACTCTATTATTTCATGCAAAGGTGGTGGAATGTGAAAAAAATGCATGCACACTTCACAACATCATCAAAAAGATATTTTTTTGTCAGAGCACGCGCAAAACCAAGAGAATATGTAGAATGTGGGACTTGAGATCATGGGTATATTAATTTTTTTTACCATTTTTAGTGCAACACAAAATGTGCTCGTGTTATGAGAAAGTTTGTTTTTTAATAGATTTATTTTCTCTCTTTATATATACCTTATATACCCTAATTCTATCTCTCTTCTTTCTACCCTTATACCCTAATTCTATCTCTCTCCCCTCTACCCTGTACCCTTAACCCTTATACCCTCTATCTCTATCCCACTCCCTCTCCCCCTCTCTCGAGTCTCTCCCTTGTCTCTCAACCCCTATACCCTCTCCTTCTCTCAACTCCCTACCTCTCACTCACTCACTCCTTCAATCCCTCTCCCATATACCCTCTACCCTTAACCCCTATTCCCTAAACCCTTAAACCCTAATTATATCTCTCTCCCCATCTATCATCTTCCCTTAACCCTTATACCCTCTATCCTCTACCCACTATCTCTCTCCCACTCCCTCCCTCTCTCTCTCTCGAGTCTCTCCCTCGTCTCTCAACCCCTATACCCTCTCCCTATCTCAACTCCCTCTCTCTCACTCACTCACTCCTTCTATCTCTCTCCCCTCTACCCTCTACCCTTAACCCTTATACCCTCTATCCTCTACCCTTTGTCTCTCTCCCACTCCCTCCATCTCTCTCTTGAGTCTCTCCCTCCTACTCCCTCTCCCTCTTTCAACTCACTCTCTCTAACTTACTCCTTTTATCTCTCTCCCCTCTACCCTCTACCCTTAACCCTCAACCCTTAAACCCTATTTTTGTCTCTCTCCCAATCTAACCTCTACCCTTAACCCTTATACCCTCTATCCTCTACCATCTATCTCTCTCCCACTCCCTCCCTCTTTCTCTCGAGTCTCTCCCTTATCTCTCAACCCCTATA
>VDFB02379711.1:149932584-149955803 GCA_007258455.2 Sequoia sempervirens | reverse complement strand
CCCTCAACCCTCAACCCTATACCCTCAACCCAATAACCTCAATCATCAATCCTATAGGTCCTCCGCCCTAACCCCTCAACCCTATACCCTCAAACCCTATCCCTTTCTCTCCATCTATACATCTCACCTCTCTCTCCCTCCCTCTCTCCAAACCTCTCTAATTGTCTCTATCTACCCTCTCCCTCTTTCTATGTACCTCTTGTTCAATCAATCCCCACCACTCTCTCTCACTCCCTCTATGTATCTCTATCTATCTCCTCCCCTCTCTTTCCCTCTCTCTCATGTCTCTCCCTCCCCCCCCCTCTCTCTCTCAAGTATCTCCCTCTGAAAACCTATCTAGTTAACTCTCTCTCTCTCTCCCCTTTCTCTATCTATCCCTCCCACCCTACCTAGATAAGTCCCTCTCACTCCATCCTCCCTCTTTATCTCCCTCTATTAGGTCACTCCCTCCCACAACCTCTCCCTCTCTTAGGTCTCTCACTCACACTCCCTCTCTCTCCCACTTCGTCCCTCTTGCACTCCCTCTCACTACCTATCTCTCAAGTCTCTCCCTTTCACCCCCCTCACACTCTCAAGTCTCTCCCTTTGGCACCTTGTTTATCTCAAAGATAATAGTTAAATGAAGGTCATTATGGAGGGTGATTCCAAATTAATAATTGAATATTTAAATAATAAAGTGGAGGCCCCTTGGGAGATAAAAGATCTATTAGATGATTGCAATATATACAAAGTTGCAAGATATGCTACACCTTTAGGGAAGGTAATAAGGCAGTAGATGCCTTAGTGAATTTTGGCTTTAGGCAGGAGGCTTTAAATTATTGGGACTTCTCTAATTTATCTAACCAAATTAAGGAAATTATTACTAAGGATAGAGTAGGGGATTCAAATTATCATGGTCATAATGGAATTAATTATAAAGAGAGGCTCGAAGTGTTGTCTAGCTGTCAAGTTGGTTGTCATTGTTCTTGGGTGGAAATTAGGCAAGCTGATAAGATGGATTGGGAAGTACAATTTAAAAGAGGTGGTACACCAAATATGAAATATTTAAATAGAATGGGGTAGAAAGGATAGATTATTTTGGAAACCTCATGTGTTAAAAAGAAAGTTGTTAATGAGGATATAGGGATCATTATTCACATCTCAAAAAATATTGTGTTTGATTTTGGAAAAGACATTTTGACATGTGTTTTTGTCGATGCGAAGGAAGGTAATAAAAAAGAGTAATCATGGCTCATAAAGGTGGTGGAGTTGTTATTATTCATTATGAAAAGACCCAAAAATTATGATATTTGGCTATGTATTTCAATTAATTATTTTAAAAAAATTTCCAAAAGGTTCAAGCCATTATTCTTGCAAATGAAAAATCACCAAGTCTCAATCAAAACAAAAAAAATTAAACTACCCATTGCAACAATCATAAACGAGGAAGGATGATGAGACGAGTTTTTGCTTCTTTCTAAGAATTATTCTACCAAGGTGAAAATTGTGGGTGGCCCTAGGAAGTAGACAGGACCAAGTCAATTTGATTGATTGAGAAAGAATATATACTTGTGGCATTTGTTTGAGCGAGTTGGGTCTACCCCTTATTTTGTTGTCATGGAAGGTTACAGCAAGCAATTGACCTACAATTTTGTGAATTCCTGGAAGGATGGAGAGGTTGAGATATGTAGTCTTCATTTTAAGGTTGATGCTAAGCTCATATCCAAAGTGATGGGGCTAGCATATGAAGGGAAGAAGGTGGCTAAGGTAAGTAATGGCAAGTATTAAAATTATATTAACAAGTTTTTTAAGGATAAAGAAAAAGCTGAGAGAGATCAAAATGGGTACTCTAGGGTTTTACTTCCTCCACTGTACCATAATGTTTGCTTCATTTTTATTAAATATTTTACATTGGAAGGTTGATTCCAATCTTTCCATGGCTATCACCTTTTGATTCTAAACCATATCCGTCATCTTGAGAAAATTAATCTTTCGTTCTTCCTTTTTTCTTCTCTGAGCCAAAGCCTAACAAATGGCACAAACCCTTTGTTACAACAAGGCTTGATTCATGTGATATGCAAATATTTCATTGCTATTTCACTGCAAAGAAATGTCTTTGTTAAGCTGCTTGAAAACCCTACTCTCAAGAGTTCTATTAAAATTGAGCTTATAGAAAGCAGGCCCCATTCCCCGACTAATGACTCTGCTAAAACTGTCCCCATTCCTGTAGACACCCCTTGGTCGGACCTTCTCAAAGTCACCCTAAAAAAATCTAAAGTGGCCTATGTGGCTCCTGTTGTGAACAAAAAGAAAAAAGTGCTAATTCATGAGTTGGGGGCTAACCCCAACACTATAATGATACCTGATGACAATGAAAATAGCCCTAAGTGCTCTACTCTGGTGGGTCAAAGATTGACTTGGCTTGCTTTGGCTGAGTGGAAGCGTTCTGACAATAGTAAAAATATAATAGTTTGGAAGAGAAAAATTTGAATGAGTCTTTGGATAGTAAGGGGAATACGGTGGCTACGGATGATAATATTTCTTCTCCTAAGGAAGTGTTGGATAGCCTTGGTGGTGAGTCTACTGAGGAGGAGGAAACAAAGTCAGAGGAAGTGGAAGATAGTCAACAAGAGGAGAATGATGATTCACAAGATGAGGATGGGCAGGATGATGAAGAAGAGATGGAGGAGGCTATCGATAAAGGTGATAATACCAATGACCTAGAGGTTAGGGAGATTGCTAACCTTGGGAATGAAATTTCAAAAGATTATAAAGGTAACATGTCAGGTTTAGACATTGTTAGAATTCAAAGGGTGGAGGAAAGGGTAGAGTTAGAAAAAAATGATGCAAAAGGATGATAATACTAGTAGATTCCAGACACTTGAAAGTGTAGTTAAAAATTTGTGCAAGGTTGTAAATGTTCTCATGAAAAAAATTGTCATGGCCACTATCTCTGGTCAAGGAAAGATTAAGAAACAACAGAGGAAAAAAGTGAACAAGGACGAGGCCAATTTGTCTAAAAAATGGAGCTTAAAGAAAATTTCGAAGATTCTGTTGAAGACTTGCTGAAGGCCTGGAGCCAGATTGAGGATGCTTGATCCTCGACACTTGTCCCTTCCATGTTTTGTCTTTTGTTGTCATAATGTTTTATTGCTATTCTATAAGATGCTCTATTGGTATAGGTGGTAGGTGTTTGGACAATTATTCCCTTAGTTTACTTATTATTATGAACACTAGTTTTCGGCTTGCTACTCTTTAAAGTTATGTTGTTATAACTTGCTTTTGTGGATGGATATTATGATGAACTACTTATATCTATTAGGGATTACTAATAAGTTTATAAATTTTGATGCAATGGGTATAGGCTAATGTATTTTGGTTGATTTGGTTTGGGGGAAGTGATTCTCTTTCTGTTATGCTTCCTCAATGGTGTTGTTTTGTTACTGTTGGCCTCTGGTTTGTTGTTATTTTGTATGGGTCGGGGCCCTTCCCCTGCTTAATCAATCAAAAACATTGATTTACTTCTTCAAAAATAATTAAAAAATTATTATATAATATATGAAGAATAATCTAATAACAAACGAGTATATTTTTAATATATTATATTATTAAATTATTTTAAAAATATTATATTAATATACTAAATTATCATTCATTATATTAACTTTAACATTATTATAATTTATATATACTATATAATATATAGCATATAACATATAACATCTAATATATAATTTAATATATTAGATAATAATTTTATAATAATATATTTTAATTTTTAATAATCTAATATATATTTTTTTAATCATTTAATATAAATTATTAGAAGATTTTTAATATATATTATATTAAATTAACTTGAAAAAGACAAATATTATCTTGCCAACATTTGGCCTCCAAATTGATGAGTTTTTCTCCTATTAGTAGGGGTATTTTCTTCCTTGAATACAGGTAGGCAAATGATGTTCATAAAAGATTATGGATTACACTTGTTAGAATAAAAGTTCCTATTTTTGTTGTGCAACAAATTTCATAAATTATTTAATTGTCTTCAATGTTCTTACTATATTTGGCTAGGATCCAAAAGGCTCTGCTATACACTTTTCTCTGCAACAATGCTTTAGTTTTTAAAGTAGAAGGTCGGACAATGTAGGATGGAACTAAACATCTAGGACCATCCATGAATGATATAGGTTGAATTTTAGCTTCTTTAATTAATGGAATTGTATTTTAAGAATTTTTGGACAAATTGTTGAGAAATGATTAACCAAACTCATGATTTATAAGGGATCTATAGAAAATATGTGTTTTTACCAAATAATGAATGGTAGGTATTTTTGGGCCACAGTGGAGGACATATATAGATGGAAATGAACTACCCCACTTAGTTTTTATGTATTCGGAGAAAAGAGGTCTAAATTCAATCATCACAAGAAAGTCAGTGCTATGAATTAATTGGTATGGTAGACAGATTCTTACCTACAGTTTTGGGGTATTGAAATAAATTTTAGTTTGGTTTTTGAAGTCTATTTTGTCAATGTGGTTCTTGTGCTAAGCATTCCAATCGATATCCTCAACATTTTGTCACTATTTCAAGTTTGAGAATCAAGTTGTGCTTACAAATTTTCCTTACCTATTGAATTTGGATTGTGATCATTACATAAACAATAGCATGGTACTGCATGAGTCCATGTGTTTCATGATGGATCCTACTATTGGAAAGAAAGTTTGTTATGTTAATTTCTCCCAAAGGTTTGATGGTATTAATATTCATGATCGATATTCCAACCAAAAAATAGTTTTATTTGATGTAAGTAGCATCCAAATATTGCTATCTGCACACCTTTAACTTATATATTTCTCATTCAATTATGTGTGCTACTTTAAGTGGATAAAATTTTATGAAGTAGTTGTTTCACATTAACCTAACTAAGAAATCTATTATTTCTCTCCATAGATAAATATGGAAGGTTTGGATGGCATTCAAGGACCTATATATGTCAGCATGGGATCTACATTTTTTTGGATTCCTAACTCATGATTTTTTCCCAATAAAATTTTATTTTTTAAAAAATTTGATCTTTTGGTTTGTTGAGTTATTATAGTGACATATTTTTACTACCATGGGTATGATGACATTGATTGGAATGGCCCTAATAGTATTGAGAGGGCACAAGACCAATAGCTTCTACTAATTTTATCTACGAAATATTTGAGAAGGAAAAAAGTTGCAACTAGAGGATCTAGAGGTCAGTTATAAAGAAAACTTGCACACCCTCTCAAGAGATTGTAAATAAATCCATATACTTAATAGAGAAAGTAGGAGATGGTTGTCTAGCAAAAAAGAGAGAATGTGGGGCTATAGTGTTGGAAACTCAAGGACAAACAATTGAGAGGGGGGTGAATCAGTCATCGCCGAATCTCAAACTTATTCAACTTATTAACCTTAATTTTAGATTTGATCATTAATCATGAAAGCATAAATGAACAACACATTAGAAGCACACAACACCAATTTTTTTTTTATGTGGAAACCTTGTTAGGGGAAAAATCATAGTGGAGGTCAATCCACAAGATTATGTACCCAGTTAAAAGTATAAGAAAATATGAATGGGGAATGCACATGCATTCAGGAACACTGCCTAGAACTCATTGCTCAAATACAACAAGGCTCACTACCCAAGGAGGACACACTGTATTACAGAAATATTTGGATTAAAACCATCTAGATTTGAACTAAGAAAATAGCATATGTTAATGCCTGGTTACAGTTTCGATTCAGCACATGAACACTTCTTCACTCTTCACTCTCTACTCTGCCTTTGAATGATCTGAACTTTATTCGCACACAAGACTCATGCACTTCGCATTCACACCCACACTCATGCCTTCAAATGATAAAACAATCACTCTTATATATTCCTAACAGGAAATTACATTGCTATAAGTTAGCCACAAGAAGATAATAAAATAGTTACAAACAGTTGGCCCAAAACAAATAAATATTATTCATGTGAATCAACCAAGGTTGGCTATAACATGGTGAAGACCGAAAATAACATCTCCAACGTGAAAACACTTCAATTAATTTCTCCTCGAAGATCCACAACATGCTTCAACACCTTGTTGGCCAAGAACATGAAAAACATGAACACGAAAGAGAAAATCTCGGATCATGAGCACAATGATCAATGCGAACATGCCACAAAGATGGAGAATGAACAATAAACATCCACAAGCATCATGAAACACCAGAGAACCATCTCCAACAACTAAACTTACTGAAATCATAGAATCTTCAATCAGGAACACTAACTGAAGTGACAGAAAAACTGTTAGAATGAAAATCACCATAAAACTCAATCAAATCTTCATGTGGATCTCTAAAAATCAACATGGATAAACTATACATAGTCAACAAGAAACCTTTTATTCCACAACCTCAAAATAGCAACGTACTGAACAAACCGATAGAACGAACTTCACTTCACCACTAATAACCTGTAGCACTTCTTATTACAATTTTCTCAATATCCTCGGCATATACAGCTTCTAATGCAACAATGCTAATAGCGTTGACTTCAATGACAACCACATATCAGCAACACAACCACAACATCCAACAATCTCCCCCTTTGGCATTGGTGGCAACACATGATGTGAAAAATACCATCAATACAACTACACTTACTTCCTTAGATTTTGACTTTTCTTTCCTCAATATTCTCCCCACAAGGCTCTTCTCCCCAAATAATCAACAATTTTTTTTCCACATTACTCTTCTCCCCCTTTGACACCATGACAAATATCTCTTAAATACAAGCTCTAAACCACATATTTGAACTTTTGAACATCTGAACATCTAACTACTCCCCCTGAGTAGCAGCCACCACAACATCAATCCAACTCAAAATATGATCATGAAATGTGTGAATTGATGCAATGCAATGCATCCTTAGTTCTGATTAGGAGGGGTAATCACCCCTAACTTCCATCTAAGATACTCAAAATTATCCTTATGTAACAACTTTGTAAAGATATCTGCAATATGCTCCTTAGTAAGCACATACTCCAATCTGAATTCCTTTTCATTTACTTCTCTCTCAAAAAGTGAAATTTGATATATATATGCTTGGTCTTTGAATGTAGCACCAAATTCTTAGAAATGTTAATAGCACTTGATTTATCACAAAATATAACAATAGGATCATCATACACAACCATGATATCCTTCAGCATTTGTTTCATCCACATTACTTGAGTACAATTATTAGCAGCAACAATATATTCTTCCTCTGTAGTAGATAAAGAAATGGCATTCTGCTTCTTACTCAACCATGAAATCAGCTTCTTTCCCAAGGAAATTGCTCCACCACTAGTACGTTTCCTATCATTCACATCTCCTTCCCAATTAGCATTAGTAAAGGCACTCAAAGTAAGATCATCATCTTTAGGATACCATACACCAAAATCAACCGTCCCTTTCAATTCTCTTCACAGCAGTCACATGAGATTCTTTAGGATTAGCTTGAAATCTAGCAACAATACATACAACATTCATGATGTCAGGCCTAGTTTGAGTCAAATAAAGCAATCCACCAATCATTGATCTATATCTTGTTTGATTTTCTTTCAAAGAATCATTATCAGTTTTCAACTTGCATCTGGTCACCATGGGTGTACCAACAAGCTTTGAATCTACCATACCGAATTTATTCAAAAATTCCTTCACATAATTGGACTAAGATATAAAAATCCCTTTATCTAATTAAGTAATTTTCAATCCCAAGAATAATTTCATCTCTCCAATCATTAACATTTCAAATTCACTATGCATCTTATTAGAAAACTTCATACACAAGCTATCATCTCCTCCAAATATGATATCATCAACAAAAACTTCCACAATCAAATATTTATCATCATTCTTGAAATACAGATTACTATCAGTAGTACATTTGTTAAATCCAAGTTTCACCAAGTACTTATCCAATCTAGCATACCATTCTCTAAGGGCTTGCTTAAGACCATACAATGCTTTCTTCAATCAACACACCATATTTTCCTGATCAGTCAACTGGAATCCATCAGGTTGCTCAACATATACCTCTTCTTCCAATTCACCATTTAGAAAATCAGACTTGACATCCATTTGATAAACCTTGTAGTCTTTATAAGTAGCATAAGCAAGAAACAATCTCACAGCTTCAATTCTAGCAATAGGCATAAAGGTTTCTTCAAAATCAATACCTTCCATTTGAGAATATCCCTTACAAACCAGTCTTGCTTTGTTTCTAACCACTTCACCTTGTTCATTCAATTTTTTTTTAAAGACCCATTTAGTTCCAATTACATTCTTATCCTTAGGTCTGGGAAAAAGATTCCATGTATCATTCTTCTCAATTTTTTGCATTTCCTCTTTCATTGCTTCAACCCAATGCTTATCTTTGCATGCTTCATTCACATTGTTAGGCTCAGTCTTTGAAATCAAACAATACTCTTCTGCAATATTTCTCCTAGTCTGGACACATTTTTTCTTATCACCTATGATCTAATTCTTTGAATGATTCAATATCATATACCTCAGAGTCTTAGAATTTTCTTCAACTTTAGTCTCTTTTGATCTCTCTTTTTTTCTTCCATTAATTGCTTCTTCTTCTTGACTTTCTTGATTCACTAGAATGATATGAAATTTACTTCAATATAACCTTGCTTTCCTTTGCTTGTATTGCCATTATGATCATCAGAATCATATCCATAGGTTTTGGATAGTGTAGGTATGTCTTCATCAACCTTAAGATTTGAACTTTCAACCATTTTCTTCAATCTTTTGTTGTAACACCGATAGGCCTTACTTTTAGTAGTGTAACCCAAAAATATTCCTTCATCACTCCTAGCATCAAACTTTCCTATATCTTCATCTTTTTTTATATAACACTTGCTTCCAAAGATTTTGAAATATCTAACAATAAGCTTTTGACCAATCCATAGTTCAAAAGGAGTCTTACCAGTATCACCTTTGATTTGTACCCAGTTAAGTGTGTAAACAACAATACTCATAGCTTCTCTCCAATAGATATGAGGCACATTTCCTTCCAACATCATGGTTCTAGCTGCATCTAGAACTAATCTGTTCTTTCTTTCCACAACTCCATTTTTTTGAGGGGTCTGCAGTGCAAATAATTGTCTCTTAATTCCATGATCTTCACAAAAAGAATTAAACTCATGGAAGTGAATTCACCACCTCTATCCGATCTCGGACACTTAATCTTCAAATCAGTATTTGTCTCAACCATAGCCTTAAAGATCTTGAGCTTTTCCAGAGCTTCAGATTTCTCCCTTAAGAAAGTATCCCACATCATCCTTGAGTAATCATCAATAAGCAACATGAAGTATCTGTAACCTTGTAAACTTCTAGTTCTAGCAAGACCACATAAATCAGTATGCACAAGTTCCAACAATCCATTTGAATTTTTTTGTTTACTTCAAAATGAAATTCTTGTTTTCTTTCCTAACTGACATTGTTTGCATATGGCATTAGTAGGTTTCATCAGCTTAGGAAGATCTCTCACAGCTTTAGTGGAACTTATCTTGACAATTTTATCAAAGTTAACATGACACATTCTCCTATGCCATAACCAACTCTCATCAACTTGAGCAATCAAACAACTTTTACTTGCAGCATTCAGATGAAAGATATTACCTTTTTTTTGTGTACTTGATGCAATCACATTTCTATAATTTCCCAATATTTTGCACTTACTATCCATGAACTGAAGATTGTATCCCTTATCAACCATTTGACCAACACTTAAAATATTATGCTTCAAACCTTCAACATATAAGACATCATCAATGTTATGCTTACCATCAAGAGAAATGAATCCTCTTCCATGGATCACACCAGTTGTGTTATCACCAAATCTCACAATGCCACCATCATACTTCTCCAAATTCACAAATTTAATTCTATCTCCTATCATATGATGAGAACAACCACTTTCAATTACCCATTCATCTTTCTCTTCAACTCTAGCAGCTAGGGATTTCTCCACATTTGTACAACTAGCAGATTCAGTAGACACTGGATTATTTTCCTTGATAGCAATAAACACAAATTCATATTCACTCATATTTCCTCAGCCAGATTCATCATCTGTTACACCTTCATCAACAACATAGTAACACTTCTTTTGGAATTTAGGCTTGTTAAATCTTGTCTTGGAAACTCTCTCAGGACACCTTGATGAAAAATGACCTATCATATTGCAAGAGAAACATTTAATAGACAACTTTCCCTTATACTTACCTTGTCCTTTGGCTTCTCTTTTCACAATCAATGCTTCAAGTTCTTCAAGCTCTCTTCTTCATCCAGTTGTTTCATTTCAACCTCATACTTGAATATCTTTCTTGATGAACTTTCACCCGGATCATATCTTTGTATATCTCTTCCAGAAGTAGTAGCCTTAAATGCATATTCAACCTTAGGAAGGGCATCACCAAATTCACTCAACTCAAAAGTAGTAAGCTTACCAATCAACATATCTCTAGTAACATTTGTCACAGTTCAGAGTTCTTCAATAGCACTAGCCTTGATTTTGTAAGAATTAGGCAAAGATCTATGCACTTTAGCAACAATCTTTGACTCATCTATCTTCCCACCAGCAGATCTCTTACCACACACAAGTTCATTTACTCTTTTCATGAAAGTAGTAACATTTTCATCATCACCCATTTTCAACTTTTCATATTTTCCTTTCAAACTTTGTAGCTTAGCAATCTTCACATTTGCATCACCTTCATACAAGGTCTCCAACTTCCAGATCTCATAAGCAGTCTTTAAATCAATCACATTTTTCATCTTAGTATCAGTCAAAGCACTCAATAACACCTCCTTAGCCCTAATATTATATTCAACATCCCTGATCTCAGTAGAAGTAGTAGGACCATTCTGTGGAATAACATATATATATTTTGTAATGCTCTAGTAGGGTTCACCAATGCATCTCAGATGGCACTCCATTCAAGCTTTCCACAAAGTATAATTTGTTCCATCAAATCTAGGACTATCCTTCTTATAAATCACCATCTCGAATCACCTCAAGTTGTTTTAAACTTATTGCAAGGAACCACAAGCTCTAATACCAATTGTTGGCAACTCATGGGAAAACAACTAAGAGGGGGGCTGAATTAGTTGTCACTGAATCTCAAACTTATTCAACTTATTAACCTTAATTTTAGATCTGATCATTAATCATGAAAGAATAAATGAACAACACATCAAAAGCACACAGCACCAATATTTTTTTACGTGGAAACCCTAATAGGGGAAAAACCACGGTGGAGGTCAATCCACAAGATTATACCATGTTAAAAGTATAAGAAAATATGAATAGGAAATGCACATGCATTCAGGCACACTTCCTAGAGTTCACTAGTCAAATACAACAAGGCTCACTGCTCAAGGAAGTCACACTATCTTATAGAAATATTCAAATTAAAACCATCTGAATTTGAACTGAGAAAATAGCATTTGCTAATGTCTGGTTACAGTGTCGGTTAAGCACATGAACACTTCTTCACTCTTCTTCACTCTCTGCTCTACCTTTGAATGATCTAAACTTTATTCACACACAGGACTCATACACTTCGCATTTGCACCCACACTCATGCCTTCAAATGGTAAAACAATCGATCTTGTATATCCGAAATAGGAAATTACATCACTAAAAGTCAGCTACAAGAAGATAATAAAATAATTACAAACATTCATCCTAAAACAAATAAAGATTATTCATGTGAATCAACCAAGTTCGGCCATAACATAGTGAAGACCGAAAAAAACATCTCCAACATGAAAGAAACTTCAATTAATAAGTATAGAGAATAGAATAAGTAACACTTTAAAAACTAAATTCACACAATTGTATTCCATATTTTTTTGCTAAAAATAATAATTTATTAAAAATATAATTGAGGAATGCAACAAATAAAACAAAAATAGGACAAGTTATATGTGAAATAGATAAGGAAAAATAAAATTATTTTAAGAAAATCTCTATTGTATATATGATCAAATAGCTAATGAAAAAAAAATACTATGAACAATCAGTAACTAAGGTAATATATATGTGAATCTATTCAAAACTTAACTCTCTATTAATCCCATTTAACTGTTTTCATAATAAAAATGCATGTACTCATCCATGCTCATAAATCTTTGGAACCAATCAGTGAATCTCTCATAACCATGTAAAGATGAAATATATAAAGTAAAATGAATTCCTTTATTTCCTTGGCATGCAAGAAGAAACTGGAGATTGGAGAAGTGTCCAATAATACATTGGTTTAGTTGTTTAAAAAATATTCTTGGAGAAATCTCACTTTATAATTTGTTGAATCTTTAGGCTTGGATATTAAATTCATAGTCACAAGTTTTTGGGAAGACCTCAACAATGTAGGAATTTGAACTTTTCAAGAAGATGACCAAGTCAGTTAATATCTGGTGAACACATTGACTGTGATGACAACTCTCATATGTCACGTAAACTATGTTTACCAACTTGTGTAAGTGACACCTTTCATTTCTAACATGTATTCATCCCATGTGGTTTGAAATTCTAATGAACTTATGATTATTGTAGGAGTAATGTATGTGTATTTGTTAGGATGTTGGCAATATTTACATTAATAAGCATGAATTAGATCATGCAGCATGCTTGATAAATGTCAGAAATACAGGTTAAGTTCATCAATTAGAAACATAAAATAGGTTTCAAATTTGATCTAACTTGTTGTTAGAAATTATCAAAAATAAGACTAATACAAAACTGAAATTTGAAAGAAGCAATCAACAACTAGATGAAACACATAATAAGAATGACACAAAATTTAATTCTAGAAAACCCTTAACAAGGAAAACTCAACCTCAAATGTAGATACCTCACTTAATCAACTTAAAAAAAGCTTACAAACATAATAAGTTGATCCAATAAGTGACGCAACAACAACACATTCCGCAATGACGCAATCTTGCAGTTGAATCCCACACTCCAATCCTATGCATTTCAAATTACTAGTTATAAGAAAAGTGCAACCTTTGGCAACCGTGTGCTCCAAACAAGGTTATCAAAGTCATGGAAAAATTCTAGTACCACCTCTTGCATGTAAATGTAATGATCTAAGAGAAACCCTTTCAAAATAGGAGTCAAACAATGAAACCTAGATGTTTAAGAGAAATCTCTTACACTTTACACATTGTTTGGAACATAAATAAGTTTTTTTTTTAATCATTATATAAAAACAATAAATCTTTAAATGTCTTTTTCAATGGAATTTTTCTGAATATCTCTACATATTCAAGTGTGTGACTTTGAACCCTAATTAAATCATAACCTTAATTGAACCTTGACCTTAATCATAACTAAACAATAACCATAATTGAACTAAAAATGTTGTCCTAATTATATCCTAACCTTTAAATAATAGACATTGTTGTTCAAGAAATAAAAGTCTTGCTATTAATAGGTCTACCCATACAAAGGAAAATAATTGTTTATAAGAAAAATAAAGGAAAAAAAGAAGTTATACATAGGTGATCAAAAGGTTTTCATATTTGACAACAACATTTTAGTCATTTGTCCTCATCATTATTAAAAAACACAAAACAGAACCATAGCTACTCTCAAATTATTTTCACTTCAATATAATTATATAGCCATCAAATTTAGGCCCTAAATGGTACTAAGGGTGATGTAGATATGCAATATTAAGGAGGAGAAAACATGGTTTTATTGATATATAAATATGGTAATGAAAGCATAATATGTAATGGGGAAGGTGTCTATGTTAAAATATTTAGTAACAGGATCTCAATGGGCGAATGGAGAAGGCATGATGCCCTAGATATAAAAATCTAGCAATGAGAGTATAGCATGTAAGGGAAAATATATGATAGCAATGATATTATAACATGTACAAGAAAAAAAATGATGCCCTTGTGTGTAAATATGGGGCATTAAAGGAATTTGATAGAAGGGGGAATCATGGTGCCTCAAAACTAGATATAAATGTTTAAGATATGACATGAGGAGGATGAAGGTGTAAATATGATGAAGAGGAAAGGCATGATGTCACCCCATATCATGGTGTGATATTTTTAAAGTATAATATGAAACTATAGCCTCTATATGTAACTCTAGGATTATGATGTGTTAATGTAGGCACAAGATTTAAGCTATAAAAGGCATGGTATGATAGTACAAGATCATGGTATATAGACAATGGTTAAAGACTAAGGAAAATACCATATATATAAACAAGTATAGGAAAAATGTCATGAACATAAGCATGGAATGTGAAAGGACAAGGACCACATAAGCATGAGCGAATAAGGATAAAATACAAAAGGATAAATAAGAAATCCAAGTGGAAGATTATGAGAAAAGGTAAATATAAATAAAGTATGGACATAAAAGAGAATCCCAACAATCATACAAAAAAGGTATAAAACAAAGCAAAGTAAAAACAAGAAAAATCCAATAATATAGAAGGCATAATGGGAAGAGGAGGTTCAACACGTAAGGCATTGATAAAAGGCCAAAATGTGAAGGAAAAAGATAATACATTTATCTTTTATTTCATGTGTAACCTCAACATAGTTTTACTTAGGACCAACCTCTTTATGTACACTATTTACTTCCATATGATTAATTTCATCAAGCGTGGGAGTTGGGGGTCCATGGATATGCTTAATGTTTATCTCCTCTTTATCCATAAAATCTTAAACTTTATATTTGAATGCAATGCATTTATTTATGGAACATCTATGTGTGTGATGATAAGAGGAAAATTGCATGTCCTTGTGTTGTGGAAGCTTGGAATTATTCATTTCTTTGATAAGAGGTAAGGCAAGGAGCTTATCCAATGAAAGTTTTTTTCATACTATATGTGGAGGCTCTTTTAATGTAGTGAATTCTCTATAGTGTGGTGTTTCATAAATTGTCTTATGATCGTCATGAACATTATTAGGTATATCATATTAATATTCCAAATGTGAAAAAGTGCTAGAGCTATATATTTATGAAAGAAGATTATTCAAGATAGTACACTCATGCTTGCGTATAGTAGTACACAATTGTGAAAATAAATGATGAGGCATGTAATAGACTTGGTCCTTAAATTTTGGAAGTAAACCACACATCATCATCTAAATTATAACTCAAGTGAATAGCTAATGCTTGAAATTATGATATGAAAAATCTAATTGGCTTATATATTTATTGCTCACAATTCATAAGGTCAAGAGCCAATTGGAGTGTGCATATCATGACTTCAAGCCAACAAGTGTAAAATTAAAAATAGAGGTATATCATATTTAAAAACAGTTATAAAATATAAACCTTAAGGCCAAAGTAAGTGTGGGTACAAGATCAAATATGCACAAATAAGCACCCAACTCTAAAATGATGTATCAAAGAAACACAAAAATAAAAAAGAAAGATTAGATTTAAAAAATAATATGTGAAATTAGAAAAATAAAATAGAAACCCTAATACTGATAAGAGACCCTATGGAAAACCTTTTCCATGTAAGATTGGACAAGTGCAAAGGGAAATTAACATTCTCTAGGATAATCTAGAACAACATACAAATACGTAAGATTGATAAATGGAAAAAAATGGGCAAAAGAACAAAGTTGTGTCACACTTTCGGCCAACTAAATAGTTCCAAGTGAAAAAATTTTGACCTAAACAGTTTTAGTCGAACCAGTTTCACCTGAAACCACGTGGCCTATACATAGCACATCAAGTTTCTAGTGAAACCCTTTCACTCAAAATCATAAAATTTGAAATTTTCCCTTTTTCCTTTGTCGCATAGAAATGTGACTTATTTTATGTGTGTTGTTTCGTTAGAAATGGTTTTGGTCAAAACCCTTTCTACCGAATCTATCTATGTGGCATTCTAGTTGGTAGCCAACTCAGCTTTTTCTCAAAATTTCTAAAACTTTCAACTTCAATTAAGTATTTCTTCAACTGTCAAAATGATTTTTTTTTAAAACAAAAATACCCTTTTAAAGAGCTTGGAGTGATGAATCCAAATATGTATTTTTTTGTATATTTTGATTAGTTTTAATATATTTTATTTTTAAAATAATGCAAGTAGGTTGTTAAAGTTAAAAAAGAGTTTGTTTTAAAAAAAAGTAAAACATATTAATTTTTTTTCTAAAAAATAAATGGTGCACTAGAGGAGAGAGTCCTTTCCAAAAGGGCATAATTTTTTTTTTGAAAATGATTAAAAAAATAGACACGTCAAATGAAAACTGTCAAATTTTGACAAGTTTAACTTTAGAATGTTATTATGAGAAAAATATACATCAAAATTTTAAAAAAAAATTCCATGGAATATATATTGAAGTTACCTATTTAGAGAAAAAACATTAGGGGAAAATGTTTTTTTTTCTATTTGTTTCTTGACATCAAGTGAACGTCACTTTTTCCTCAAATTTTTAGCATTCCAAAATATGCTCTTAAACTGATAAAAATATAATCAAAACAATTTTTAAAAATTCTAAAAAATTACAAGAATAATCTTCATCAATGCATCACCAATCCCCCAATGGGATGAGATTTGAGGCATTTAACTAGGTTAATTTATGCATTTCTTAATATTTTATGTTCAAATGGCATCTTTGTTCTATGTTTTCAAGTATTCCATTGGGAGTGTAACTTAACTAGTTAAGTATTGCTTAGAATCTATTGGATTTGGTGTATTTAGCTTGTATTATGATTATACTCACATTCTAGCACTAGGATGGCCATACAAATCAAATTTGATGACTTTTTCTTAAGTTTTATGTGATATCCAGGTTTTGAGCAAAGCGATGCTATTGAAATTTTCCAAAGAGGCACTTTTGTAGGGAAGGGCTTTTGTGAAACTTTGGCACTATTGTTTTGATAGAGCGGCACTATTGCAAAAATCTAGTGCTATTGTAATGATATAGAGGCACTACTGCAAAATAGAGGCATTATCGTAATGATATAGAGGTGTTATTGCAAAATAGAGGCGCTATTATTTTCCTTCTTTTGCACTTCATCTTTAAATGGCCATATCTTGGTCATACATTGGTCTTTTTCAAAGATTTTTTTTTAAATGGGGTAGAATTTCATACTCTTCATATTGGTGCAGGTGGTTTTTAATTTTGGTAGAGTTAAATTTTCTATTTTTGTAGCTAAAGTCAAATCACATTGCAATTTGGTCTAGGTTTTAGGGTTTTGATACTTAATCATTTATTTAACCCTAATATCTTCTTATTTTCTTGATTGCATCTAGCATTTGGAGCATGAAATGCAAGTTTGGAGAGGAGCATGAAATCTTGAAGTGAACGAGCAAAATATCATTTGATCTTTATTGTAAAAGTGTTTTTAGAACACTTATGGGATGTTATAACCCATCATATGCTACTTTATTTCATGCTATAAGACAACTAGATTTCAATTGGCTTTAAAATTTACAATGCTATGATTTCTTAAATTTGGCTAAAATTAAACCCAAACATCCTCACCATTGCAATGTTGGTTTAAAATTGAATAATACAAACTTACACTTTGTTTCAATGCAAATAAAATGAAGACAACCTCTATTTTGGTACATTAAAAAGAATGAGTGTATTTCATGCTTGCCATGCTTGTGTAGACTTTTAGTGCATATCCACTCCCCTTTCACTTCGTGTGATCCTGGGTGAAGAGAAACACTCTAAGTTTACAAACTTTTTTGAGTCACCCCAAGGATTTTCTACGTATCCTCTCCCCTTGTGCTTCATGCGATCTTGGGTGAAGATAAATAGCATTTCTTGTCTTTATTAGATAAGGGCCTACCTTTGAGATACATCCCACAATGGAGAAATCATAAGTGACCCTAAAATCATGTTTACTAGTAAGCTAGATGGTTTTTTTGAAATCAAAATAAATTAGCTTATATCTAGGTGGGAATATCATACCATGCCTCATCCTCTTTCGAACATAATGGGTCGGGCAAGAACAACTAAAGCCTTTAGTGGCTTATGTATGAACTATGTGTCATAGTGTTCATGGTTGTCATTAAACACCTTGTCTTAGCAACCTATCCTCTTTGAAGTAGTGCATGGGCGGTGCACCACTCCTAGAAGTTACTTACCACACCCAATTTATAGTTGAGGCATAAAGCTTAAGAGTTAACTCTCTTGTATAAAGCTAGGCATGTCAAGACGGTACATTTCCTTGACATGGCCTATTTGATCCCTCTATAAAGATGGATTACATCATTTCTTCGAGGGTGAGGTAAGCCTACTAAGAAGATATATACCTACTCCTTAGGTTTGTTATGTGACTAATTTTGTTGAGCCCAACTAGTAAGTCTTATGGAAGAAGACTCGTGAAATATCTCCATCACCTTTTGAGTTAGTTTGAGACATTGCTTGATTTAAAAAGAACTCAAAACAAACATTGAACATTCTCATCAAAATTTCAAACCCTTTGGTTAGTGTGAATACCTTTGAAAAGCTCTATATTATTTGCATTTCCTTAAGAATATCTCGTTTTTTTCAAAAAAATATCTTTGAGGCTTCATAATATTTGGGCTTGTTATGCCCTGCATACACACCCCAAATTTTTGCTTGGAAAAGTTGGGGATCCCCTCTGTTTTCTTTCATTTCAATGTTGAAAATTGAGGTAATTATGTAGCTTAATACTTTGTAAATCTATGAGATTTATGATCTAATTAAGTATTCTTTGTTATAGATTCTTTGTGGATGATTATCTGTTTAGATTCATTTTACCATTTGTAGTAGACAGAAGATTGTAGAAGAATAAGACCAGAAGATAGAAGTTACACAACATATACCATGGAGAAACCCTTTCAGGAAAAAAATCCACCAAGAATCAATAGTTCTTGTATTATTTAATCTCATAATAAGATTATAATAATTTTTTATCAATTCTTTCTTGAGATGCTTCTTTTGCCTTGTAACGCCCAACTTAGTTACATTAAACAAAGAACAAGTACAAAGTTAACAGAATATTTTTTTTTTATTGTTCATACATATGTTATAAAGTTTACCAAGACGTTGTAATATAACTTAACAAGTAAACTAAACACATTGATCATTACAAAAGTACAAATTTGATTTCATGTAATATTCAGTTTATAAAATTTAAATACAATTAAAATATCCCAAATGCCAATTTTACATAAAGCGAGATTTCAAAGAATCTCTATATATCAAAGGTGACACAATCAATACACTCTTATACAAGAGGTAAGTTTACAAATCATATAGTGTTCATCTGATATCTGGTACATACTCCACGAACAGGCTCTGCATCATCAGTCACGAACAAAGTAGTAACTGGAATCTGCTGAGAGCTTAGGATCATCTGCAAGAAAATTATAAGATAGGTGTAGCACGGTTACCTCCCGACCACGTGGAACCCAAAGGCCCACTCCCTCCGTGCTAGGAGATACTGACAGGTCCACAAACAAAGCAAACAGAACATCACGTATACGGGGTTTACAATTCACAATACGACATAACGTTTACAAATCAAAACGGATAAAATCTCAGTATCAAGTTACATTAAATTGAAATCTCAACAAAAGAAACACCATCATGACATAGACTAAGAGAGTGTCATCGCATTATCGGGATAGGTTACCCTGGTGAATCTTCCTAGACTACCGGCCCTCACCAAGAGTTACCCTGGCAGTCTCTACCGATTCCCGGCCCCTATGCAGACTAATGCGGCGTCGTTACATCTTTCAAGAGGACAAGATGGCGACTTGCCATTCCAGGCCTTCTCAACCTTTTCTCAACCTAAACAAGCGTTAAGAAGTAGGCGAGGCATACCATTATCTGATTTAGTGTTTAAAACTACCCAACCCCTAAAATATTAGTTAGGTTATCACTTAATTAACACACTTACGTTAGGTTACCCAGACAATCACTATAGGATTTCGGCCCCTAACGCAAGCCACTCTCACTATAACATGACTCAACATAAAATCAATCTTGTGGATGCTATTAAGCACAAAATTCAAAATAGAATGTTTACATCATTCACTAGAGGCAAATCACAATCTCTAGGATGTCACTTCGAAAAACACAATATAATACGAAGCTATATTCCCCACGTAACACAATTGTAATACGAACAAAATGATCAATACGTCGAATACTTAACAACTCTTTTCTCTTTCTTAATCTTTTAAAGAAAATTAAATAATCATCTTTATCATCATGAAATGGTTCACAATCAATAGTTATATTTAATCATTCTCAGTGAAATTGCAATTTTCTAATAATCAAACTTTTGAGAATGTCACACAAAATAAAGTGTACTAAATTTACAATATGAATCTTATTTAACTACTTTTGATGAAATAAAAATAATCTTTTCAAAGATGTGTGAATACACTCTCGAATTGAAGTTTAATAAATTTCATTAAATAAAGAGATTACTTTATATAGACTATAGCCCTTTTTTTTTTAATACCACATTATTATAATAGCATATATACTTTGTATAATGAAATTCTAATTCTTAAAAATTATAAGATATAATATATATTCTAAACTAAAGGTACTATAGGATTTAATCCAATTAATAATTTTGCTTGTTCTTTTATTATTAGAAGGATTTAAAATATAATTGTATTGTCATAAAGAGTCTGCCACCGTAGATTCCTAACAGGATGACTTGTAACTAAATCAACGACTAACAACTAGTTTCGAGCTTTCACTGGTAGAAGAAACAGCGTAAACACTGATACAAGGATTTCTTTTCATGCAAAAGATATTTTCTTCTATATTTTAACGGTGAAAGAAATAGTTAAGTATGCGTCTGAAGTCATCTATCTTTTCACGGCCATGCATAAACTTTACGGATACTCATGAATCATTTGAGGATTCTCACAGTAGAATACAACACTATAGTATAATTTATGATCAGAGGAAATAAGAGGGTGCAGTAATAAATACTACAGGATTATCAGAGAAAGTGGGACGCAGCAATCTCCAGATGGTCTCATACAGATGACTGACATCGATTTTCAAGCAGAAAACCCGCGCCATAATAAGAGATCTAAGCCATAAATAAAAGAGGGAATCCTCTCTGTTGTATATATATATGTCCTACGTGTTATACAGAAAATTCCTAACGCCTCTCAGGGAAATTAGAAAGCAGATTATAGCAGACATCTGATGAATAGTATCTAAATTGATAATACACAAAGATTTTAATGATCAAGTTTATTATTAAAAGAATAGAGATCCGCCATGATGATTTTAAAAATGAACAGATTAGAGTACAAATATAAACAAAACTAAAGTCTGCCATGCAAGACTTATAGGTAGTAACTATTCACAGTTGATGCAGCAAGAACCACTAAAAGAAAAACTGGTGCGAGCTTAAGCAGAAGGAAATCATGATATATATATTTTCTAATGTTAAAGATATATATATATGTTCAGCTTCGTATAAAATGAACGTGATGGCCATAAAATTTATCAAATTTTCAGACACACCATGATTGAACTGGGCGCAGATTAATAGAAAGAAAGATTGTGTTATCACAACGAGTTTGGATCCGCCATCATCAGTCCAGAGAATAACAGAAAACTAATACGCCTTTTTCCAGAAACGGTATAACAGAGGTTTATATGATGTCTATTTCCTTGGCACACGAAATGAATAACGCTGATCGTTTTTAATAAATCCTAAGATTAGAAGCCCTCAAAACTATCAACACCTATTATTTACAAAAGATGAATATTCTAATTTTCTGTCGGCTGGGCCTAAACTCGTATGGCAGAAAATTTTTAAATACAACAGGAGATTGGACCAATCAAGCCTAGGAACCAGAATATGACATTGCGTCCAATTTTATTC
The DNA here is from genome assembly GCA_007258455.2 of Sequoia sempervirens. Taxonomy (NCBI): domain Eukaryota; kingdom Viridiplantae; phylum Streptophyta; class Pinopsida; order Cupressales; family Cupressaceae; genus Sequoia; species Sequoia sempervirens. The sequence continues at coordinate 149,933,901 of VDFB02379711.1, read as the reverse complement.
TATTTCTTTCAAATATTCTTTTCTTTTTAACTTTGTCTAATTGAACTCTATTGCATGTGCAGGTTCTGTAAAATGGATTCTCTTATAAATCAGCAATACCTACAATTATATTTTCAGAATTCAACACAAGAAAAAGAATTCAAGAAGAGAACCTGTTAAATCTTGAAAACTAACTGATAAACGATCTTTCAAAACTTTTGTCAAACCCCATTCAAATCACCAGATTCCAATGAAGAAATTTGCAATGATTCCAGCTTCCCAATTACGCTTCAAAATAAAGTCCTAAAGAAAACTCTTCTGAAACAATTTCTATGCTGAAAATTTGCTAAAAACTGCTGCCGTAAAATTCTTCCCGTCAATGTATGCACACTTCCCAAAATCCCTTTTTTTTTATATTAATTCATGCAATTCCCTTTCAATCACAAAACTTAACTGGCAATTCAATTTTGCATTGAAAATAACTCCTTCAGTTCATCTATTTCTTCAAAATATCATAACAGACCTTTAACTGACAATCAGAGATTCGTAACTCGTGGAAAATATCTTGCTTTAAAAATATCTAATTAACACAATTCAATTTGCACAATTAAAATAGCAATAATATTATTTTAATTAAAACATTGCAAAGAATTAATTTTCACTAATAAATTTAACAACATACTTAATTTAACTTAATAAATTAAATCACAAACATTGACATAAACATAAATAAACATTTAATAAAATCGATATTAACTACGCAAACACAAAACAATATACATTTGAACATAACAAGACAAATAGGGCTACACGGGGAAACACAGAGATACTCGTTCGAAAACGAACGATGGTTAAAACGGACCTGTCAATACCTCCGACAACATATTTATAATGGATTAGGGTACACTCAGACCTGACAAGCAGGTGGAGCTGTTACCCGGTACCTGTGTCTGCAGGAAACATCAAGGTTAAAAACATGTATATAAATATAATTTTATGTTAGAAAACACACCGTGAATAAGAATTACAGCGTAGCAGGGTACTCACGAATGAGTAATGCTACACTGTCTTATCCACCGACACAAACGAGCAAAATCAATCATATCAACATGATAACATAAGCAATAATCATAACCAATAAGCTATATCATGAATGAAACTATCACAGTATCATCGAACCAACATAATCAAATAACCAGGATGTCAATGTATCATCCGCATAATCCAAACAACATAGTATCTAGAATCTCCTCTGAAAAGAAACAACATAGTATCAAAGTAATCTAACAAATAGGATCAAACCTAACAGTATGTCTAAACTGGAGGGACACTACATGC
>VDFB02379711.1:149908336-149932484 GCA_007258455.2 Sequoia sempervirens | reverse complement strand
ATTATGCATTTCTCCAAACTAGAGCCTAAGCTGGACCCACCATTGTACAACTCTTTTTTTTTTTAAAGAAATCCCATGTGTGTATTCATAAAATAGTAAAATAAATGACTAAATCTGCATTTTTAGCTCAAAACCTCTCTTCTGAAAATGGATATATATGTGATCCTTGCCCAATTTAATTTCCATCTATTATGCATATATCTTGCATCTTCATCTTTTTGAGCTTTTAAACTCCTCAGCTCTGCTGCAAATGAAGAAGAAACCCCAGCTGGGTCCTGAACCTCTTATAGAAAAGTGGGCTATGAACAAACCCTTGTTGCATTTCATGAAGGCATTTGATGTATGGAATTTTTGGAATTCTTAGGACATGATATATAAGCTTCTCCATGCTTTGTGAACCCTATTCATTTTGCAAAATCTTATTCGTTGTAACTCCTTATTTCACGTATGTTGCTTTAGCTTGGACCCTTTAAAGCTTTGTCCATTCTTGGAATGTCTTTTGCTTGCTCAAATTTTTATCAAGTACTCTTTGAAAGCATATTTTGAATGATAAAACAGCTCTTTGAAACAATGTACTTTGAATTTCTTCCATTTCAGACACAATAATGCACAAACCCCATTTGGTATACATGTTGATTAATGATTTATTACTTGAACTATTTACTCCAATTAATGCCACAGTTGCATTTGGACACATAACACAATGGGTTACCTGATGCTTGAAAATCTGGAGCTCTCTTCATGCTTGACTGTCATTACATTTTTATGCTCTTCCACCTAGCACTCTTCATGCATTTTTATGCTCCATTATGAAAACTACTCTTTGATGCTTGTTATCTCCATATCACAACTTGCATGCCTTCCCGAATAAACATGATGGATTTCAGCTGAAACAAGCTCATCAAGTTTATTGTCCATTTGTAATTTTCACTTCATGCTTTGATTTGACTATTACGAATGCATGATAAATTTGATTACTCCTTCAATTGGATAGCTCAGAAGAGCATGATAAATTGTATTTTCCTCCTCAGCCCACTTGTAACTTAAAGGGGCAGCATGCCAAGCTCTACCCTTGTGGGAGCCCATTTTTCTCCACATGCTTGGTTTTCAAAAGATAATTAGCTACATGACTTTTCCTATACCTGCACAATGAAACAAATGATGTTAGCATAAAAAAAACAATATGTGATGATGATATTTCCTTTTCAGTTCATGTTCATGTTCCTTCTTTTAGTTGGTTCTATGCATTGCAAGGATTAAAATGTATCTCTATTAGTATGGCATGTAGTATAGTTCATGTCCCAAGCTCTTAATTGATGCCCTTCTCAATATTTTGCAAGTACATTCAGGAGCAGAAGCAAGATGGAGCAAGCTATGAGGCATCAACCAAAGACCAACTTAGGTAATGACGGATATGTCCCATGTTATCTACTTTTCACTTCCAGTTGTATATTTCCTTTCTTGTCATGAATGGAAATAGCTAAAACCACAGCTTGTGTGGATATTTAATTTCATTCTTTCATTTCCATTCTAAAAGAAAAGCATTAAAATGAAAAGTTGTACCATCATTTGTACTCTTGTAATCAATTGAAAACATGTAATGTGAATCACTTCATGAAATAAAACGCAAAGCACGCTTTGTTATAGCTTTATCATTTGTAGCGTTTCAGCTTGGTAATCTACTTGATTTTCCGAAAGTACCGAAAATACTTCAAAACTCATTAAGCATTCTCAAAACACTCTATATGTTCTGTCACTTGATGAATGATAAATATGTTGGCCATAAGCACATGCAAAACGCTATTTTTCGCTTTAAGATATAAATAATATTTTGGGAATCAGCTCCACCCAATTGAGTTGTAGCTAAAAAATTGGTAATAGGCAAAACCCGCGTTCAATTGAGAAGGGGGTGAATTAGTTGTCACTAAATCTCAAACTTATTCAACTTATTAACTTTAATTTTGAATCTAATCATTAATCATGAAAGCATAAATGAACAACACATCAGAAGCACACAACACCAATATTTTTTTATGTGGAAACCCTGATAGGGGAAAAACCATGGTGGAGGTCAATCCACAAGATTATACCATGTTAAAAGTATAAGAAAATATGAATGGGAAATGCACATGCATTCAAGCACACTACCTAGAGCTCACTTCTCAAATACAACAAGGCTCATTGCCCAAGGAAGACACACTCTCTTACAGAAAGATTCAAATTAAAACTTTTTGGATTTGAACTAAGAAAATAGCATTTGCTAATGCCTGGTTACAGTTTCGGTTAAGCACATGAACACTTCTTCACTCTTCTTCACTCTTTGCTCTGCCTTTGAATGATCTGAACTTTATTCACACATAGGACTCATACACTTCGCATTCATACCCACACTCATGCCTTCAAATGGTAAAACAATTACTAAACTGTATATCCGAAAAAGGAAATTACATCACTATAAGTCGGCCACAAGAAGATAATAAAATAATTACAAACAGTTGTCCCAAAACAAAGAAAGATTATTCATGTGAATCAACCAAGTTTAGCTATAACATAGTGAAGACCGAAAAACAAATCTCCAACATGAAAGACACTTCAATTAATAAGTATAATATAATTGAGAACATGTAATAAGTATAGAGAATAGAATAAGTGACACTTTAAAAACTAAATTCACACAATTATATTCCATATTTTTTTGCTAAAAATAATAATCTATTAAAAATATAATTGAGGAATGCAACAAATAAAACAAAAATAGGACAAGTTATATGTGAAATAGATAAGGAAAAATAAAATTATTTCAAAAAAATCTCTATTGTATATATGATGAAATAGCTAATGAAAAAAAGTACTACAAACAATTAGTAACTAAGATAATATATATGTGAATCTGTTTAAAACTTAATTCTCTATTAATCCCATTTAACTATTTTCATAATAAAGCTACATGCACTCATCCATGCTCATAAATCTTTGGAACCAATCAGTGAATCTCTCATAACCATGTAAAGATGAAATATATAAAGAAAAATGAATTCCTTTATTTCCTTGGCATTCAAGAAGAAACTGGAGATTGGAGAAGTATCCAGTAATACATTGGATTAGTTGTTTAAAAAATATTCTTGGAGAAAGCTCACTTTATAATTTGTTGAATCTTTAAGGTTGGATATTAAATTCATAGTCACAAGTTTTTGGGAAGACCTCAACAATGTAGGAATTTTAACTTTTCAAGAAGATGACCAGGTCAATTAATATCTGGTGAACACATTGACTGTGATGACAACTCTCTTATGTCATGTAAACTATGTTTACCAACTTGTGTAAGTGACACCTTTCATTTCTAACATATATTCATCCCATGCGGTTTGAAATTCTAATGAACTTATGATTATTATAGGAGTAATGCATGTGTATTTGTTAGGATGTTGGCAATATTTACATTAATAAGCATGAATTAGATCATGCAGCATGCTTGATAAATGTCAGTAATACTAGTTAAGTTCATCAATTAGAAACATAAAATAGGTTTCAAATTTGATCTGACTTATTAGAAATCAGAAATAAGACTAATACAAAACTAAAATTTGAAAGATGCAATCAACAATTAGATGAAACACATAATAAGAATGACACCAAATTTAATTTTGGAAAACCCTTAACAAGGAAAACTCAACCTCAAATTTAGATACCTCACTTAATCAACTTAAAAAAATATTACAAACATAATAAGTTGATCCAATAAGTGAGACAACAGCAACACATTCCACAATGACGCAATCTTGTAGTTGAATCCCACACTCCAATCCTATGCATTTGAAATTACTAATTATAAGAAAAGTGCAACCTTTGGAAACTGTGTGCTCCAAACAAGGTTATCAAAGTCATGGAAAAATGCTAGTACCACCTCTTGCATGTAAATCTAATGCTCTAAGAGAAACCCTTTCAAAATAGGAGTCAAACAATGAAAACTACATGTTTAAGAGAATTCTCTTGCAGTTTACACATTGTTTGGAACATAAATAAGTTTTTTTTTTAATCATTATATAAAAAAAAAATCTTTAAATATCTTTTTCAATGGAATTTTTCTGAATATCTCTACATATTCAAGTGTGTGACTTTGAACCCTAATTCAATCATAACCTTAATTGAACCTTGACCTTAATGATAACTAAACAATAACCATAATTGAACTCAAAATTTTATCCTAATTATATCCTAACCTTTAAATAATAGGCATTGTTGTTCAAGAAATAAAAGTCTTGCTATTAATAGGTCTACCATGGATACAAAGGAAAATAATTGTTTATATGAAAAATAAAGGCAAAAAAGAAGTTATACATAGGTGATCAAAGGGATTTCATATTTGACAACAACATTTCAGTCATTTGTCCTCATCATTATAATTAAAAACACAAAACAGAACCATAGCTACTCTCAAATTATTTTCACTTCAATATGATTATATAGCCATCAAATTTAGGCCCTAAATGGTACTAAGGGTGATGTAGGTATGCAATATTAAGGAGGGGAAAACATGGTTTTAGTGATATATAAATATGGTAATGAAAGCATAATATGTAATGGGGAAGATGTCTATGTTAGAAGATTTAGTATCAGGATCTCAATGGGTGAATGGAGAAGGCATGATACCCTAGATATAAAACTCTAGCAATGAGAGTATAGCATGTAAGGGAAAATACATGATAGCAATGAGATTATAACATGTACAAGAAAAAAAATGATGCCCTTATGTGTAAAGATGGGGTGTTGAAGGTATTTGATAGAAGAGGGAATCATGGTGCCTCAAAACTAGATATAAAAGTTTAAGATATGAAATGAAGAGGATGAAGGTGTAAATATGATGAATAGGAAAGGCATGATGTCACCCCATATCATGGTGTGATATTTTTAAAGTATAATATGACACTATAGCCTCGGTATGTAACTCTAGGATTATGATGTGTTAATGTAATCAAAAGATTTAAGCTATAAAAGGCATGTTATGACAGTACGAGATCATGGTATATAGACAATGGTTAAATACTAAGGAAACTTCCATATATATAAACAAGTATAGGCAAAATTTCATGAACATAAGCATGGAATGTGAAAGGATAAGGGCCACATACGCATGAGGGAATAAGGATAAAATACAAAAGGATAAATAAGAAATCCAAGTGGGAGATTATGAGAAAAGGTAAATATAAATAAAGTATGGACATAAAAGAGAATGCGAACAATCATACAAAAAAGGTATAAAACAAAGCAAAGTAAAAACAAGAAAACTCTAATAATATAGAAGGAATAATGGGAAGAGGAGGTTCAACAAGCAAGGCATTGATAAAAGGCCAAAATGTGAAGGAAAAAGATAATACATTTATCTTTTATTTCATGTGTAACCTCAACATAGTTTTACTTAGGACCAACCTCTTGATGTACACCATTTACTTCCATATGATTAATCTCATCAAGTATGGGAGTTGAGGGTCCATGGATATGCACTTAATGTTTATCTCCTCTTTATCCATAAAATATTAAACTTTATATTTGAATGCAATGCATTTATTTATGGAACATCTATGTGTGTGATGATAAGAGGAAAATTACATGTCCTTGTGTTGTGGAAGCTTGGAATTATTCATTTGTTTGACAAGAGGTAAGGTAAGGAGCTTATCCAATTAAAGTTGTTTTCATACTATATGTGGAGGCTCTTTTAATATAGTGAATTCTCTATAGTGTGGTGGTTCATAAATTGTCTTATGATCGTCATGAATATCATTAGGTATATTATCATATTAATATTCCAAATGTGAAAAAGTGCTAGAGCTATATATTTATGAAAGAATATTATTCAAGATAGTACACTCATGCTTACGTATAGTAGTACACAATTGTGAAAACAAATGATGAGGCATGTAATAGACTTGGTCCTTAAATGTTGGAAGTAAACCACACATCATCATCTAAATTATAACTCAATTTAATAGCTAATGCTTGAAATTGTGATATACAAAATCTAATTGGCTTATATATTTATTACTCACAATTCATAAGGTCGAGTGCCAATTGGAGTGTGCATATCATGACTTCAAGCCAACAAGTGTAAAATTAAAAATGAAGGTATATCATATTTAAAAACAGTTATAAAATATAAACCTTAAGGCCAAAGTAAGTGTGGGTACAAGATCAAATATGCACAAATAAGCACCAAACCCTAAAATGATGATGTATCAAAGAAACACAAAAATAAAAAAGAAAGATTAGATTTTAAAAATAATATGTGAAATTAGAAAATTAAAATAGAAACCCTAATACTATAAGAGACCCTATGGAAAACCTTTGCCATGTAATATTGGACAAGTGCAAAGGGAAATTAACATTCTCTAGGATTTAATCTAGGATAATCTAGAACAACATACATATATGTAAGATTGATAAATGGAAAAAATGGGAAAAAGAAAAAAGTTGTGTCGCACTTTTGGCCAACTAAATAGTTCCAAGTTAAACAATTTTGACCTAAACAGTTTCAGTTGTTCACTAGTTTTTCCCGAAACTACATGGCCTATACATAGCACATCAAGTTTCTGGTGAAACCATTTCACTTAAAATCATAAAATTTGAAATTTTCCCCTTTTTTTTAATTCGTCACATAGAAATGTGACTTATTTTATGTGTGTTGTTTCATTAGAAAGGGTTTTAGTCAAAAACCTTTCTACCGAATCTATCTATGCGGCATTCTAGTTGGTAGCCAACTCAGTTTTTTTCAGAATTTCTAAAACTTTCAACTTCAACTAAGTATTTCTTCAATCAAAATGTTTTTTTAAAAAAAAAACCCTTTTGAAGAGCTTGGAGTGGTGAATCCAAATAAGTAATTTTTTGTATATTTTGATTAGTTTTAATATATTTTATTTTTAAAATAATTCAAGTAAGTTGTTAAAGTTAGAAAAGAGTTTGTTTTTAAAAACTAGTAAAACATATTAATTTTTTTCTGAAAAATATATGGTGCACTAGAGGAGAGAGTCATTTTCAAAAGGGTATAATTTTTTTTTTTGAAATGATTAAAAAAATAGACACATCAAATGAAAACTATCAAATTATTACAAATTTGACTTTAGAATGTTATTATGAGAAAAATATACATCAAATTTTTTTTTAAAATCCATGCAGTATATATTGAAGTTTTACCTATTTGGAGAAAAAACATTAGGGGAAAATGAACTTTTTTTCTATTTTTTTCTTGACGTCAAGTGAACATCACTTTTTCCTCAAATTTTCAGAATCCCAAAATATGTTCTTAAATTGATAAAAATATAATCAAAACAATTTTTAAAAATTCTAAAAAATTACAAGAATAATCTTCATCAATGCATCACCAATCCCCCAATGGGATGAGGTTTGAGGCATTTAACTAGGTTCATTTATGCATTTCTTAATATTTTATGTTCAAATGGCATCTTTGTTCTATGTTTTCAAGTATTTCATTGGGAGTGTAACTTAACTAGTTAAGTATTGCTTAGAATCTATTGGCTCTAGTGTATTTAGCTTATGTTATGATTATACTCACATTCTGGCACTAGGATGGCCATACTAATCAAATTTGATGAATTTTTCTTAAGTTTTATGTGATTTCCAGGTTTTGAGGCAGAGCGGTGTTGTTGAAATTTTCCAAAGAGGCACTTTTGTAGAGCGGAGCTTTTGTGAAACTTTGGCACTATTGTTTTGATAGAGTGGCACTATTGCAAAAATACAATGCTATTGTAATGATATAGAGGCACTGCTGCAAAATAGAGGCATTATTGTAATGATATAGAGGTGCTACTGCAAAATAGAGATGCTATTGTTTTCCTTCTTTTGCAGTTTATCTTTAAATGGCCATATCTTGGTCATACATTGGTCTTTTTCAAAGATTTTTTTTTAAATGGGGTAGAATTTCATACTCTTCATAATGGTGCAGGTGGTTTTTAATTTTGGTAGAGTTAAATTTTCCATTTTTGTAGCTAAAGTCAAATTACATTGCAATTTGGTCTAGGTTTTAGGGTTTTGATACTCTATCATTTATTGAACCCTAATATCTTCTTATTTTCTTGATTGCATCTAACATTTGGAGCATGAAATGAAATTTTGGAGAGGAGCATGAAATCTTGAAGTGAACGAGCAAAATATCATTTGATCTTTATTGTAAAAGTGTTTCTAGAACACTTATGGGATGTTATAACCCATCATATGCTACTTTATTTCATGCTATAAGACAACTAGATTTCAATTGGCTTTAAAATTTACAATGTTATGATTTCTTAAATTTGGCTAAAATTAAACCCAAACATCCTCACCATTGCAATGTTGGTTTAAAATTGAATAATACAAAATTACACTTTGTTTCGATGCAAATAAAATGAAGACAACCTCTATTTTGGTACATTAAAAAGAATGAGTGTATTTCATGCTTTCCATGCTTGTGTATACTTTTAGTGTGTATCCACTCCCCTTTTGCTTCATGTGATCCTGGGTGAAGAGAAACACTCTAAGTTTACAAACTTTTTTGAGTCACCCCAAGGATTTTCTACGTATCCTCTCCCCTTGTGCTTCATGCGATCTTGGGTGAAGATAAATAGCATTTCTTGTCTTTATTAGATAAGGGCCTACCTTTGAGATACATCCCACAATGGAGAACTCATAAGTGACCCTAAAATAATGTTTACTAGTAAGCTAGATGATGATGATAAGTAGGAGGTATTTTTCCACAATGTCAAATTATGATATTGCTATCAAAGATTCAACCATGTAGTTTCCGAGTCAAACTCATTGACTCTCATGAAACATGGGTCAATGAGTTTGACTTCGAAACTACGATTGAATCATGAATGCTTGACTCTTATAACTAGATGATGTTTGCAAAATCAAAATAAATTAGCTTATATCTAGGTGGGAATATCATACCATGCCTCATCCTCTTTCGAACATAATGGGTCGGGCAAGAACAACTAAAGCCTTTAGTGGCTTATGTATGAACTATGTGTCATAGTGTTCATGGTTGTCATTAAACACCTTGTCTTAGCAACCTATCCTCTTTGAAGTAGTGCATGGGCGGTGCACCACTCCTAGAAGTTACTTACCACACCCAATTTATAGTTGAGGCATAAAGCTTAAGAGTTAACTCTCTTGTATAAAGCTAGGCATGTCAAGACGGTACATTTCCTTGACATGGCCTATTTGATCCCTCTATAAAGATGGATTACATCATTTCTTCGAGGGTGAGGTAAGCCTACTAAGAAGATATATACCTACTCCTTAGGTTTGTTATGTGACTAATTTTGTTGAGCCCAACTAGTAAGTCTTATGGAAGAAGACTCGTGAAATATCTCCATCACCTTTTGAGTTAGTTTGAGACATTGCTTGATTTAAAAAGAACTCAAAACAAACATTGAACATTCTCATCAAAATTTCAAACCCTTTGGTTAGTGTGAATACCTTTGAAAAGCTCTATATTATTTGCATTTCCTTAAGAATATCTCGTTTTTTTCAAAAAAATATCTTTGAGGCTTCATAATATTTGGGCTTGTTATGCCCTGCATACACACCCCAAATTTTTGCTTGGAAAAGTTGGGGATCCCCTCTGTTTTCTTTCATTTCAATGTTGAAAATTGAGGTAATTATGTAGCTTAATACTTTGTAAATCTATGAGATTTATGATCTAATTAAGTATTCTTTGTTATAGATTCTTTGTGGATGATTATCTGTTTAGATTCATTTTACCATTTGTAGTAGACAGAAGATTGTAGAAGAATAAGACCAGAAGATAGAAGTTACACAACATATACCATGGAGAAACCCTTTCAGGAAAAAAATCCACCAAGAATCAATAGTTCTTGTATTATTTAATCTCATAATAAGATTATAATAATTTTTTATCAATTCTTTCTTGAGATGCTTCTTTTGCCTTCAACAATTCTTCTTCACAACCTACAATAAATTTTGATAAAACTCTCTTCAACTTGCTGCAATAAATAGACAATAATGAGCCTTGTAAACTCCAAAGAGTTTACAATTACAAAGCACAAAGCTTATCTCACAAAACCTACGCCTATTCTTTTCAAGTAGAGTTCTTCCGTGAAGAACAATGTCAAATCAAGTCCCTCATCAATTTGGGTGTCCCAAACTGAAGTCATAACTCAACATTGATTCTAAAGATATCTTGTAAGCTTCTCCTCAAAGTTGGCACCCAAGAATGGTCCCACTTAACTCAGCCTTATAAAATATCTTATCATGCAAAAGTGTTATCTCCAAGATGCTAACTTGGGCGCCCAAGGTGGGTCCAAGTCAATCTCTATTAACTGAAACATATCTCTCCACCATTCATGCAAATATCATGCATGATTGATCATCCCCTGTTAACTAAAAGTAGTCACTTGTTATCTATCATGCGACTCAAGTCATTAGCATGCAATTCAATTCATCTGAAGTCAACTAACATGCAACTCAAACTAACTACATGCAACTAAAGATAACTGAACCATAACTAAACTAAACTAAACTAAACTAAACTAAACTGATACTGAACTGAACTAATCTGAACTGAACTCAACTGAACTCCATGCATGTAAACATCAATCCCTAACTTCTAGGATATTTACATGCATTACTGAATTATTATCTTTTTCTCCAAAAATTTAACTCAAGGTGGGTTCCACCTTCCATGTGGGCGCCCCATGTGCTCCTATTATTTAGGAACTCATCTTGGACGCCCTCACATGTTCCTATCATTTAGAATTAATTACAAATGTCAATTAACATGTTCATTTCATTCAAATTTAATCTCTTTCTAATCCTAGTGTTGGGGAACACTTTCCAAAGACTTAGGAGATACATGAAATAATGTTTAGGATTGCAATTAAATGTCAACCTATTTTCAACAATTTCACTAGTTTGTTTTGTTATGTTTTGTATTTTGTCATTTTCATTTCATCTTTTCCTTCTTCGCTTGTTTTGGTTTTTGCCTCTCGTTTTGTGTTTGATGTCATTTGGTTCTTGTCCCAAAGTTGTTCACAACCCCTGAACCTTGCTTGTTTTCCTTTGTTAGGCTTGGGTTTCAGAACGAAACTTGAACTTGTCCTCGAGAGAGTGTTCAATTTTTAGGTCATTTTCGAAATCTGATCTCCGCTTGTTTGTCTTTTCCTCGTTCGTTTTGAAATTAGACGTCATACCAGAACCTACACCTTGAACCTCCTTCAAGTTCACGTTTTGGTTTTGTCCCAATTTCGATCCTCGTGGTCTTCCTTCACCTTTGCCTTGTTTTGGATCCGGGCTTTGGACTCAAACTAGAATCTTGAACCTCTTCAGAGGGTTCATTTTCTTGGTTCTAACCCGATTTTGATCTTCACTTGCTTGTCATCTTTGTTTTGTTGGAATCAAGTTTCGGAATGGAATCAATACTTGACACTTTTCGAGGTTTCAAGTCTTAGTTTCCATCCCAACTCTGATCTTTGATTCCTTGTTTTTCTTTTGTTTGGTTCAGAATTGGGTATCAAAATAGAACCAAAACCAAGAACCTTTCCAAGGTTCCTATTCCTAGTTCCATCTTGATCCCAATTTCTATGTCTGTTGTGCTTTTTGTCTATCGGGTTTGGGTTTCAGAACCTTCTTAGAACCTTGCACTCTTTGAAGGTTATTGTGTGAGTTTTGTCCTGATCCTAATCTCTGATACATTTTGCTTCATCTTTTCTTCAGTCGTTGTGTCGTTCATTTGTTTAAATGTTGTCGTTTGTCTATTTTCGTCTTATTTCATTTCTTCATTTTTTCATTTTTTGTGTTCAATCTTAATCTTATAAAATAAAATAAAAAGTATAAGAAAATTACAAAACACAAAAATAAAATGAAAAAATCAAAAATAAGAGAATTGAAAATACAAAAAATACAAAAGATTATAAAACTATGGAAATCCAAAAAATATTGAAAAATCGAAAAATAAACAAATAAAATTTTAGGCAATTAAATAAATCTTTTGAAATCTAAAAAATTTAAAATTCAAAATTATAAATAAATAAACTTTTAAAAATAAATTAAATCTTTTAGAGAAATAATTTAAATAAAACTTTAAAATTTAAAAGATTGAATTTTAAAGATTTAAAATAAATAGAATCTTTTTATTTTTTTAAAAAGATTTTAAAGCTTTTTAATTATAAATCATAAAAATTGAAATAATCTCTGAAGAAAACCGTAAAAATCATAAAAGTCAAAAATCAAAATAAAAGGAAAAAGTTTTAGAAACAATAAAAAATCAAGTAGATCCAAACAAAATGTTGAAACTGGGTAAATGAAAGGGTTCCAAGTGCTAAGTACTATACCAAATTCCGACCCTGCTCAAGAACGAGAAAATTGGAGGAGTTTCCATTTGGGTTTCGGATTTCAGAACTTGAAGGGAACATATCCCCAAAAAAAAAGTTCGAGATGAGAGTGCAATTCTGATTCTTGATCGCGCCAGTCAAAAAAATGAAAACCCCCTACCTGCCTAAAGCAAAGTTTATGGGGAATTTTCATTCCCACTCCTGCCATGTAAAATGGAGGCATAGATGAGGTAGTAAGGTGTTTAACAGAAAACAACAAAGAAATGAAGTCTCACGGGATGTTATGCTTGAAGGAATGCATAGGATGTATTTTGTTCAAAGACTTTGACAAAATTTCATTGGAAGATGCAAAGCCAAATTCCTCAAACTTAACCAACATCCATCGCCCATGCCAACATAGAATTTGGTCAAATTTCAGAAATTATTTTTCGTCAATCTTATTGGCTAAAAAAATTTGAGCAATACAAGTGGATTTTCAAGAATGTTGAGCATAAACTTTTTTATCACAGTTTTTCAAGGCATTTTTCTGCCACATAGACCATAATCAAAACATATTTAGCCACTTTTGAGGAATAATTTTGAACTCTTAGTTTTTTAACATTTGACCATGAAGACCATAATCCATTTAGCTATTTTTTAGAAATAAGTTTGAACTCTTCAAAGGTTGTTTACTTGTTAAGAATCCCGACCATAAAAAAATTATGGAAAAATTTCAAGATATTTTTACACCAAAAAGTTAATTTTTTATTACATTTGAATGAATTTATCAAAAATATTTTTAGAAATTTTTTCTTTTCAAAAGTTGTTTTCCTCAACTCTAGATTAATTACTTTTTCTTTTATCTTTCCTTTATACAAATCAAACAAAAATATTGTTCATTTTAAACATTTATTTACAAATGAAATATAATTAATAAATTATTATATAATATATGAAGAATAATCTAATAACAAACTAGTATATTTTAAATATATTATATTATTAAATTGTTTTTAAAATATTATATTAATATATTAAATTATCATTCAATACATTAACTTCAACACTATATTATAATATATATAATATATAATATATAACATATAATATCTAAGTTGCAGCCTATCATGGGTTGAAATTTGCACAATCTAAAAGATTTGCTAAATTTTGGCTTGAGGGTGATTCCCTCAATATCATTAATTATCTTAAAATGTTGACATATCCTTCGTGGATGGTGGAGGTGCTTATTAATGATGCCATCAATATTATAGAGTCCTCAAATCAATGCATCATCTCTCATGTTTATAGAGAAGGAAATAGGTTAGTTGATTTTTTCGCCAATTATGAGGTCAATGATGCTAAGGTGTGGGGTGAACATGATCTTCTACCCCAAGAAGCCCGCTCGATTATTCAGCATGATGCTCAAAGGTGTTGATAATTTTGCTCTTTTATGATGATAGGTTGTCACATGTTCCTTACATGGTAACCTGTTTTGAGGTGTATTTTGTTGAGAGGAAAGGTCGAGAGGTATGGTGTGTTGGCTCGAATGACTAGGCCTTCCTTTCTCATGATTTCCCTCTACCACATTATCAATTCCACACAAATTATGGGTAGTCAGGAAGCCTTTTCCTTCTCGAGGTTTCTTATTTTTTGGTGCAAGATTTCTAAATTCATCTACCTTGTTTGCAAGTTCTTTCTGCTATTGGGGTTTTTGCATTTTGCTACCATGGATGGGAGCCGAAACAATAGGGTGTTGGAACTTAGGGGCCAAGTTACTATCACCGAGGGAATAATTGTTGAAATTACTGGAATGTTGATGAACATGATGAATTTTTACAGAGACAAGAATGAGTCTGGCTCGGCTATGGATGTATTCTTCAAACATAATGAGCCAAGGAAGTTGGAATCGGCAAAGTGTGGAGGTTATTTGCGCTCTTCTCTTAAGGAAATATGGAGAGATGTCACATAGGAGATTATGAGGTACTTCGCTTTGGATGGTTTCTTTTCTATCATTTTAGGGCACCATTTTGTTTTATTGAACCATTTTAGGCATAAAAAGAGAGTGTCCTTTCCATATTACCTCTTGGTTTCATTGGAAACTAGTATTAGGGATCACAGACGTAATCCTAAGAACTCGAAACTCCATGATGGGCTTATTGTATTGATAATTGACTATGTTAAGGCATTTATCCTCTCTGGTCAACCCTCAACTAGTAGAAAAAAGAAAAATATTCAGTATATCACTAGTTCTAAGGAGAATTTTGAGGATGGGGACTACTCCCCTAGCTTGGAGGCTTCTTCGAAAGGTGATTCGGAGACTCTTGTTGGGTTTGAGGGTAAGAAGAAGAAAAAGGCCCAATCTAATGCTCCCTCTAGAGATGAGGAGTCTATTTTTGGTGATGAGGTTGAGATTGTGAAGCCCTCCCAAAAATCGAAAGCTTTGAAAGGACTGGGAAGAAATAAGAAAAAGGCTATTGGAAATAAACAAAGAAGGCTTAATCCCTAATCTCAATGGCTAATGGGTATGATAGATGTGTTGAGAGTGAGGTTGAGCAGCCTAGTTCTAATCTTGGAAAAACCTCCATTGGTAAGAAGCTAAAGGGGTTGGAGAAGGAGACCCTGACCAAGGAGGTCACAACCAATAAAGGCCAACAAGGGATTTCCCTGTTCTTAATGTGCAGAACAAGAAGGTGCAACAAGTGATTAGCTCTTTGGGGAATTTAGAGAGGGAAGAGTAGCAAGGGCTTCCTGACTAGTGCTAGATCAGAATGTGGATAAAGGGGTGGAGGTTTCTGCTCAAAAATGGAAGGATACATTGAAGAATGCTTCTTCTAGCGAGGACTATGAGGCGGATTATGCCATCGACAAACATGGATTTAATTTTAGGAGGGAAATCATGCCAGATTATCTTGGTTTGGTAAAGAATCACTCTCTTTATTTAATCTATTTAAATGGGTCTTTCATGAAATGAATTCTACTAATGTTCATCTTAGAGTGGCTTGCACTAATGTCGATGAGGCTTCCTCTTCTAAGGGACCGGTTATCCAAACTCAGATTGATAAGGTTCAGGCTGAAGTCAAATAGCTTTGTGATACTCTCAAGATGGTTGCAGATGAAATGCTCAATATGAAGAATTCCTATGAGCAAAAATTTGCTATTTTGGAGGGAAAGTTATAGAAGGTTGTGGAGGTTAGCAAACATGCCATGTGTAATGAGGTGACGGGTTTATGTCTTTTGAATGAAAAGGCTAGGAAGTGACTGGGGGACAACTCTGGAGCGAAAAACTTGGTGGTTGAAGGTGATGTGCAACATAAAACTACTAATGAAATTGGTCCTTCAACCCATACTCACAACAAGACTAAGCTTAATGCTAAGAAGGGTGTTCCTGCTGTTGAAGTGGTGGAAGTTATCAATGCTAACTAGAAAATTACTCACAATGATCTTGAAGCGGCGAACATGCTAAAAAATCTTTAGTTTGCTTCTATTTTTTGTGCCTTTTTTAGTTGTCTCTATGTCGTTCTTTGGCTTCTTTTTGGCCGCTTCTCCTATCTTTGATTATATGGTGTTGTAGCGGCTTATCTTGTAAAGGGTTTTGGGTCCCTTCAAACCCTATTTTTCCTATAATCAAAAACATATAACATCTAATATATAATTTAATATACTAAATAATAATTTTCTAATATTATAATTTAATTTTTAATAATCTAATTTTTTTTTAATCATTTAATATAAATTATTAAATGATTTTTAATATATATTATATTAAATTAACAAATGAAAGAACAAAATGATCTTGCCAACATTTGGCCTCCAAATTGACAAGTTTTTCTCCTATTAATAGGGATAGTTTCTTCCTTGAATACAGGTAAGCCAATGATGTTCATAAAAGATTATGGATTACATTTGTTAGAATAAAAGTGCCCATTTTTGTTGCTCAATGAACTACATAAAGTATTTAACTCTCTTCAATGTTCTTAATATATTTGGCTCAGATCCTAAAGGCTCTGCAATACTCTTTTCTTTGCAACAATGCTTTAGTTTTTAAAGTAGAAGAAGGTTGGAAAATGTAGGATGGAACTAACATCTAGGACCATCCACCAATGATATAGGTTGGATTTTAGCTTCTTTAATTAATGGAATTGTATTTTAAGAATTTTTGGACAAATTGTTGAGAAATAATTAACCAAACTCATGATTTATAAGGGACCTATAGAAAATACGTGTTTTTACCAAATAATGAATGGTAGTTATTTTTGGTCCACAATGGACATATATAGATGGAAATGAAGTACCCCACTTGGTTTATGTATCCAGAGAAAAGAGGTCTAAATTCAATCATCACAAGAAAGTCGGTGCTATGAATTTTTTGGTATGGTAGACATATTCTTAGCTGTTTTTTTGGGGAATTGAAATAAATTTCAATTGGGTTTTTGAAGTCTATTTTGTTAATGTGGTTCTTGTGCTAAGCATTCTAATTGATATCCTCAACATTTTGTCACTATTTCAGGTTTGACAATCAAGTTGTTCTTACAAATGTTTCTTACCTACTGTTGGAAAGAAAGTTTGTTATGTTTAGTTCTCCTAAAGGTTTGATGGTATTGATAGTCATGATCGATATGCCAACCAAAACATAGTTTTCTTTGATGTAAGTAAGAAGATGACCAAGTCAGTTAGTATCTGGTTAACACATTGACTATGATGACAACTCTCTTATGTCACATAAACTATGTTTACCAACTTGTGTAAGTGACACCTTTCATTTATTACATGTATTTGTCCCATGTGGTTTGAAATTCTAATGAACTTATGATTATTATAGGATTAGTGCATGTGTATTCGTTAGGATGTTGGCCCTATTTACATTAATAAGCATGAATTAGATCGTGCAACAAACTTGATAAATGTCAGAAATACGGATTAAGTTCTTCAATTAGAAACATAAAATAAGTTTCAAATTTGATATGACTTGTTAGAAATCAGAAATAAGACTAATAAAAAATTGAAATTTGAAAGAAGCAATCAGCAACTAGATGAAACATAATAAGAATGACACAAAATTTACTTCTGGAAAACCCTTAACAAGGAAGACTCAACCTCAAATGTAGAATCCTCACTGTATCAACTTAAAAAAAAGCTTACAAACATAATAAGTTGAACCAATAAGTGACACAATAGCAACACATTATGTAATGAAGCAATCTTGCAGTTGATTCCCACACTACAATCCTATGCAGTTGAAATCACTATTTATAAGAAAAGTGCAACCTTTGGAAATCGTGTGCTCCAAACAAGGTTATCAAAATCATGGACAAATGCTAGTACCACCTCTTGCATGCAAATGTAATGCTCCAAGAGAAACCCTTCCAAAATAGGAGTCAAACAATAAAACCTAGATGTTTAAGAGAATTCTCTTACACTTTACACATTGTTTGGAACATAAATAAGGTTTTTTTTAATCATTAAATAAAAACAATAAATATTTAAATGTCTTTTTCAATGGAATTTTTTTTAATATCTCTACATATTCAAGTATGTGACTTTGAACCCTAATTAAATCATACTAAACTCTAAACCCTGAACCCTCTACCCTATACATTGGATCCTCAACCCTCATATGTCTTTGTCCCTCCCTCCTCTTCTCTCCTTCTCTCTATCTCACTTCTCCCTCCATCTCTCCCTCCATCCATCCCTCTCTATCCTAATCCCTTAACCCTATAACCT
Organism: Sequoia sempervirens; assembly: GCA_007258455.2. Classification (NCBI taxonomy): domain Eukaryota; kingdom Viridiplantae; phylum Streptophyta; class Pinopsida; order Cupressales; family Cupressaceae; genus Sequoia; species Sequoia sempervirens. The sequence goes on along the minus strand of VDFB02379711.1, from coordinate 149,914,443 downwards.
CTACCCTTAAACCCTCTACCCTCTACCCTCAACCCAATACCCTAAACCATCAACCCTATAACCTCAACCATTAAACTCTCTACCCTAAACCCTCAACCCTCAATCCCTCAACCCTAATCCCTCAATGCTTAAATCCTACACACTCAACCCTTAATCCCTCAACCCTCAATCCCTAAACCCTCAACTATCAACCCTTAATCCCTCAACCCTAAAACCCCAAAACCCTCAACCCTATACCCTCTACAATATACATTAAACCCTGAACCCTCAATTCTCAACCATCTACCCTATACATTAGATTCTCAACCATAATCCCTCAACCATATACCCTAAAACCTATATACTCAACCCTATACCCTCAACCCTCAACCCTAAACCTCATCTCTCAACTCTTAAACCCTTAAACCCTCAACCTTTAACCCCTCAACCCTCTACTCTATACATTATACCCTCTACCCTATACATTGGAACCTCTGACCCTATACCCCTCCCAGCCTATCCCTCTCTCTCTATCTATCCATCTCACCTCTCTCTCTCCCTCACTGCCTCTCTATCCTCCTCTATATATCCCTCCCACCCTACCTAGATAAGTCCCTCTCCTCCACCCCCTCTCCTCACACTCCCTCTCTCTCACTCCCTCTAACCACCTATCTCTCAAGTCTCTCCCTCACCTCCCCTCACACTCTCAAGTCTCTCCCTCTGACACCCCCCCTCCTCTCTCTCTCTCTCTCTCTCTCTCTCTCTCTCTCTACATACATATGTACATACAATCTTACATACATACAAGCATACATGTACATATGTACATATGATCTTACATACATACATACAGGCATACATACATACATGCATGTATTGATAAATACATACATGCATACATGTCATACAAGCATATATACAAACATACAAATATATATGCATACATGCAATAGAGTAGCATTTAAGATAAAGCAAGATATAACGCAAGTGCATTATAACACACTCGTGTTATGTCTCGCACAAACGTAAAAACCATGTTAAAACTAAAAAATAATGTGAGTGTGTTACAACGGGCTGCTTGTTTCTTGTTTTGGGAATCCCCAAGCCTTGGGCTTGGTATTTGACATAATCACGTCCGTGCTCACTGTTAGGTTTGCAAGTGTTTCAAAGTCAAAAAAATCTAACACCTGGGTAATGTTAGACTCTCTCTTAGCTATCTAACAATGTAATTTTTTTCACATTTTGACAATGTTAAGCCTTTGATCCATAATTTCTTCTATTTGTGTCTGTTTTTTGGCAAATCCCAATATTTGGTGTTTTCTTTGTTATAAATTAACCCTTGATCGAAATTTCAAATAAATTACATTTTTAGAAACTGGACTCTATTTTACACATATTAAAATAATAATAATAATTTTTAATTAGTTTTCAGAACTTATAGGGATAGCATAACCAAAATTCTATTTTTTAGGAAGTGTCTACTTTAAAAATTAGTAAAAAATCAAATATTCTTAAAAAAATTATCAAAAAAATCAAGCATAAACTACATATTGCTAGCTAATTTTTCACCAAATCGATTTTACAATACTAAAAAGAAGTTAACTATGCTAGGGAGCCACAAAAGTTTCTATGTTATGTTTTTCTAACAAAAACATCAATTTCTATGGTCGCCTCTTTTAAACCCCTTAATCTCAACCATTTTTTTTTTTTAAATAGTAGTTTAGAAAATAGACTCGGAGCACTACAATCCTTGTTTTTGTTGCATGTCAAAATTTTGAGTGTAACTATCCTCAATTTCACGTTCAGAGTTAGTATTTCCTAATTTCAAAAAAAAAAGTGGCCACTTAAGCCCCTTTTTTGGCCCCCCATCTTTTTGCACTTACCCCAAGATAGCCAATTAACCCTCAATACAAGTAGTGTAATTAGTAAAAAGAATCGGACACTCAGCCAAGGCTAAGTCACATGAGTAAAAGAATTAAAGGGTAGAAACAACAACTGGGGGGTAGGCACAAACTGGCTCACATTTGTATACATATATTTCAGTAGGTAAATTTGAAGCAACACCCATACTATAGTATCTATTTGCATCTCTTAAAACAATACAGATTACAAATTGTTTATCAAAATCCATATCAAATAGAGCTTATTTCTACCAACAATTCATTAATTATCACCTATATATATATATATCAAATTCAAACCACCAAACCCATAATAGTTGAAGATGTAATGTTCCCTTAACTAGTTTAAAGCTTATCATTGGGGTTATCGCTTCTAGGCTTATTTATACTTTACTCTATAGAATTAGAGACAAATTAAGTTAGACCAATTAGGGACATTACACTTGTGGAGTAACACTAGATTCCTCAATTCGAAAAGCAAGGAAAGATACTTATGTTTGCTAGAAACCATTTTAGAGTCACTCAAGAACTCAAGTTGGAATCATGATAAAGCAACAGCAAACCCAATGTCAAGGGACACTGAAAACTCACAAACTGACACAACTTAGGAATCTATAAAGCAACAGTATATTGAAAAATGATTTGAAACTGAAATGAAGTGCAGAGATCAAAATTGCACAAAAGTGCATGGATGGCAACGTAGAGCTCCTCGATACATTTTCAATGCTACAAGAATCACGAAAATTGAAGATCGTGGCAAAAAATTATGAGCTCAAGAGCCATAAAACAACATCTAATTTCAATCAACAATAAATGCATCCAAACAAAAAAAATTCTTAAATTAACCTATACCACTAGAAAACTAGGATCGTTAGCTTTCCAACAATATTTTGTTTACAAAATTTCACCATCTGGATCAAAAGTTATGCAAAAAAAAAAAAAAAAACCTAAAAGATGACCTTTTAACGCTAACCACGTGCAAAAATTGAACACTAAATAGGAGCAAAAATACCACTCCTAGTCATAGCATATGACCTCAATGAAGAAAAAGGTTTTAAAAAATCCTTAATTTTACCCCCATCAGTAGCGGTGGGGCCAATAGGCAGAGCGATGAAGGGTCGATGACCCAAGGGCTATGCCACCCCCAGCACTAGCCCTTCCTCCGACTACAACTGCGGGCTATATAGACTTCGTCAATGCTTTAAAGGTTGTGGTCGACAAAAAGTTTAAAAATCAAACTTTCAATATTACAAAACTTGTTAGTTGATAAATCAAAGTTTTTAATAAGCAAAAACTTTATTATAAAATAAATCTCTGATCCATAAAAGAAATTGTACCCCTTCTGACCTTTAGATTGCAATGAATCTACCAAACAAAGCCTATCGATGTCGAATACATTGTCCCTCGTGACAAAATTAAAATGCCTTGCAAATTGAATGAAATCCTTCCATCGTGATGTGACAAGAATAAATGCCAACGCGAATGAGATGGTTGGTCTATGCCGACAATGTCAAAACATAGGTTTTTGAAACTTTTATTAATATGAAAACCAATGCCCATATAATAAATTAGTCATACCTCGATTTGATAGGTATAGGGAAAAGGCCAACCGAAATAAATGGATTTCACCAATGATGCGATTGATGTGATAGGGACCAAATTGAAGGAGGACGATGACGCTAGAACAATACAATGCTCGCACAGACTTAGAATATGCTACGAATATGTTGCATTCCGCATAAAATATGTTGATCGTGTAGACCTGACGCCGTACGACCATGTACAGATACATACGGTCATATGGCTTAAAAAAATTGCTTGCACCCAAACTAAAAGCCTCAAATTTTGACGATTTGGTAGTTGATCATCAGGTTTTCAAACCTCCCAGATGCAATGGTGAGGTTGATTTTTGCTCAAACAGCTCTGAAATATCATATTTTTGTTCAAACTACTTTGAAATATCAGCTACCCTCTAGATCTAGCAACTAAAACCCTAGCTTCAAACCCCTGCAGATCTAACAAGAATCATGAAAATTGAAAATCATGGCAAAAATTTATGAGCTCAGGAGCCATAAAACATCTAACTTCAATCAACAATAAATGCATCCAAACAACAAACTTTCTAAAATTAACCTATACCACTGGAAAATTGGAATCATCAGCTTTCCTACTATTTCATTTGCAAAATTTCATCATCTGGATCAAAAGTTATGCAAAAACGAAAAAAAGCCCTAAAAGAGGGTCTTTCAACACTAACCCAATGCAAAAACTGAACACTAAATAGGCACAAAAATACCACTCCTAGTCATGGCATATGACCTCAACGAAGAAAAATATTTTAAATAATTCTTAATTTTACCGCCATTAGTGGCAATGGGCCCAATAGGCAGAGTGGTGCAACGACGGAGGCCAAGGGCTACGCCACCCTCGATGCTAGCCCTTCCTCTGACTGTGACTGCGGGCAATATAGACTTTGTCGATGCTTTAAAGGTTGTGGTTGACCAAAAAGTTTAAAAATCAAACTTTCAATATTACAAAACATGTTGATTGATAAATCAAAGCTTTTAATAAACAAAAACTTTATTATAAAATAAACCTCCAATGCATTAAAGAAATTATACCCCTTCTAACCTTCAGACTCGAATGAATCTACCAAACAAAGCTTGTTGATGCTGAATAAATTGTACCTCACAACAAAGAATTAAAATGCCTTACGGATTGAATGAAATCCTTCCACTGCGATGTGACAAGAATAAATGCCAACATGAATGAGATGGTCGATTTGTGCCGACAAAGTCAAAACACAAGTTTTTGAAACTATTATTAATATGAAAACCAATGCCCATATAATAAATAATTCATACCTCAATTTGACAGGTACAAGGAAAAGGCCGGCCAAAATAAATGGATTTCACCAATGATGCAACTGATGTGATGAAGACCAAATCGAAGGACGATGATGCTGGAACAATACAATGCTTGCACAAACTTGGAATATGTTAGGAATATGTTGCATTCCACATAAAATATGTTGATCGATTGTGCAGATCTAAGGTCGTTCGGCCATGTACAGATCCATACGATCGTATGGCTCAAAAATTTTTCCCTTGCACCCAAATTAAAAGTCTCAAATTTTGATGATTTGGTAGTCAATCTTCAGTTTTTTAGGCCTCCCAGATGCAATGGTGAGGTTGATTTTCGCTCAAACTATTCTAAATATCAGCTACCCTCCAAATCTGGCAATTGAAACCCTAGCTTCAAACCCTTGTAGATCTAACAAAATATGTTAGATTTTGATGAAACAAAAGTCGATCTTGACTTTCTCAGACGCCTTGGTTTCAATGGCAAGGCTCTCAAGACCCCAACTTGCACCCAGCAAAACTTTCATGCCAAGATTCGTCCCTCAAATCTAAGAAGTTTGTAGCACTAAAGTTTTGATACCATGTAAGAGTTTATGGTGAACTCCTCAAACACCCTAGGATTACCTGCAAGACAAAATAACTTCCACAAGAAAGAAATGGCAGAAATATCATGCTATCATTAAAGATGCAAGAATGCCAAATTGAATATGTGAAAAAGTGCATATGGTGCCTTGCTTATAAAGGCAAGGAGAGAGATAGGATTAGACAAGATCATAACAAGCGTTTTAATCCTATCACATGAGACAACTAAGTCCTAACAACCTAGGATAAGATAAGCTCTATAAAAGACAACTCATCCTTCTATAAGGAACTTTAGAGCCTAAGTAAACTTAACACGTGAATATGTCCCCTAATTACCTAGTGAGTGAATCAACTAAGTACAAGACATTTATTCACACCAACAAGACAGGCATTGATTGTATGGATGACTTCAAAGATTTCACTCTGGACCCTATGAATTTCCCTGAGAAAGATATGAGAGTTTATTGAACAGATCCATGTTACTAGGCAAAAATATGTTCTTATAGTTGATCCGGATACTGCTGAACTTCATTTTTTATCACGAACTAACCCAATTCTCTAGTGAAACTACCTAATTTATATTTGGTTATTAATTTTATGATATGATGTGTTTATGACATGGAGTTTACCATAGGATATATTAAACACCACAAAATGTGTACAATGAGTATATTTTTAGACACATGGGTAGTTGTATAAAGGGACTTCAAAAATGACAGGAGAAACAGGTGGAATATTTAGAATCCTGCAAATGTGTTTTGTGACATGCTTATTTATGTACCCA
>VDFB02379711.1:149705212-149908236 GCA_007258455.2 Sequoia sempervirens | reverse complement strand
CCCCATCTTTTTGCACTTACCCCAAGATAGCCAATCAACCCTCAATACAAGTAGTGTAATTAGTAAAAAGAATCAAACACTCAGCCAAGGCTAAGTCACATGAGTTAAAGAATTAAAGGGTAGAAACAACAACTGGGGGGTAGGCACAAACTGGCTCACATTTGTATACATATATTTCAGTAGGTAAATTTGAAGCAACACCCATACTATAGTATCTATTTGCATCTCTTAAAACAATACAGATTACAAATTGTTTATCAAAATCCATATCAAATAGAGCTTATTAAAGGGTAGAAACAACAACTGGGGGGTAGGCACAAACTGGCTCACATTTGTATACATATATTTCAGTAGGTAAATTTGAAGCAACACCCATACTATAGTATCTATTTGCATCTCTTAAAACAATACAGATTACAAATTGTTTATCAAAATCCATATCAAATAGAGCTTATTTCTACCAACAATTCATTAATTATCACCTATATATATATATCAAATTCAAACCACCAAACCCATAATAGTTGAAGATGTAATGTTCCCTTAACTAGTTTAAAGCTTATCATTGGGGTTATCGCTTCTAGGCTTATTTATACTTTACTCTATAGAATTAGAGACAAATTAAGTTAGACCAATTAGGGACATTACACTTGTGGAGTAACACTAGATTCCTCAATTCGAAAAGCAAGGAAAGATACTTATGTTTGCTAGAAACCATTTTAGAGTCACTCAAGAACTCAAGTTGGAATCATGATAAAGCAACAGCAAACCCAATGTCAAGGGACACTGAAAACTCACAAACTGACACAACTTAGGAATCTATAAAGCAACAGTATATTGAAAAATGATTTGAAACTGAAATGAAGTGCAGAGATCAAAATTGCACAAAAGTGCATGGATGGCAACGTAGAGCTCCTCGATACATTTTCAATGCTACAAGAATCACGAAAATTGAAGATCGTGGCAAAAAATTATGAGCTCAAGAGCCATAAAACAACATCTAATTTCAATCAACAATAAATGCATCCAAACAAAAAAAATTCTTAAATTAACCTATACCACTAGAAAACTAGGATCGTTAGCTTTCCAACAATATTTTGTTTACAAAATTTCACCATCTGGATCAAAAGTTATGCAAAAAAAAAAAAAAAAACCTAAAAGATGACCTTTTAACGCTAACCACGTGCAAAAATTGAACACTAAATAGGAGCAAAAATACCACTCCTAGTCATAGCATATGACCTCAATGAAGAAAAAGGTTTTAAAAAATCCTTAATTTTACCCCCATCAGTAGCGGTGGGGCCAATAGGCAGAGCGATGAAGGGTCGATGACCCAAGGGCTATGCCACCCCCAGCACTAGCCCTTCCTCCGACTACAACTGCGGGCTATATAGACTTCGTCAATGCTTTAAAGGTTGTGGTCGACAAAAAGTTTAAAAATCAAACTTTCAATATTACAAAACTTGTTAGTTGATAAATCAAAGTTTTTAATAAGCAAAAACTTTATTATAAAATAAATCTCTGATCCATAAAAGAAATTGTACCCCTTCTGACCTTTAGATTGCAATGAATCTACCAAACAAAGCCTATCGATGTCGAATACATTGTCCCTCGTGACAAAATTAAAATGCCTTGCAAATTGAATGAAATCCTTCCATCGTGATGTGACAAGAATAAATGCCAACGCGAATGAGATGGTTGGTCTATGCCGACAATGTCAAAACATAGGTTTTTGAAACTTTTATTAATATGAAAACCAATGCCCATATAATAAATTAGTCATACCTCGATTTGATAGGTATAGGGAAAAGGCCAACCGAAATAAATGGATTTCACCAATGATGCGATTGATGTGATAGGGACCAAATTGAAGGAGGACGATGACGCTAGAACAATACAATGCTCGCACAGACTTAGAATATGCTACGAATATGTTGCATTCCGCATAAAATATGTTGATCGTGTAGACCTGACGCCGTACGACCATGTACAGATACATACGGTCATATGGCTTAAAAAAATTGCTTGCACCCAAACTAAAAGCCTCAAATTTTGACGATTTGGTAGTTGATCATCAGGTTTTCAAACCTCCCAGATGCAATGGTGAGGTTGATTTTTGCTCAAACAGCTCTGAAATATCATATTTTTGTTCAAACTACTTTGAAATATCAGCTACCCTCTAGATCTAGCAACTAAAACCCTAGCTTCAAACCCCTGCAGATCTAACAAGAATAATGAAAATTGAAAATCATGGCAAAAATTTATGAGCTCAGGAGCCATAAAACATCTAACTTCAATCAACAATAAATGCATCCAAACAACAAACTTTCTAAAATTAACCTATACCACTGGAAAATTGGAATCATCAGCTTTCCTACTATTTCATTTGCAAAATTTCATCATCTGGATCAAAAGTTATGCAAAAACGAAAAAAAGCCCTAAAAGAGGGTCTTTCAACACTAACCCAATGCAAAAACTGAACACTAAATAGGCACAAAAATACCACTCCTAGTCATGGCATATGACCTCAACGAAGAAAAATATTTTAAATAATTCTTAATTTTACCGCCATTAGTGGCAATGGGCCCAATAGGCAGAGTGGTGCAACGACGGCGGCCCAAGGGCTACGCCACCCTCGATGCTAGCCCTTCCTCTGACTGTGACTACGGGCAATATAGACTTTGTCGATGCTTTAAAGGTTGTGGTTGACCAAAAAGTTTAAAAATCAAACTTTCAATATTACAAAACATGTTGATTGATAAATCAAAGCTTTTAATAAACAAAAACTTTATTATAAAATAAACCTCCAATGCATTAAAGAAATTATACCCCTTCTAACCTTCAGACTCGAATGAATCTACCAAACAAAGCTTGTTGATGCTGAATAAATTGTACCTCACAACAAAGAATTAAAATGCCTTACGGATTGAATGAAATCCTTCCACTGCGATGTGACAAGAATAAATGCCAACATGAATGAGATGGTCGATTTGTGCCGACAAAGTCAAAACACAAGTTTTTGAAACTATTATTAATATGAAAACCAATGCCCATATAATAAATAATTCATACCTCAATTTGACAGGTACAAGGAAAAGGCCGGCCAAAATAAATGGATTTCACCAATGATGCAACTGATGTGATGAAGACCAAATCGAAGGACGATGATGCTGGAACAATACAATGCTTGCACAAACTTGGAATATGTTAGGAATATGTTGCATTCCACATAAAATATGTTGATCGATTGTGCAGATCTAAGGTCGTTCGGCCATGTACAGATCCATACGATCGTATGGCTCAAAAATTTTTCCCTTGCACCCAAATTAAAAGTCTCAAATTTTGATGATTTGGTAGTCAATCTTCAGTTTTTTAGGCCTCCCAGATGCAATGGTGAGGTTGATTTTCGCTCAAACTATTCTAAATATCAGCTACCCTCCAAATCTGGCAATTGAAACCCTAGCTTCAAACCCTTGTAGATCTAACAAAATATGTTAGATTTTGATGAAACAAAAGTCGATCTTGACTTTCTCAGACGCCTTGGTTTCAATGGCAAGGCTCTCAAGACCCCAACTTGCACCCAGCAAAACTTTCATGCCAAGATTCGTCCCTCAAATCTAAGAAGTTTGTAGCACTAAAGTTTTGATACCATGTAAGAGTTTATGGTGAACTCCTCAAACACCCTAGGATTACCTGCAAGACAAAATAACTTCCACAAGAAAGAAATGGCAGAAATATCATGCTATCATTAAAGATGCAAGAATGCCAAATTGAATATGTGAAAAAGTGCATATGGTGCCTTGCTTATAAAGGCAAGGAGAGAGATAGGATTAGACAAGATCATAACAAGCGTTTTAATCCTATCACATGAGACAACTAAGTCCTAACAACCTAGGATAAGATAAGCTCTATAAAAGACAACTCATCCTTCTATAAGGAACTTTAGAGCCTAAGTAAACTTAACACGTGAATATGTCCCATAATTACCTAGTGAGTGAATCAACTAAGTACAAGACATTTATTCACACCAACAAGACAGGCATTGATTGTATGGATGACTTCAAAGATTTCACTCTGGACCCTATGAATTTCCCTGAGAAAGATATGAGAGTTTATTGAACAGATCCATGTTACTAGGCAAAAATATGTTCTTATAGTTGATCCGGATACTGCTGAACTTCATTTTTTATCACGAACTAACCCAATTCTCTAGTGAAACTACCTAATTTATATTTGGTTATTAATTTTATGATATGATGTGTTTATGACATGGAGTTTACCATAGGATATATTAAACACCACAAAATGTGTACAATGAGTATATTTTTAGACACATGGGTAGTTGTATAAAGGGACTTCAAAAATGACAGGAGAAACAGGTGGAATATTTAGAATCCTGCAAATGTGTTTTGTGACATGCTTATTTATGTACCCATATGAATCAAATAGAATTTAGCAACACGGTAATAGCATCCATACAATTTGCTAACATGTGCAGGAATAGCTGTAGATGAAACATACAAGACTTTTCAAAGAGGGATGAAAGAGGACATGTTTGTGAAACAAGCAGGTGTCCCTTACCTTACACAACTAAGGCCAGGCCCAGTATATTTACCGGATTTTCTCAACACCAAGACTTTCCAGCAGATTTTTCCACCAGTCCACACAGTGCTAGCTGAAAGAGATAGTTAATCCCAGACCTGGAAAACTCGAACAACTCAGTTTAATTATTCTATAAAATGAGAATGTTAGTTTCAGCAATACCCATTGCTCATCATTCTAAATACTTGTGGATAGTTATTGTGACTACTATTTAAGAATTAAATTGGCACTCCACATGTTTAGAAGAAAAAAAATGTTTAACTTGAATTTTCTCATCTCTGTTTTGTAGTGACATTACTAAGCTGTGTAGTTGATGAGTTTGACTGAGCAAGTCTTCTTTTATATTTACCGTTTATTTTTCATGTCCATTAGAATGTGGTCTACTACTTGATGGATGCTTATATTTTTTCATAGTCTGCCGTTGTTTTGGATTAGTATGTTTATGAGTAGAATACTAGAAAGTAATCTATGGTTGACAGGTTAGCAAAGTAAGAAGCAATTAGTTCAGGATACAATTCCGACATGCACCGACAAGAATTGCGATACCATTAAGTAGATTCGACCTATGTTGTATCCTATGAAGTCTACTAAAGAACAAGCAAATTTTTAGTGGAGAACCACTGCATGAGCCAGATGACACATTTTCAAAAAAAGTCTCACACATTTAAAAAAAGAAACTCTCATACTACAATTATAATCATGCCCTGGCTTGAGACTTTTGCTTACATATTTCTGAGAAGCATCGATGATCACTCTAGATGCAGTGTAAAAATATTGTCATCATGGATAAGCCTATGCAATGGAATATAAATGAAAAAAGCAGAAACAAGAAAGAATCTTGGAAGAACAAACCATTCATTTGGTTGATACCTCTGCAATAAATTTTCCTTAGAAAAATATGAAGGAATCTACGATAATATGTTTTGGCTTCCTTTTCATTGAGGCCAATGAAACAATGAGGTCTTGAAAGTTTTAGAAACGAGCATTTGGGAAAGTTATCTAACCCATGAAGAATATATTCATTAACCTTTATATGGACACTGAATTACTAACTTATGAGATTTTTTTTGGCAAATGATACAAAATGATTTTAATGAGAAATTTATATATATTCATTGCGTTTTCATTATGTGTAATTTGTCATAATATTTTGAAAGAGTGGATGTGACTTGGAAAACACACAGGTTATGCCTTTTGTGATCACCAACAACAAATTCTTATTGTCAACTCACTTATTTCAACCCTTAATCTACGGTCTAACATTAAAAAAGGAATGAAAAATACAGTATCAAAATGTTCATCAACACACCACAACATGGAAACATTCAAAACAGAACACACAAACAAGATTGAATGCACAATGACACCAAGTTTGCCTTGGAAGAAACCCTAATTGGGTGTAAAACTCTTGCAAGAGTATTCCAAAGGCATCTCATTCACTATCTTAGGCATCTTTACAAGTTTACTGTTTTACATTTCCGTCCAGCCTAATTGAATCTTTTACAACATTTACAAACTCCTTCGCATCTGTTCTTCAACCTTTGCAACTTTGAAATCCTGACTTTCGTACTTACCCATGTGATTTGAATGGAAAAAGAATGTTTTACTCTCGAGCCAGCCCTGTAGAATTCATGTTTACAACAGATATAATATTGCCACGTTCCTCCATGGACCAAAATAGAGAAAAGTATATGAAATGAATAAATTCAAGTCCAAAAACCCTTTGCATTCCACTCATTGTCTGTATCAAAACATTCTGTCTGCTTTCACCAGTATGAAATTGACAAGGCATTTTCTTGTTTTCTGTTTCCTCAAAGCATTCACTACAGTAGATAGTGCAATCACCTTGACATTTATGAGTTCAGCATGGAAAACACTCATTCATCACCTGTTGTAAGTGGTGATCTTTCCATGCTGCTGTTTAAACTTAATGCTGATGATTGCAACCTGAATTAATGGTCATCGAGATGTTCTGGATCATCCCTGCTATCCTCCAATGCATGTCACAAAATGTCATGCATCATGAAACATCAATTTTATGACAGAAAGAGTCTCCTATTCATATGTCCTAAAGTGAACCTCCATATGACCACATTGGTCCAGCTTAAGTGACCTGAATTTTTGGATCAATATGAGTGTCATACAAAGGAGTCACAATCCATTTATAGTGGCTGAGTCAGCATGACTGCACATTCACATGGATGCTATTTCAAGGGAATTATCTTCTGCTGTTTTAGATGTGATTGTCTGCCTAGCTTAATTATGTTATTAGTTAAGACAAAATCTTTGTAAATTAACTCAAGGAATTTTGGAATAGATCTACATAATACACAGAGTGATGCAAGTTTCTAATTCAACAAAAATCTTAAGTGGTGGTTTGCAACAAGGTATGAACATCTAATCAAAGGATATTATAAAATAATTTTTATTAGATTCTACAATTGGAAATGTGCTAAAAAACATATATGCAAATTATGAAAGCATGAAGAGAGTAAAATTCATGAGGATTATGATCTTCTCGTGAGTAAAATTGTAATAAAACACATGAAAGTTATAGAAATACTGTAGGCTATTGATACTCAAGATAGATTAGTAGTCTTATAGTGTGAAATATACTTGAAATTACCCTATCATTAAAAAATTGGATGGAAACCAAATGAATTCTGAGTTTCACAGCACAATCCATTTGATGGCCTTTGGCTTGATATGAATGAGGTTTCCAACTTCTGCAGTGGAACTACATGTTCCTTGCCAAAAGCTGGGAATTGCCCAAGAAAAGACACACAGACAGAATGCTGTCTAGTGTGCAATGATGCCAATATTACAAAGCGGGACGATGCCCCTTTCAAAATCAACAATTCTGGAATCCTCAGACCACTGGGAAACAAAACTCTGGCTGCCAGTGCAATACATTACAATGGTGTCTTGGAATACAATGTGCATAATCTATATGGGCTCTCAGAGGTCATTATGACCAAGAAGGCATTGAGATCAGTACTAATGAAAAGACCCTTCGCACTGACCCATTCTACCTTTGTTGGATCTGAAGTCCACGCCACACATTGGACAGGGGATAATGCTGCAACATGAGACGATCTTGGGTACTCCATACCTACAATTCTAAATTTTGGAATGTTTGGAATCCTCATGGTGGGTGCTGATATTTGTGGTTTTGCACAAGACGCAACAGAAGAACTCTGCAATAGATGGATTCAACTTGGTGCATTTTATCCTTTTTAGAGATCATTCCAATAAGAATTCAGTTCATCGAGAGCTTTACTTATGGAAGTCTATAACAGAGCCTGCAAGGAAAGCATTAGGTCTACAATAGCACCTTCTTCCATATGTATACACTCTATCTTATGAAGCACACACCAAAGGATCTCCAATTGCGAGGCCTCTGTTTTTCACATTCCCCCAGGACATTTACACATTGGGTATCAGCACCCAGTTTCTTTTAGGAAATGGAGTTCTAGTCTCCCCTGTTCTTAAGGAAGGAGCAAGGCCTGTGGATGCTTATTTTCCAAAAGGGAAGTTGGTACAGTCTGCTTAATTTTTCAGATTCTATACAGATGGAAAGAGGTTCACATCTAAGGCTTCAAGCTACATTACATACCATCAATGTTCATGTATATGAAGGGACTATATTGCATGTGCAAAAATTGGGTATGACAACTAGAGAAGCAAGAAAAAGCCCATTCAGTTTGGTGGTGGCAATGGGCAGCAGGCTGGAAGCAAATGGGGAGTTATATTTGGACAATGGATAAGATTTGAAAATGAAATTGAAGAGCGGCAAATCAAGTTTTTTCAAGTTCCATGCAAATGTTGAAGAGAAAAGTCTTTGGTTCATTCAACCAATATATTCTTTGCGGATATGAGTCTGTGGGTCCCTGTGGAAAGCGTGAAAGCAGGATTTTGTGTCACGTGGAGGGCTAGCGCAAGAGCACAATGGAAGCATTGAAAGGATCTGATCGCTGATGCGCGACTGACCCGTGATCCACATTAATAAAATTAAAAAATAGTGCTAAATAAATTGGCACTAGCATTTATGCAGCAAGAAAATTCATTTATTTTATAGGACGATTAACTGAGCAACTGCAGGAAGACATGATAGTCATAATTCGATCTATATTTGGATAATAAAGTAGATGATGATAATTTGCGAGAGAATAAGCTTTTTAGTGCACTGATTTAGTGATTCTCATGGCTACAGTATTGAAGTTTTCCAAACAATTGTAGTTTCTTACCCAAAACAAACATCATAGATCTCTGTCTGAAGGCTAAATGGCAACAAAACAGAGTACCAGAATAAATGGAAAAGTGAGAAAAAAAGAATCAGTTAAAGAGAAAACTAGAAAAATGAACAACTTTTTTTTATTAGGTATAATAAAAATAGGGTCATAAATGTCCCGACTATAAATTAGAAGCATTTGAACATTCTCTCATAGTTCGTGTGACAACAGACAAAATCATGAGGGAGAAGCTACCACTAAATGAACGTAAAATTCATCTCACAGTTCAAATTATCTCTGCATTAGCAAATAAATAGGGATTTAACACTAGGTATTACAATAATATTGTACAAGAAAACAACCATGTAGATAAAATTACAGATCCAATTCCTTTATTTAACAGATAACAACATAATTGTTTTAAAATAAAACACAACAAGAAATGATCCAGAATTGTGAAGAAATAGACTTCACAACAAACACCAGTCTAACAGTCTAATCTTATTCCATATGCACAAAAGAAAACCCTATTAATGACCACAAACCGAAGTGCAAATCAGATGGAAAGGCGGGTAGCAGAGATCACAACGCCATCTAAATCAGCATAACACCATTCTCCCGGAACAATTATGGTGCCAGCAATGTTGAGCGGGACATTGATTTCTCCGTGGCCCTTCTTATTCGATCTCAGAGGGTGCGCTGCCAGAGCCCGGACTCCAATATCACAGCTGTTAATTTCATGGACATCACGGACGCAGGCATTGAGGACGATGCCACTCCATCCGTTAGTGTGAGCGAGGTTAACGAGGTGGCCGCCAAGCAGAGCGCAGCGGAGGCTGCCGCCGCCATCCACCACCAGCACTCTGCCCTCCCCTGGCCCCGCCACCATCTCCCTCACTTTCACATTGTCTTCAAACACCTTCACCGTCGCTATGCTACCGCTGAATACTGGCCTGCTTCCGTATATTTGGAACATCGGAGGCAGAATCCTCACTCGCCCATCTCTCGCCCGATCTTCGTACGCGTCGCACAAATCTGTTGTCGCCATGGTTAGCAATCGCTTCTGGACTGCAACATTATTTTTCAATCTGCCTAGAGCACCTTTCAGGCTGATCCTTATCATCGTATATTTTTGATTTTATCTATACAAACATCCAACATTCACACCGCCCATTCTCCGATCGATAAATCCCTCTAATGATAAGGAAAGGGCCTATAGTGGGTAGGGGTCTAATGGTGGGTATAGTGGTTAGGCTTAATATCCAATAAACTTACAATTAATATCTAATTGTAAATCACTTTTATCCATAAAGTACACAAATTGACAAATCATGTGATGCCACATCAGCACACCAATAATACATGACTTAGTGACCCATTATTGGTCTCACCTTCATTTTGGACCGTTTTGGATACCTTGACAAAAAGCACGCTGACCTGACACCATATTTGATGATGTGGCCTTGAAACCAATTTTTATAAGTGGGAGACTTGTCAAATAAGCCATTGTACAAATTTGGGATGATTTGAAATTTTCACAAAAGACTTTGAGACTTGTGAAGTTAGGGTGGCCCACTATAGGCCCCTCTCCCTTAATTATCTCCAATTAATCTTCATTGCTAAATTAAAAATATATTAAATTATTAAAAAATAATATTACATAATTTAAAATTAAAATATTATATATTAAATCATTAAAAAATAATTTTATTTATTTTAATATATAGTTGTATGATTAATTTAATATATTAGATGTTTATTTAATATAATATATAATATATATTAAAAATATATTAAATTATTAAAAAGATAATATATTACATAATTTAAAATTAAAATATCATATTATAATATTATTATCTAATATATTTAATTATATATTATATGTTGTATATGTTACATATTATATAGTATATATTGTAATATTATAATATGATGTTGAAATTATATATTAGAACCCATGTAGTATAACTCCTCTTTGGTGGGTGGCTTAGAGGAATTCCCTTTCAGTGGTTGCTTCATGTTTTGACTCTGGAGTGGTTTCTCTTTTTTCAAATATTTATGTGCCTAATGATCTAGCAAGTAAGATAATGTTATGGTCTCATATCAAATTCATTAGGTCTTTGGCTCCTTGTTGCCCTTGGATCCTTGCAGGCGATTTCAATTCTATTTGCAGCCTAGAGGAAAAGTTTGGAGGAGTAGGTCAATTGGGCCCTGCTTCATCCTTGATGTGTGATAATATCTTTGTTTTCAAGTTGGTGGATGTGAAGCCTGTTACTGGTACTTTCACCTGGCATAACAGAAGATGTGGGGAGAGCTCTATTTCAAAGAGATTGGATAGATTCTTGGTCTCGGATCATTGGCTTGGAGATTGTTGGGCTTCATCTTCTGAAATCTTGGGCTGGAAAGGATCAGATCATTGGACTATCAAATTATCATCCCTTTGGTTCTCTATCTCCAAGAGCCTCCCTTTTAAATTTCAGCTCATGTGGCTTTGTGATCCTAATTTGCACCAGTTGGTGGAGAGATGGTGGGCTGAGGGGAGACCTGCTTTTGGTACAGCCATGTTTTCTTTTTTCAAGAGGCTTCAGTTTGTTAAGTATAAGCTTAAAAGATGGAACATATCTTCATTTAGGAATATTTTCCTTGAGAAAAAGCAGATTCAGGCACAACTGGAAAGTATCACTTTCAAAATTAAGGAAGAAGGTATGATGGTGGATTTGCTGGAAAAAGAGACTAAACTTTCTAAAGATCTTGCTGAGTGGGAGTTACGAGAGGAGAATTTTTGGAAACAGAAGTCTTGGAGGGGGAAAAGAACACCTTTTTTTTCAATAACTCTGTAAAAGAGAAAAGGTATGGCAATTTGATCACCTCTATAATTTCAGGGCAAGGTGATCCTCTCTCTTCTTTCCAAGCCATTTCAGAGGAAGTTGTTAGATTCTTTTCTTCCCTTTTCACAGAGGAAAATCAGATGGCAAAGGCTGAGGAGGATTTAGTCCTTGATTGTATCCCCTAGGTTGTTTCTAAGGAAATGAATAACTTCCTTTTAAAGCCTATTTCTCTAGAGGAGATTGAGAGCATTGTTTTCCAAATGAAGAAGGGCAAGGCTCTAGGTCCTGATGGCTTCCCAATAGAGTTTTTTTAGGAGTTCTGGGATATCCTGAAACTGGATTTGCTAGAGATGGTCAGAGATTCTTATGCAAATAATCAAATGCTTAAGGCTTTTAACTCAACCTTCCTAACTTTGATCCCTAAAAAAGAAGGTGCCAACTCCTTTGACTCTTTTAGGCCTATTGCTTTTATGTAATTTTTCTTTTAAAATTATCACTAAGTTGATTGTAGAAAGGTTGAAAACTTGTCTGGCTTCCTTGATTTATCTGGAGCAAGGGGGTTTTGTCAAAGGTCATCAGATTGTGGATGGGATTGTAGTGGCAATGGAAGTTGTACTTTCTATGGTCTCTTCTAAGGAGAAAGAAATGTTTATAAAATTATATATGTCTAAGGCTTATGACAGGGTTCGGTGGTCATTTCTTCAGCGTATGCTTGTGGCCTTTGGGTTTCATCCTGATTGGATTTCTTGGGTCATGAGTTGTGTGACTACATCCTCATTCTCTATTTTGCTAAATGGCTCACCTTCCCCCACCTTTTTTGCTTCAAGGGGACTCAGGAAAGGTGATCCTTTATCTCTGCATCTCTTCATTCTTTTGGCTGAAGGTCTCGGTAGACTATTGAGACATTACAAGGACTGAGATCTTAAGGCTAGAGTTGGTGCCAAGGTTTAGACTCCCAATCCCACCTCCAGTTTGTGGATGATGTTGTTCTGATGGGGTTGGCGAGAATTGATGAAGCAACTAATTTTAGGAAGGCTCTAGATATCTATATGGTTGCTTCTGGTCAAAGGATTAATGAGGGGAAGTCCAGTATCATTTTCTTCAATACCCCTAAACTAATCTAGAAAAGGATTGCCCATATTCTTTTTTTTCAGATTGGGGACCTGCCTTTGGATTATTTGGGTATCCCACCTTATGTTGGCAATATGAATAAGAGGCACTGGCAGCACATATTGGAAAAATTTCGATCAAAGGTCAATCATTGGACTTTCAATTGGTTATCCTTTGCTGGCAGGTTGACTCTTTTGAAATCTATTTTGCAGGCCCTCCCATTGTGTAGGTTTATGGCATTGCCTACTCCTAAGGGTTTTCTTAAGGAATATGACTCTCTTTCTAGGAAATTCTTATGGGCTGGAAATTTGGAAAATCAAAAGTGGAGCTTGGTGAGTTGGGACCAAGTGTGCAAACCCAAGGAGTATGGTGGTTTGGGTCTTCAACAATCAAGTCACAATAGTCTGGTTCTTGCAGCAAAACTTTATTGGAGGTGGTGTACTCTGTCTGACCAGCCATGGGCTCAAATTCTAAACTTCAAATACCTAGGTGGAGTGGATGATGTGGACATTCTCTCTATGATCTTTGACAAGTTTGGTTGGCCCGAGTGTAATCTCTTTATGTGGCTTTTAAGTTTGAATAAATATCTAACTTGGGAGAATATAAGGAAAAGGGGATTTTTTGGTCCCTCGATTTGCTTTCTTTGTGGAAATAGTGAGGAGAGCTCTAGCCATATGTTCTTCCAATGCTCTTTCTTGACAAAAATTTGGAGATGGTGGTGGCATTTATGGAAGCGATCGTCGGTTTAGGCCTTGTCTCTCTATGATCTTTGGGTGAGCATGGGCCCTCCTCCGACTTTGGCTTCCTTCCTAGTGGCAGCTTGGGATTTAGGTCCCTCCTTAATTATCTGGCAGCTTTGGCTGGAGAGAAATAGGCGGATTTTTCAGGATCGAAGGTAGGTGGCCCTCAAATTTGGTTTAAGATTAAGAGTATGCTCAAGGAGACTATAGAGGCTAAGTTCAACCTGGATGAACTGCTGAATTTGAATGATGCTAGGTTATTCTCCCTCTTCGAACTGTCCAAGACGTCTGGGGCTCGGTCTCGGAGTGGGTCTTCAAAGAAGGTGGCCATGAAGGTGTATCATGAGGGTAAGTGGTGTTTTCCTCCTTCTGATGCTTATAAAATAAACATAGATGGTTCTGCTCATGGTAATCCTGGTGCTACTGGTATTGGTGGAGTGGGATGGGATAGTAGTGGCTAGGCCCAATTTTTCTTTTATGTTTATATGGGTGAACAGTCCAATAACCAAATGGAGGCCTAGGCTCTTTTTAAAGCTTTGGAGAAAGCTTGTGAGTTGGGTTGGAGGAAGGTGATTTGTGAGATGGACTTGATGATTCTTGTTTCTCTGCTAAACAACCAGGATTTCTAGAATTGTTCCTAGAGACTAGGTGTGATTGCTAGAAAAAATCTCAATTTGGCCTTGATTTTTGTCTCGATTTACTTTGTACATATTCCAAGGGAGTGGAACAAAGTGGTTGATTGTCTAGAAAAATGGGCTTCTGATGAGATGAGCGCTTGGTTAGTTTGGGGCTGGGGTCAGCTTGACCAGCAAAAATGTCAGCAACTGGCTCAGTTTCTTCATGAGGATCAATATGAGTAGGTGTGTGAGGTTGGTATGGTTGTATGCCCTTTGGTGTTGGGATGATGGCTAGAGGGGTGGCTTTGTGGATGTTTGGGATATCGCCTTTGGTCATGTTCTTGATATTTCTATGAAATTCAGGGGCCTCATGTCCCCATGCTTGTACTCTGGGTTTTTCTATCAATAAAATTTTCACCCCTCTTTAAAAAATAATAATAATATAATATAATATATTAAAAATAATTTAATAATATAATATATTTAAAATACATTATATATTTGAATTTTTTATTAGATTATTTTTTATGATAATAATTTTTAATTATATTTTAAGATATGACAAGTAAATAAATGCATAGAAAAATTAAAATGCAAGATTTTTAATTTTTCAAAATTCAAAAATTATCTTTCAATCTTATTGGTTAAAAAAAATTGAGCAATAAGGGCGGATTTAGGAATGCTCAGCATAAACTTTTTTATTGCATTTTTTCAAGGCACTTTTTTGTCACAAAGACCATAATCAAAACATATTTAGCTATATTCCTTTCCGCTACAAAGACCATAATCAAAACATATTTAGCTATTTTTTAGGAACAATTTTTGACTCTCAGTTTTTGAACATTAGGCCACAAAGACCATAATCCAAAAAATATTTAGTTATTTTTTAAGAATAATTTTGAACTCTTCAAAAGTTGTTTACTTGTTAAAAATCGTGAGCATAAAATTTTGTATGGCATTTTTACTAAAAGTGCCATGATGATATATTTTTTTTATGGAGACCCACATGTGGATCCTCTCATGTTTTCCTCAAGCATATCCTTGAGTTATTTTGGAGCATATTCTTATACACTTCTAAACAAACACATGACCTAGACATATATAAAGACAAAGAACAACATGAGGATAATATGACCCTAGTTGATAACATATCTCCCACTATTACACATGATATGCATGGATATGGGATGTGTTGAGAATCAATTTCATCTTATGAGAACTACCTCATTAGTGAAATGACTCATCCAAAAGAATTCATTAATGATTATTGTAGTGTAGAAAAATGTACACACACACACACACACACACACACACACACATATATATATATATATTCACTCTATGTTTGGGTCCCTTAATTTAATTGGACTTAATTAAGCCTCTAATTGACCCAATTATACATTTAAAAGCCTAATTAATTATGTTTTATGAAAGGGAAACTTGTATTAAACAATTGAACATTAATTAAATTGTCTTAGAAATTCAGTGTCCTAGATTTAGATCCTAGGCAAATGGGTCCTCCTCCTCCTTAAGTTGAGGATATCAAATTTTAATATGTTTTTGACAGAATTTTTATGATTCAAATTCTAACTGTAATCATCAGCCATTGATATTTAATTATCGGGAAATTAGAAAATTACCTACAAATACAAGGTCTTTTTATCATTTCAAATCGTAGAAGCAAGCTAGAACTTTTTGGGAGACTTCACAAGAGAAAACATTATTGTCAAAGGTGTTCAAGAGAAGATTTATCAATCTTCTACATTGGCATTCAATATCTCAAGCATCATGTCAAAGTTATTTGCATCTATGCATATTTTTGGAGCTAACATTGTGATGTAGGTTTCAAGCACTTAAACATCAATTCAAGCATCAAGATCATCATCCAATCAAGCCATTTCATTGAAGATCAAGACTTTGGAGAGATGTGTTAGACTTCAATTCTCTAAGGATATTCATTTAAGCGTTTGGAGAGTTGCAACAAGCTTGTGTTTATTAATCATTCCTTCTATCCATGTTTCATTTTATTTCAAGGTTTAATTACCAAAATGGGGTTTGACCAAGGCAAACCCCCTTTCACAAAAAAAAAAAAAAATCTCCTCTCGTTGTGCATGTGCAAGTTCATAGGTGAAGAAGGATTGGAATTGAAGATCCCAAAAGTTGTCAAGGTTGCAAAGTTGTCATTAAAGTTGTCAAGACACAGAATCTTACTTGCATAATTTAATTCCAACTTTTCGATAGTGAGATCCGAAAAAATCAAGAATGCAGATCCAAGAGCAGAGGACTATGAAATCAAATTCTAGACCCCTATATCAGGACTGATTCGCCCTAAGGCGAGGGTGTTGCCACAATAGTGTGTCTCACTTTTGGGATGTGCTGATTTTTTCCCGCAATCACTTTTTTTAGAAAAAACTAATGATTTAAGCCTTGAGAGGCTCCATCTAAAGGTTTTTAATTGAAAAGGGATAGATAAGACCCTCTTAGATCAAATCCCCTTGGATAAAATCCCTCTAATATTAAATCATACCTACAATGGAGTTTCCTTTGCACCTATCAAAATGTTGGCAAAAAACCACTTTTTCCTTACCTTTTGAGAGATTAAATAATGTCATTTAAAAATTATATTTTGCAACATTGTAGCCCTCGAAATGAGCTTTCCAACAAGTATAGTTTTGATATATTTTCATTTTATCATGTATTTAATTTTCATTTTTTACTAAACATAGGTTTTTCTTTGAACATCAAGCTCTTTATTATGCAGAGGTGGAAAAATACTAAACCATTATAAAAGAAATTCAAAAAATACCCATTCCCTAGGTATTAATGTCCTTGTTTCACCCAAAAAAGAAAAATTGAATTTTGATATATACACAACAAGTTAGGTTGTACGACACACACGTATGTCCAAATTATAGTTATAGTGACTTCAAAAATTAATTTTAAAAAAAATATGCAACAAAAAATTATGAAAAAATATCATTTCCCTAGATATTGATGTCGAGAATCTATATTTCAAAAATTATAATTTAATCATTAATTAAAAAAAAATTATGATGTATGACACAAATGTTACTTTCTGAAAATGTTGTTTTCTATTTAAACCAGCTATTAAAGGATCTATTGAAAGATTCATGATTTATTTCAAAAAAATTGAAAAAAAATATATTTAGAATCTACACACAAATTTCCACAAATCACTAGTTCACATCATCTTCAAATTCTTAACAGTTTAGCTGCTATAGGTCTCAAAAAATGAAGATTCAATTAAAAATATTTATGTAAATGTCCATCTTGGGAAAAAAGTGAGACAATATTGTGATTTCACCTGCAAATTTTTCCCAGGAGGACACTCAATAACAACTTTTGGTGATTGGTACATGTCAACTTACCCTTCTCAGATCTACGGAAAGTCTAATGTTTCTGATTGTGTTATGCTTTAAATTGATGATTCAAGTTTCACATTGCATAATTGAGTTCATTTGGTATTTTTATTTTTTCTCCCCAAAGTGCATTTTAAGCATATTTACCCCATCTTCAATCATAAGGAAATTTGCAAGATCTCCAATTGGGTTGACTCACCTAGGGTTGAAAGTCAATCCTACCATTAGGGGATCTCATTTCCTAATAAATAGGAGAAAGATAGGTTCATTACACCCCATTTTACCCATTCTATTTTTAGTAAATTATTGGTGAACCCTCATTTTGATGAACTCCATTGTTCACCATTTGATTTTGGTGAACCTGAAATTCTTGCACTATAAACTTTTTGATTTGGAGTTCATTAAAACCCTAAATCTACGATTTGCAATAGTTTGCATTGCATTGCATAATTAGTTTTCATCTCATTTAGGGTTTTTAATTTGCATTTTTCATTATTAAAAATCTGAAAATTAAAAAAATTTCATGCATATTACATTGATTTTGCAGAGTACTTGCATATTAGTGTATTTTCAGTCATTTATATTCACAAATTTGATCAAAATTGCATTTCAAAAAGTGTCACTTTGTTCATCATTTGTCACTAATTTCATTTGCATTAGGCCACCTAAATCTGGAGGTTAAAAGCACAAGGTTGTGTCACACTTTCGACCAACTAAATAGTTTTGAGTGAAAAAATTTCAACCTAAAACAGTTTTGGTCGAACCAGTTTCGCTCAAAACCACGTGGCCTATACATGGCATATCAAGTTTCAAGAGAAACCCTTTCGCTCGAAATCATAAAATTTGAATTTTTCCCTTCTTTTTTTTTTCCTTTGTCGCATCGAAATGTGGCTTATTTTATGTGTGTGGTTTTGATAGAAAGGGTTTCGGTCAAAACCCTTTCTACCAAAACTATCTATGTGGCATCCTAGTTGGCAGCCAACTCAGCTTTTTTCAGGATTTTCTAAAACTTTCAACTTCAACTAAGTATTTCTTCAGTAAAAATAAACTTAAAAAAATAAAAAGATACCTTTTTGAAGAGCTTGGAGTGGTGAATCCAACTATGTAATCTTTTTTATATTTTGACTAGTTTTAATATATTTTATTTTTAAAATAATGCAAGTAAGTAGTTAAAGTTAAAAAAGAGGTTATTTTTAAAAAAATAATAAAACATATTATTTTTTTTGAAAAATATATGGTGCACTAGATGAGAGAGTCTCTTCAAAAAGGTATAATTTATTTTTTGAAAATGATTAAAAAAATAGACAATAGTTGACGTCAAATGAAAACTATCAAATTCTGACAAGTTTGACTTTAAAATGTTATTACGAGGAAAATATACATCAAAATTTCAAAAAAAATAAAATTACATGCACTATATATTGAAGTTACCTATTTGGAGAAATTTTTTTGGGGGAAAATGAAAGTATTTTCTATTTGTTTCTTCACATCAATTGAACGTGTTCTTTTCCGAAAAAATTTAGCATTCCAAAATCTAGTCTTAAATTGATACAAAAATAATCAAAGCAATTTTAAAAAATTAGGAAAAATTACAAGAATAAGGTTCATCAATATTTCTACATTTTATTAGTTTACATCATTTTGAAATTCAAAAACATAAAGACCACTTTTACATGGTCGAAGTTCAAAATTTGTTTTGTTGCTTGTCGATTCCTTTATAAAGTGTGACACAGGTTTTTGCTTTTACCCTGGAAAATTTTGTCACTGAAACAACAATTTGCAACCTAAAACTAGGGATTCAAACATTAAGCAAGAAATTCAAGCTTTCATTTTTTAGATCCCTGACCCAGGACCCATTCGCCATAGGATGAGTCAGTCCCTATATAGGTTTTGTTTTAAATTTTTGGGCATTAATTTCCCTCTGTTTGCTTTGTTTTCTTTTGTTGTTAAATCTATGTTTCAATTTCAAAAATTAAAAAAAATTGTACTTTCTTGCATGAAGTTCAATTGGTCAAGTCAAGTGCATTGTTTGAAATCAAAATTGGCATTTAAAACATATCGTTTTAAGTATCTTGCATTCAAAAATCAGAAAATCTTCATATACAAATCTGAAACTTTGCATTAAATTATATCATGGACATGTATATGGGTAATATATGGAGGTCCTTGAGATCTTTGGTAGATGTTTTAAGTTGCATGTTTGGTGATAACCCTAAAGAAATTGAGCTTACTCATGAACCTTCACCTCTTAATGAATGTTCCCATGAGATGGATATCTTAGGTCAAGATTAAGATAGCATGCAACAATTCATACAAGACTCCCTACATAACCTTGAGAACAATACATCCTTTTATCCATCCATGCAAACACTACCTATAATCCCAACAATTGATATGTTTGACCTCTTACATCCTAAAATTGAAGCACAAAGAAATCCTCAACCATCAATCATTAATGAACTTGTTAACAATGACAATAATGATACTCTTATATCTTATGCTCTTTGAGTTACTAATACACCCATTAACTTAGAAGAGAGTTATTTTCAAGGCTTTAAGATCTTAAAAAAACAAGGATGTGACATAACAAATGAGCATGAAATCCACAAACTATTAGAGAAAATACCATATGGGGATACCAAGTGGTTAGGATATCAAGATCTCCCCCCCTTGCACATCTCCTAAGAGAAAAGGTGTTCACTTTGACAAGATCGTATCAAGAGACCAATTAATGACTCATAAGGATGATGGAATTACCTTAGCTCCTCCACCTCCACTTCCACCTCAACAAGTTTCCCAATCAAGAAAAAGACAAAGGCCTTATAAACTCAAGAAGTTGCAATTTCCTTGTCTTATGTTTGAGAATGAAAAAGCTTTACACACAATCCTTAATCAAGAACTTATAACATTTCCACCTATCAAGGAAAATAAAAAAGGAAAAAGTACAAACATGTCTCATTGTCAATATCATAGAACACTTGGACATAGCACTGATGATTGTTGTGCCTTAAAAAGAATCATTAGAAAATTTGAACCATTTTCACAGGAATATGATCGTATAATCCCTTAGCAATTAATTACTTTACTGCTTGCCATGTGATAGTTGTAGAATCATAACATACCCACTATTGCATGTTTTGCATTTACTTCTCGCCTGAATGAGAGAAGTGATAAGCACAAATTTAAATTTTGCACTTCTCTTGTGAAAAGAATTGATGAAGAGTAGTTTGGAGGAGGCAAAGAAGGTGGGTTTGGTTTTTACTTTCAATAGGGTAGAATTGTATAATGCTCAAGTTTTCCTAGGGTGGGGGATATTAATATCAATTATGGTAGGATGGAGAGTGATTAGAAAGACTTCATGATGAGTGCATTGAAATGGTACTAGATTAGCATATGTGGCATTGGATATGGTAGGTGTGTTTAGCATTTCTATCGACTGATAAAATGGTGGAATATTAGTAAGATTTGGAATTGGAGGAGGTTTCATTAGAGGAGTCAAGAAAACTTTCACCCTTCTTAGATGAGGTTCTTAAGGATCTCGAAGAGGAATTAGAAGTGGTGTTAAAGAAACAATAACTAGAGTTGAAGGAGGGGAAGAAGGAATTACCAAATCAAGAGGTGGCCATATCAAAGGAGGGTGTTTGGTATAAAGCACTCACATAACATTCTATTCATAGGCTAATGCAAGCTAACGATGGTTACTCTCATGTGCAAGTTGATTATATCAATGATGGGGACCATACACGACTATAGAAGGGGGATCACTCTACTATGATTGAAATTTTGTCTTCACTTTTGAAGTAAGAGGAAGGATAGTCCTAGTAGGTAGAGGACAAGAGATGTGGGTTGCACATGACATATCATGTGTTATGGGTTCCTTTCTTATTTATATCATGGAGGTAGTCAAAGGAATAGAAGGAACCACTAGAGGAAAAGGCATGAGTGTTGCATGGGAAAAAAAACCTCAATTGGGTTGCTTTCCTTTCACTAATAGATGTGTAGGGCAAGGAATAGTATGAGCCATAAGATGATAGAATATCTAAGGGGAAGATTTTCCCAACATAGATGCCTTTCCCTGATTGTCAATACTAGCATGTGGGAGAACATGAGACACCACCAAAGATTATAAAACATTAGGAGGAACAATAATTTTACCTTAATGGAGGACTATTATCCTTAGCCATTGGAGTGGTGGATATCAATATAGACGAATGGTGTTGTAGTTGGGTAATCAAAGAGGAAACGACCATCAAGGAGGAAGAAGAGGTATCTACAAAAGAGGATGTTGAAAAATCTATTTTCAATTTAGAACATGCTTTAAATAAAAAATTGATGTGAGTTTATAGAGATCCTAGAGTTAATGGCTAGAAATAACCAAGGGAAAATCCCCCATGAGACACAAATGATTTGTATATAGTGTGTTAGATAGTATGCATTTTTCCATTGTGAGAAAAATTTAAACATTTGTATACCATAAAGGTGACCGTGTTCATGGAAGTTGGCCATAGAATGCCCAATTAATTAAGTTTTCCTGAAAAACATAGTCAAAAGATAAATAAAAATTTATTAATAATCAAAGAATATTTTTACATTAGGTATCAAAGCTTGATTCAACTGCTAAACAGGCCTATAAAGTCCACCAGTCTTAAATAAATAAACAATCTTCTACTTACTAGTTCACTATGATTGAACTTCACATTTAGTATGAATCTAATAGTATTGAGTTTCTTAAATTGACTTTAATATTCTAAGAGTGATTGGCCAAATCTACCAAAATTGGTGTAAAAGAAATTTTAGTTATATGAATTGATATGAAAATCAAAGTATGTAGTGAAATTTTAGTGGTGTCTAGTGATTACTATTCCCCATTTTACCTTACATCACCAAGTGTTGGATTTGATCTACACAATATTATGTGAAGAATTTTGATGCATATGTAATAGTATCAAGAATCCTCATTATGGTATAAGCATGAATGGTTATGATCTCAAATTGTTGAGAACTTGAAGATACATGTTTTTAGTATGTTTGAAGGACCTATTGGGTGGTACAATCACATGGGGAAATTTTTAGCTACATTAATACTCATTGGTGTTGCCATATGTTCAAAATGAGATTTTTATTATACAACTCTACCATATAGAGAAAAGTTAAATTTAAGAGAGTGTATCAAGGTGTTGTAAATATATTCCATTCAAATACCTATATGAAGGTAGATACATTTTGAAGAAAGAATAAATGGACGACACCTTAAGAAATAAAACCTAAGTGAATGGAGTGTATTTTATTGCAATGAGTGGTCAGTGGTGCATGGTACTTTATTTCTTTGTAAGGATTAACATGTAAATTTTTGCACATTGTGGCATAAATGTTGACTTATCTAAAGAAAATCAACACATAAATTGAAAAATATATGATTGAATCCAATGCAAATGCATATGCAAGAGTGTATTTTTATATTTGCACCCTTTTAGCCTTAGAATTTGTTCTAAATTGGTGAAATTAGGAAAATCAAACTAATTGAGAGTTGATAATAGTGGTTTCAAAAAAAAATCAACCAATAACCCCACAAATAGGAAGAAATATATATATATATATAATGACCCCCATAGGTCAAAACATGATGAGCACACCAAAAAATTTGATTAAATGTAATTGTTAACACTTAGAATTTCACCCATGTTAAACCTATTGCTCAACATTCCAATGAAACATTGGATTGGCTTCAAGGTGTGGGACCTTGTTGTTTGAAGCCAAACCTCCAAATAAAAGGTTGGTTCCCTCTCTTAGCTTAGTGTAGAGCATTGATCCAGCTCGATACTAAAAATATACAACTAATCTTATCCTACTGATCTCTCAAGGAAAAGAGTAAAAAGGAAAATAATATGGGAAAGGTGATGCATCAAATTTTAGAATGTTTTCTTCCTTTCTCACCATAACACAAAGGAATGAATAAACTACTAGTAGAACCCACACAAATCTCTATTATATCAACTCCTAAAGGTGTGTATGAAAGTTAGAGCTTGACAAGAACTAAAAGGGAATATGAAATATCCACAATCAACTCCTAAAAACATTAACACAACATGACATAGAAGATAAAAAATAATCATTTGAAAACATAGGTAAATAACCTAAACGCATAGTGCAAGAAGTGAGAAGAGGTGAAAATAACAATATTTTTCATTCAGAGACATGGATCCCATTTACAAAGCAAGATTTGTTGAGATGCAAAGCTCTTGAAAAGAAAAAATAAAAAAGAACCCACATAATGATCATAATTTCCCTTTTTATACATCTAAAGGATGCTAAAGAGAGGGGGAGAACATGGTAGGGAAGAAAATCCTAACCACAACTAAACCTAATGAACTACAAACATATGTTCACCCTTAACTCAAGTTGAAGGGATGATAAATTAACCCTCACACCATAGACATGCCTCAACATTGATGAATTGAGGGTGAAGTGCAAAAATCTCCCACAAAATCTATTAAAAATATGGCCCAAGAATGGTCACTTGATAAAAAGGAGGTTTGTAATTTAATAAATGCAACATAGGCACCACTTTATGCCTTAGAATCTATGGAGAATGTATTAAAGTCTATTTTGGAGTTGCAACAAATCCAATTTGGTAGTTGTAGAAGTGATTGTAGCACTGGTGATGTTTTTGGTAGCTATTCCCATTCGTTCTCATATTTACTCTTCTCCCTAGCTTTGTTTCCCTGTATTCGATTGCCCTATCTTTATTTAGAGGTTATGACTCCACCGAGAACTGGGAACTCATCAAGGTTCCCATATCATGGTTCTTGGAACTTCAAAATTTTGACTATTCCTTCACTTCCCTTTGGTTATGTGCCTTTGTCAAGGGAAAGGTAGGAATTGAGAACCGAAGCCTTGATTTTAGGTTCCCGAGAATTCAGTGACCTTAACTCAACTGCCTTTGTTTCAACCTCAACCCCTTTGTTGCTTCTTTGAATTGGTTCCTTCTACCTTGTTAGGGTTCCCATGGGAACTAAGAACCATTGGTTCCTAGTTCTTATGGAACCTTCAATATCCTTCATGTTTAGGCATATTCCTTTGTCAAGGGTTTATGATGCCTATGGAATTTCCAACAAGGTGAAAAGGGGTGTCCCAATGGGCTATAGAGGTGACATGAAATGTCAATAGAAGTCATGTTTTCTTGATGCATTGCTATTGTGACATCACATGATATTTTTTTGGACCTATTCAACAAATCCCATTCAATTATAAGTGATAAAAATAAAGACTAAAAACATTAAAATACAATTAATAATTTTATACTTTATTATAAAGTTATAAATAAAATTGTTTCTAGAATTAAAAAATCCTTATATTTTATGATTTTCAGATTAAAAATTTTAGTCAAGTTGTAGAAAATGAACCAAAACAGCATCGCTCTAACCTATCAAAGACTCCAAAAATTCTTGTTGATATAGTGGAATATATCACTGGTGTGTTTGTAATTCTAAAACTTCTCTTACTTTATGATGTTATAAATAAGGTACTAAATATGTTTTATAAGTAATTCAACCATTGTTGCAACCCTTGGTTAGTCTAGAAACACTTGAGATGCACCCAATTGCAAAGCTTCAGGAATTGTGTCAAAGGTAGAAAAGACATATTGAATACAAAATATCTAGAATGGACAATATTTGAGTAGCTCTTGAAGTATTCATTCATGGGAAGCTAGTGGGAAGAGGGGAAAATGAAAGAAAAAAATTAAATGCCTTTCTCCATTTGAAGTAGAATATAAAAATCCATCTTCTCTAATGCTTTGAAATTGATTGTATTTTATTATAGAGAGTGGAGATCCATATCCATTGTATCTGCCAACATACCTAAACTAAGATGGGTTTTTGGGATGTTGTTGTCCATCGAACAAACTCATTCATGGCTATTCCATGAACTTATTAAAGGGTTGGTTGGTTTGTGGGTATTGCCCACATTCAATGACTGAACAAGGAATGATACTTTTATTTGTATTTTAAACTTGGGACATAATTTATTATTATTTTAATTCCCTTAAAATCTCCATAAGGTGAAGGAACTAGTTATTGAAAATTATTACTAATCATAAATATTTATTAAAATGATTTAAAAATAACTAGAAAATAAGACATCTTGCCACTTCACTTCATTGTGATTTTCCTTTGGAAAATAGAATTGTTTTAAACTATTTGTTTTTTTATTGATGCTCTCAAAAAATTTCATCTTAATTTTGGTGTATATTCCCTTAAGGAAAGAATCATTTCCTTGAGACTATGAAGATTTGAGAGGGCATAATCTACTCCTGGGAATTTTTATACTTCACCCATTCATAATGCATCAACCCCTACAGCCTTGCCCCATTCTATATTAAGATGGGTGGAATCAAAGAACATGGAAAATTTTGAATCCTCAACCTTGGCTAATCTAAGTGCAGTTTGGAATGCCTAAAATGAAGGCTCACAAACAATATGAGGCAATTTCTTACAATGATTAAGATTTTCAAAGCATATGATCCTATCAAAAATAGCAAACTCGAGTTTCTTTAACGTTCTATGAACATGGTCATTGTCAGCATAGGTGAATATTATTTTGTACTATGAGAGATTGAGTAACAAAATTTGAAGAGATATGTAAGACACCTTCATTTAGTAGATAAAGTTAATTTTTTCCCTAAAACTACAAATATTTGTTTGATACAGAAAGCTCTAGAATAAAACTAACCAATATCTATTACAAAATACTTAAATTAATATTAAATTCTTAACTCTAATTAAACTCTTATAGTAAAATTTTATATTTATTTATTTTTTAAAAAATTTAATAATAATAATTAATATAGAATTAAATAATATGATGATATAATATATATTAATGTTATAAAATATAATAAATAATATTTGTGTGATTCGTATTTTTTATATAAATTTAATTTATTAAAATTATTAATGTATTATTATAATTATAGTATTTTTTAAATTGTAATGTATATAATTATAATATTATATATAAGTATATAAGTTTTTGATAAGGAAAATAAGGTTTTGAATGGGCCCCAAAACCCTTTACAACAGAGAAAAGCTGCAAGAAAGACTAAACCAATAAATCCTGCAGTCCAAAAAAACCAAAATGTTGACAACAGAAATAACCAGGAAACTCATTAGCAATCCCTACAACAAAACATCAGCAACAAGGCTTACCAAGCAAAAGAAACAACAAAGTTGTACAACAATTTTTTAAGAACATTGGTTGAGGCCATATTTTCCTCAATGACCCCCTCATGCATCTCCATCACATCCTTGAACTCCTCAAACGAAATAGCAGCCCTTTTCTTGGTATTACACCACGTTCTAAAAAATAGGCCAACATCCATATTCTTCTCCACAACATGACCAAAATCCTCAGTATTCTCCACCAGATTCATGCAATTAACATCCTCCATGTCCTTCTCTAGATCACCCAGATCCAGAGACTTACCAGTCCATTTTATGGCTTTCTCATTTAAAACAGAGAGGCCCTTAGCAGTCAATTTCAAGGAATTGTTGTTGATGTTAACCATAGTCTTCAAATCATCAAACATCTTACTAATTTTCTCCTCAATATTAACAAACCTCTCCTCAGAAGTCTTATGGACAACTAATTTCAGGGTAGTAATCCTCTCCTCATGAGTTTTACCAAGATGATCACCATCAATAACAAGTCTATCAAGCATAACATTCATGGTCTTAACCTTACCTTTGATCTGCCATTCCTTATGTTTGCTATGCACCAATGCCACACAAACATCTTTCCAATTCTTAAGCTAAACATTGAGCTCCTTAACTTTTGAGAAAAGCCACTTCACCAACAAGAGCAAGTTGTGAGTTCCATCCTCAACCATCCTACAAAACATGCCCATGTTAACCTCATCCCAAATCACCGATGGCATAGCTTGAGAATCAACAGTCTTGATGGGATCCTCCTGAGCCTCCTCTTTATCATCCATTTCCTCCTCAATAGGGGAATCATCCACTTCAATCACCTCAACTTTAACCCGGTGCTTGTCTTACATGTTCGCCAAGTTCACCAAAATTTCCAGCCTCTCTGCCTTCACATCACTCCCCTTAACCTGCTTAGTGCCAATAGGAGAGACTAAATTATCCTGGTTAGGGTCAACCTCTTTTGAACACACCAAACCCTCATTCCCCTGCACAATATCCTCCATAGGATGCTTAGACCCTGGGAGGCCGTTACCTACGCCATGATTAAATATAAGTTATAAGTTATAATTTAATAATAAATAAATTATATAATATTAAATATTTTAAAATGTAATATTTTTTATAATTTATTTTAAATAATTTTATATTAATTTAAATTATAATATTTTAAAAAAATTAACTGTTATTAATTAAAATAATAATATTATAATATCTAATAAATTATTATTAAATTAGTAAATATTATAAGGTTATTATTTAATGTTAATGTAATATTATATTAATATTATTTGGATTATGATTAAGTTAAGGATTAGGGTTAATGGAAGTGAAGGGTTATGATAAGGGTTATGATAGAATTAGTTTTAGAATTAGATTTAGGGTTTTTGATAGAGATATAATTAAGCTTAGGGTTTGGATTACGGTTGGATATTCAAATAAGATTTGAGTTAGTATACATATATTAAAGTTGGGTTTTCTAATAGCCTTAGAGTTATACTTGGAGATAGAATTTTAATTAGAGTTTTTGTTAAGATTACATTTTGAGATAGAAGTAGAGTTTAAATATTACATAAATTAGGATTATGGTTAGAATTAGGATTGGAGTTAGGGTTGGAGTTAGAATTATTGAATCTTAAGCCAATCCTAACCCTAATTAAAATTTAACCCTATTTGAATTGTAACCCTAACCCTAATTAAACTATAATCATAACTCTAACCCTAACCCTAACCTTATTTAAATTCTAACCTCAATCCTAACCCCAATCTCAACCCTAACCATAATCCCAAAACTTTATCATACAACCCTAACCTTTATTTAACAATAATTGAACCCTAACCCTAACCCTAATTAAACCCAATCAATTTAATTATAACCCTATTTGAATTCTAACCCTAACCCCAAGATTTATTTTAGAACGATAACCATAACCCTAACCCTAATTTAGTCTTAATACTAACCTAAAATTAACTCTAACCCTAATTGAACCCTAACATTAACTCTAAGCCTAACACCAACTCTAATCCTAGCCCTAACTCCTAGCTTTATCCTAAAACATTAACCTAACATGAGTTAAACCCTAACCCTAACCTTAATTGAACCCTAACTCTAACCCTATCTTAACCTTAAAAATATAACCCTAATTGAATCAAACCCTAAGCTTAACCCTAAATGAACCCTAACCCTAGCCCCAAGCTTTATCTTAGAACCCTTACTCTAATCTAACTTTAATTAAATCCTAACACTGATTAAAGCATAACCGTAGTTTAAGCATAACCTTAATTGAACACCAACCCTTATCCTAATTAAACACTAACCCTACATTAATTCTAATTGAACTCTAATATTAAATGAATTGTAACACTAACCCTAGTTAAACCTTAACCCTAACCCTAATTGAATCATAACCCTAATACAATGTTAACCCCAACTATAATTTAATCATAATCTTAACCCTAGTTAAACCCTAATATTAATTAAATATAAACCCTAATCGTAACCATAATTAAATATTAATTGAATGTAAACTCTTATCATAATTATAACTGTAGTTTCCTAATCCTAATTGAATTCTAACCCCAACCCCAACCCTAACCCCATCCCTAAACTTTATCATAGAACCCTAACCTTAATTAAACATCAATTGAACCCTAACCCTAACCCTAGTTAAATTTTAACCCTAATTAAACACTAACCCTAAGACTAATTAATACCTAACCCTAACCCTAACCCTAATAAAAATCTAACTCTAACACTATCCCTAATTGAATGCAAATCCTAATTGCAACCCTAGCCCCAAGATTTATTTTAGAACTCTAACCCTTACCCTATCAAACCCTAATTGAACCGTAATCCTAACCCTATTGAAATTCAATCCTAATGGAATTCTAATCCTAACCTTAAACCTAACTCTAACCCTAACCTTGGTTGAATTTTAACCCAAACCCTTATCCTATTTCTAACCCTAACTCTTGTTTTAACCCTAACCGTAATTATTAAAACCTAACCCTAGTTGAACCCTTACCCTAACCTAACATTAACCCTAACCCTAATCCTAATTGAACCATAACCCTATCCTAGTTGATTCCTAACCTTAACCCAAATCGTAAACCTAACCTTCACCTCAAACTTTATTCTATAATCCTAACTTTAACTCTAACCCTAATTGAACCCTATCATAACCCTAACCTTAATTAAACCATAATCAAGAAGCCTAACTTTAACATAATTTTAACCCTAATTGAACTCTAATTGAACCATTTTGAACCCTAACCCTAATTTTACCTAAATCCTAATTGATCCTTAATCCCAACCCTATCCCTAATTCAATGCTAATCATATTTTTTCCTTAAATCCAATCCTATAACTCCTAACCCTAACCCTAACCCTAACCTTAACCTTAACCCTAATAGAAACCCAACAATAACTCTAACCCTAATTGAACCCTAACCCTAAACCCAAGATTTATTTAATAAACCTAACCCTTACCCTAAACCTATTCAAATTCAACTCTAATTGAACCCAAACTATAACCCAAACCCTAATTGAACCCTAATGTTGACCCTATTGAAATTCAACCCTAATTGAATTATAATATTAATCTTAAACCTAACCCTAACCCTAACCTTACTTGAATTCTAACCATAACCCTTTAACCATAACCCTAATTCTAATTCTAACCATAACCATAACTCTAACTCTATTCATAATTATATTTCTAACACTAACCCTAATTCCTATGGAAACCCTAATTCTAAGTGTACTACTAATTGAATCCTAACCTTAATCGTAATTAAAACCTAACTCTATTTGAACCCTTATCCT
Organism: Sequoia sempervirens; assembly: GCA_007258455.2. Taxonomy (NCBI): domain Eukaryota; kingdom Viridiplantae; phylum Streptophyta; class Pinopsida; order Cupressales; family Cupressaceae; genus Sequoia; species Sequoia sempervirens. The sequence goes on along the minus strand of VDFB02379711.1, from coordinate 149,877,695 downwards.
AACCTATCATTAACCCTAAGCCTAACCATAATTGAACCATAACCCTAATATTTACCTCAAAATTTATCCTATAACACTAACTTTAACCCTAACCCTAATTGAACCCTACCCTAACCCCAACCTTAATTAAACTGTAATAAAAAATCCTAACTCTAGCATATCCTTAACCCTAATTGAACTCTAATTGAACCCTAATCCTAATTGAACCAAAATCCTAATTGATCCTTTACCCTAACCCTATCTCCAATTCATCGCTAATCCTAATTGATCCCTAACCCTAACCCTATCTATAATTGAACCCTAACCCTAACTATAACCCTAATTCTAATTCTAACCCTAACCATAATTCTAACTCTTCATAATTCTAATTCTAATTCTAACACTAACCCTAATTCTAATGGCAACCTTAATTCTAATCATACTACTAATTGAACCCTAACCCTAATGTTATTTAAAACTTATTTTTATGTGTAATAATAAGTTTATTATATTTTCTTTCTATTTAACTTAATGATTTTAAATTGATTTTAGATGTGGTCTTTATAATTAGACTGTATATTTAAGTAGTTATATATTTATACAGTAAAATATTTAGTAAAGTCTTTAATTTATAATATTTATTTGAGATATATATTAATTTTGAATAAAATATAATATGAATGGACTATAAATTTAATAAAGTTTTTTCATACTTAATTTTGGAAACTTTTGTGGTCAATAAAGTTAGGAATAAATTTTTAAAAAGAATATGTTTTTCCATTTCTTTATAATTTTCTTTCTATTCTATTGAAAAAAAAACAAATAACATAACTTTCATTTTTAAATATTTTCAATATTTTTTGATTTCAAGTATATTAATTTAGAAACTTACTTTTATATGCAACAATAAATTTAAGAAAGTTCTTGTATATTTAATGTTCTAAATTTTAGAAACTTCTTTTTATGTGTAATAATTTAATATAGTAAATTTGAATGGAATATAAATTTAAAAATGTTCTTTCATACTTAACTTTGGAGACTTTTGTGATCAATAAAGTTAAGAAATGGGAAAGACATGAAAGAATAAGAAAGTAAACCAACAATTCTAAATCGCATACAAAATCTTTTCAATTTATGTTCATAAAATAAAAATATATATATATTTTTAAATAATTTGAAAGAGGAGATGAGGAAAATTGTGAATAAAAAGAAGCTCAATATTTATCTCTAATGATCTAATACTTATTACAATATGTTTCCCTCGTAATCTTCTCTAAAATTAACTAACTTTTCATCTCCATGAAGCAATCTTAAAATGATTAAATTTTAGATTCACCAAAATATAATTTATTTAGACTTTGTATGACTATTTATTTGTATTCTCTAAAATAAACTAAACCTTATCTCTTATCAATAAGACTACTTAAAGTAGAATTTTTTTTACCTTAATCCTTTATTTTCTATTCTACACAGGTATCATGACTAATATCTTCAAGTTGAATTTGGGTTAGGGATACAATCCAATTATGACTATTATTCGACTAGGGTTCGAGTTAGGGTCATTTAGAGTTGAATTTGGGTTACGATTTAATAAGGGTCAGGGATAAGGTTTAGGTTCTATTAGAGTGAATTTGAATTAAGGTTTAATAAGGTTCAAGGTTATGGTTAGGTTTCAACCAGGGTCAATGTCAAGGTTATGATTCAATTAGGGTTAGGATTAGTGTTCAATTAGGATAAGAGAATTAGGATGATGGTTATTTTAATGGTTAGGGTTCAATTAAGTTTTAGGGTTAGTTTTAAGGTTCAAATATAGTTAGGATTTAATAATGGTTCAATTAGGGTTAGGGTTAGGGTTCAATTAGCATGAAACTAGGTTTCTAGAGTTCAATTATAGTTAGGCTTAGGAATAAAGTTCAATTAGTGTTTGAACTAGGGTTAGAATTAAGGTTTAATTAGGTTTGGGTGACAATTTAATTAGGATTACGGTTCAATTAAGGTTAGGGTCCAATTATGTCGAGGGTTTAATTAGGGTTAAGGTTTAAGTAGAGTTGCAATTAGGATTAGATTAGGATCAAGGTTCAATTAGGGTTAGGGATAAGGTTTAATGAGGGTTAGGGTTAGGGTTTAATTAGGGTTATAGGATAAATTTTCAAGTTAAGGTTATAATTAAATTCTAATTAGGGTTCAAATAATATTAAAGTTATGGATCAATTAGGATTAGCATTTAGGTTTAATAGGGGTTATTGTTTAATTAGGTTTATGGTTTTATTTAGCTAGGGAGGATTAGAGTTCAATTACTATCAAAATTAGGGTTATAATCAACATTCAATTAGGTTAGGGTGACAATTTAATTAGGATTAGGGCTCAATTAGGGTTAGGGTTACATCTAAGGTTCATTTAGGGTTAAATTAGGCTTCAATTATATCAGGTTTAGGCTTTAATTAGGATCAAGGTTTAGTTAGGGTTATAGGATAAATCTTCAAGTTAAGGTTATAATTAAAGTATGATTACAATTCAAATAGGATTAGGGTTAGGGTTCAAGATTATTAGGGTTGACATTAAGTTTATATTAGGGTTGGGGTTAGCATTGAATTAGGGTTAGTGTTTATTTAGGGTTATGATTAGGGCTATGATTAAATTCTAAAACAAACACTAATTTTAATTATAAGCCTAATCATAAACCCTATTTATAACCTTAAACCTAAACTTAACTGTAACATTAATTGTAACTTTAACCCTAACCCTAACCCTAATTCTAAAACTAACACTAATTCTAATTCTAACCATAACCCCGTCCATAACCGTAATTTTAACCTTAACCCTGACTCTAATTAGGTCTCTAAACCTAACCCTAACCCTAACCCTAATTCTTACCCTAACCTTAATCTTAATCCTTACTCAAATCATAACCCTTACCCTAATTTAATTTTTAAACCAAACCCTAACCCTAATTCAATCTCTAACCCTAAATAAACCCTAGCTCTAACCATGATTAAACTCTATCCCTAAATGAAGCCTAGATCTAACATAACCCTAGCCCAAATATTGATGCTAACCCCAACCCTAACTCTAACCTAACCCTAACCCTAACCCTAACCCTAATCCTCATCCTAATCCTAATCCTAATACTAACCACAATTGTAACCCTTATCCTCATCCTAATCTTAATACTAACCATAATCGTAACCCTAATCATAACCATAATCATAACCCTAATCCTCATCCTAATTCTAACCACAACCCTTCATCTAACCCTAACCCTACCCTTAATTCTACTTATATCTCTAATCATAACTTGAACCCTAATATTGATGCTAATGAAAACCCTAGCCCTAACCTAACCCTAACCCTAACACTAATCCTCATCCTAATCCTAAGCCTACTAATAACCCTAACCCTAACCCTAAGCATAACCTTAATCCTCATCCTAATCCTCAAACTAACCCCAACTCTACCCCTAATCCTAATTTTATCTCTAAGCCTAATATTGATGCTAAACCAACCCTAGCTCTAACCTAACCTTAACCCTAGCACTAACCCCAACCCTAATCCTAATTCTATCTTTAGTTCCCTAGCCCTAATTTTGATGCTAAACCCAACCCTAGATCTAACCTAACCCTAACCCTAACACTATTCCCAACCCCAATTCTAATTCTATCTCAAATCCTAACCTCAACCCTAACCCTAATTCTAATTTTATGTCTAACCTTAGCCATAATCCTAATGCTAATTCTAACTCCAACCCTAACCCTAACCTTAACCCTAATCGTAATGCTAACCTCAACCATAATCCTAATTCTATCTTTAACCCTAACCCTAACCCTAATCATAATCCTAACACTAACCCCAACCCTAACTCTAAATATAACCCTAAACCTAACCCTAAGTTTGACCCCAACCCTAACCCTAACCCTCATCCTAAATAATTTAAAGTTTTCAATGTTGCACCACGAATGCTACTAGCATATATATATTAAATTAATTTAATATATATAAAATACACTGAGAGATGTCCTTCTCGAGGTGCCTATTACGCTTTTATATGAGAAATTGATATAAAAATAGGCTCCTCGAGAAGGGTATCTCTCAGCGTATTTTATATATATTAAATTAATTTAATATCTATATGCTAGTTTCTATTCTACACAGGTATCATGACTAATATCTTCAATTATTTTCTGTGTGAATAGCAATCTATCCTTAAAACTCTTATTTTTTCACTTCTTATTGGAATAATGACAACATAAATATTACATTGAGCCAATGTACAGTAGTTAAAAAACACAAATTCCAAACTAATGGAATAAGATTGTAAAAAAAAGGTCAAAAATTAAACAAAATGAGAACGTTTTTTATATTCAACATGTGTTACTCTAAAGGTAAAATTGTTGTGCAAACTTTCATGCAACAGTAAGAAGAAAAATTATATCAATTACTTTTTTTCAAAATTTTAGAAAATTAAACAAAATAAGTTGACATTAAGCTCCATACAAAACCTAAAAGGTGCAACAACATATTCTTCTTAAGACCTTTTCTTTAGTGCTAACCATGGAAATTATAGCATTAAAATGTTCAATGTTTTATAAGATACTGTGTCGCCAAAAATTGTATACTCTTGAAGGAGACAATTTTTTGATTAATTTATCACCCTTGCATTAATCACCCCTTAAAAATTGCATTTACAGGCCCCTAATGCTCATTATTTTGGACTTTAAGGCCTATTCCACTCTCAAATCATACAAATTGTTGGCCTCCTACAATGATCTAACAACTAAGCCCTTACAGTTGTGATTCAGAGATTGGACATCTAAACTGAATAGTCATTCAATCATCATGAAGGTGCATTTAACTTGTCAACCCAGGGATGTGAACTTGAAATGGGTCAGCACAATATGTGCACTAAGGATCCAAAGTAGCCATATTCATTCTATAGCTAAGAAAAACACAATGTTGAAGGTAAATTGCTTAGAAGGAAATAACATAAGTGTTGAACATCAACCAACAACTATGCTAAGCTGAAATGCATGATAGAAACAAAAATCTGAGCAAACAAACAGGAAACTCCTATGTCTTCTTTGGTTGCAGGAACAGTCACAGAATGGAATTCTAGTGGTTGTAGGAACAGTTAATGCTATATTCTTAACTAATTGCTAAACAGAAAGTAATAACTAAACTAAACTAAAGGACGGAATGCTCACCAAGTGGGGCCCCTTGGATGAGTATCCTCTAAAACTAATGTAAACTCAGATGCACAAACTTATAACTTCATCTTATTCATTGGAAAACATGAGTACAATAGAGTAGCATAGTTGTATTGTTGAAAACTAAGAATGCAAGTACATCATCAGATCGTGCAACCTTCTAAGAAGGAGCATCCAGCTCTTATTTATAGGAAAAGAAGCTAATAACTAAACAAGGCGGTCAACTCCATGAATTGGGAGGATTCCACTTTAGGGAAAACAAAGAAAGTGGAGAGGCGGTTATGCATGCATGGAATTTGGTCAGACGTGCTTGCCTCAACGCAGATTTAGCACAACGGTAACGCCCATATTTGCTCAACAATAATAAAGATCATTTACAAGGCAATTACAACTCGATTTGCATGAGGAATCTCCCGTCGTTGACCTCTTTGAATGATTTCCTTTGTTGACCTTTGCATGACCACTTTGTTAACCGTTATGGTGAATGACCAACTAGCGAAATCTTCTCAATTTAGTGGCGTTGAATCATATCTACATGGCAATATTAGTACGCACAATAATTGCATATATGTAACTATCTTAAAGAACATTCATTAATCCACATGTAGAATTAACACAAATAGTCCATATAACATGTCAATGTCATTAAAGATTTGCAGAGATAAAATTAGGCCCAATGTTAATGGTTTTGAGGAAATATCAACATTCAAACATCAAGGCTCATGACAATTTCAGGAAATAGATCATAAATTCTACCAAAATTAAACCATAAACTAGACTCATCATTCCCCCCCAACCTAAGGTTTTGTTGGTCCTCCAGTAGGGGAAGGGTTTTTCTTCTGCTTAGTCAAAGCCCTGAAATTTGCAATCGCCAATTGTCCTACATCAGTGTTTGTTGTGTGTGAATCAAGATCCCAATAGAACCCTTGTTGTCTGTCCAATGTGTTCCATCTTTGTCTCTCTACAACAATTGATATCATAGTGGTAAAACTTGTAATTTGGCACGGGCCACATCAGGATGCTTGGCTGAAAAGTTAGTGGAAGCTAGAATCATCCTTTTGTCCTCCCAATCTGTATATATCTGTCAAATTTTTTAAGTGTTGCAACATAGTTTTGTATAGAGTGGGGCCCAGATTGTTTTAGCTCATAAGCTAGGTTGTTCCATCTTTGTGACAAGTATCTCTTAATAGTTTCTTATTTTTCTTTTGCCACCACCTCATATTCACTGTAAACTGCTTCTATCCAAGGCATAATCCTATTACCATAGCTAGGTCTGAGAAGCATTATGCACCACTCCCTGTAAATGTCCCCTGGATTTCTTGATTCAGCCCTGATTAGCAGAGGGATGTTGGATTCCAATTGCTTATAAGCCCCATATTGTTGTCCCCAACTGATCTCATTTTGTACCCAGGACATAAATTCCCTTAATTGGACATCCCCAGCATATAACAATGGATCATGGTCTTGAGTCACAACATAATTGTGCAATTAAAATTCACACAACAAATTATTCATCTCATGGGAAGCAATCTGATAAGCATTGAAAAAATCAATAGGAGTCTCAATAGAAGTGTTCAAACCTGAGACAATCCTTGCCAGCTTAAAAGAAAGATATTTCTCCTTCAAATGCAAAGCATAAACCCTTGGAGGGGCCCTGCATTCTACTATCTAGGGTACCAAGGTTGTCATATCATCCACCTTCTTCTTTAAAGTAGCAATTTCTACATCCTTGTCTTCAATCTTCTCATCTTTCTTTTGAATTTATTTCTTCAGCCTATGTTTCTCTTCTTTCCATTCATCTTCTCTTCTTTTCATCTCTTTCCATAAATGCATAGCTTCCACGTGCATTGAAAAGTAGGGGGTTTATGTATTCCTACCATCATTTTTCCTAGCATGGATGCTTTCTCTTCATATAGTACCACCTATAGGGATTCAGGTTGTTCAGTCAATTCTAGCTATAGGGCCTCTTGTTCTTGTTTTTTCTCATGTTGTAGGATCTCTTATTGCAAGAAATCATGATTTTCCTCATACCCTTGATTCTCAACTTGTTCTGCAATATCAGCAAGATCTGCCAGTGTTATGTTTGTTGCTTTCTCAAATATATCCTCTTCCAGAACATTCACCTACCCCATTGGAGCTATTGTGTTCCCCTGTGATATTTCTCTAGACTTAGGGATTTCTTGCAAAGGCATATCAAAGGTTGTCCCGACAGGTCTTGATTTCTTGGGAGGGCTTTCACATTTTTCTTTGGCTGGAGGATGAATAGTGTCAACCTTCCGCTTCCTAGAGCTTGGTACTTCTTTTTTTGCAGGCTTCTTTTTAGCTTTTCCTTTTCTTATTTCTACTTCCCTCTTTTGTGCCCTAGTTTTCATTAGGATGCCAAGTGGAACATCATCATCAAAATCTAGGGAGGAACTTTCTTTGTCTAAGTGCTCTATCTCAGAAGAGCTAATCTATATGGTTTGTTATGTTGTAGGAGGGTTTGCACTAGGGCCTGTGCCAGAGGTTGAAGCACTAGGAGTGGCTTCAACCATGCTCAATCTCCTGCTAGACCTACGGGGTTGAGGTAAAACCATAGGTCGCAAATGCTCAGGTCTAATTTGATCAATATTTATGAATTCTTCCCAAGTCATCTTAGATAAATCATGCATAGACTTCTCAACTAACAATTTAATCAAACAATGGTGGGAAACGGAATTGTCCCTACCTTTCTGAGTCTCAGCTGCCATGATTGAAAGAAGGTGGTAAAGCACGTTCGACACATTCATCCTCCCCCCGTGCCTCATGTGATTCAAGAGTTTAAAGTGCACTGAATGTAGATTTGACTGACTTCCTTCATAGGTGATATATTTTATGACATGAATAGATACTTACTTCCATGGCTCGAGCAAAGAGGTTCTTTTTGCACCTTGTTTGTCCACGCTCAATGGAGGGTCACTAGGTTTTGTAAATTCAGCCCTAGCTGACCTGGTGTCTCTGGAAGCAAGGTAATTTTCATTGTCGGCAAGCAACCCTGTAATATATGCAATTCTTTCTTCAGTAGCCAATGGGTATGTGCAGGATCATCATGGAAAAAGTAGGCCCTTAAGTGGCAAAAAATTCAAAAAAATCAGTGTTAGGCAACTTGACGTAAAAATTTGAATAAGTTATCTATATTATTTCAAAAATATGTAAGAATAGAATCTGTAGAAAATTGAATGTAGTTTCTAAAATACTAGGTTTATTTAAAAATAAATAAAATCTATTTGGTGAAAATTTGAAATTTCAAAGCTTAAATTTCAAGGAAAAATAAGAAGTAGGTGTCTGCGACCACCTAACCATAATAAAATGATAATATTTTTTTATAAGATTTTATATATAAGTAGAGGACTCATGTTCGGATGTGATGCATATTTTTGTAATTTTTTCCAAGTAAATAATTAACTATGATTTTTTTACAACTTTAAAAAATATAAAAACGTATGTCCGACCACCTTAACTTGGTCAAAACTTCATGAAATTTAATTTTTCTTTTTAATCCTATAGTATGTGAAGCATATAATGTGACACATGTTTTAGATTCAAAAATGTGATACCGTTGAAAGTTATAGATGTTTTCAATCAGCCTATCGATCAGGACTTTAGTCATAATTCTAATAGAAAATAAATAATAATTATTTATTAAATTCAAATTAAAGTATAATTTATATTGGTGGAAATCTGAGAATCTCCTCTAAAAACCCTTTTCATTTCATCAATTTTGGGTAAAAAAAAGTCGTCAACCACATACCCTACAAATACCCATAATATTGCCACTTTTTGGCCCATCCTAATCATGCACATACCCCAATACTTCCAGCCCTTTTACCGTGCCTTTTCCTTCAGACAATGTATGGGAAAATTCTAATGCAATGTCTTCATTAAAACCATTCAACTTCATAAAATAGTCTAACAAGCCACAGTTTCTGATTTCAGCTTGTGAAGGTGCATCCTGTAGTAATACATCATGAACCGTAGGTTCATTCCTGATTAAACCACCTCCCATTGTCTACAACCAACAATCACTCTGCAAATTTTCCTTCCTGCAATATTGCCAAATTTCCAACACCAATGTTACCTAAATTCTCCTTTTCTGTTTTACCTTTTCTTTCTTTCTATTTTACCCTTTGGCGGCTTAAGATTATGATAGGATCAATAATGGCAGTAAATGAATAATAAAGGAAGGTTATGATGGAGAAAAATGGCAGTGGCATTTGGTGTCACCTCACACGTACGAGCCATCATCTTACTTAGAACTCAAATTGGATCGATTTAAATTATGCTGACATAGACTAGTATGGACTGACATGTGGTCAAATTACTCACATCTTTCCCCCCCAACCTAAATTTGAGCATGTTTCCTCACATGCAAGGTGGTAAGGATGATTTGACAGGGACAGCTGGAATAATGACATGCTATGGTGAATGTCCATATTAATTCACAACAATTAAATTAATGCACTAAAGATAATTAATAGATAGCAATTAATGCACACATACCTGGATTTGTGGAAGATTCATTGTAAAGATTGTGGAGAAATTATCAGTCGCCTTTAAAGAAATAAGTTGAGCAATTAATGAAAACAATGTGGAATGAGGTGAAGTGATGGAAGAGAGAGAAAGGTGGAGATGGATGGGCGGATGGGTGGATGGGTAAAGAAGTGGACTCCCACAAAGTCTTTATTATGACAAGTACATACCTTAATTATCCAGAAGAAGGGACACTAGGTCCACTTCCCTCGGTTGCGGGAAGCTTGGGTGTTGCATGCTAAGTGAATTGTTGTAGGAACTCCTCTTTGGAAGTTGGCTTGTGATACAATCTGAGGCGATGACCATTGAAAAATAACTTAAATCTGACTGGTTCAATAGTAGTGAGTTGAACAACACCATTGGGTTATACTTCAACAACCTCATATGGTCCTAGCCACCTTGTCTGCAATTTTCCTACATTATCCTGATATCTTGAATCATAGAGCAAGGCCCAATCTCCTGGTTTAAATTTCTTGTCCTTTATGAATTTATCATGCCACCTGATTCTTTGATTCTTCACTACCTCTGTGTGATGCAAGGTTTCTTTCCTCATCTCATCCAAAGCATTCAGCTGTAGGATTCTTTCTCTTTGTACCTCAAAGATATCCATCCCCAAGTCTACTATAGTCCTAAGAGTCTTATGTTCAAATTAAATGGGAATCATGGTTGTTTTTCCATACAAAAACTCAAATGGAGTGAAGCCTATAGTTGTCTTCTAACTTGTCCTATAGGCCCAGATAGCTTCTAGTAGCCTGTTTTCCCAATCCTTTTTATGAACAACCATTGTTTTGGTTAGGATGGCTTCAATCTCCCTGTTAGTCACCTCAACTTGTCCATTGGCTTGGGGGTGATAAGGAGTAGACTTCATGTGTCTTATGTTGTACTCATTGACCAGTGTTGCAACAAGGGTTGATGTGAACTGAGCCCCTTGATCAGTCACTATCTCTCTTGGAACTCCATACCTTGTGAAAATCTCCTCATAAAGAAATTCAACAACCTTATTGTCTCTTGCATGCTTCATGGCCTTAACTTCTACCCACTTAGTTACATAATCAGTGCAAACTAAGATATAAGACTTACCATTTGATGGAGGATCAATGGGTCCCACAAAATCTAGTCCCCATTTTTCAAATGGAGTGATTACTACTTGAGGTAAAAGTGGTATCTCATCAAATTTGGTTGGTCTTCCATCCTCTAGCATCAATCACATTTTCTTGTATACCTTACTACATCGTTGTGGAGTGTTGGCCAATAATATCTTGTGTTCAAAATCTTCATTGCTATCCACTTGGTTGCAAAATTTCCTCCACATGGTTCATTGTGGTATGCATGAAAAATATCATATGTCTCATCTTCTCTCACACATCTCCTCATGCTGTGGTCTGGTCCAGTATAAAATAAACATCTAACAATCCATGAAAAATGAAAATATTTTTCAATGAGCGCCCTTCTCTCTTTTGGAGAGAAGTGAGGAGGATCTCTCCCTATGACCAGATAATTAGCAATGTCAACATACCAGGGTGTTTTCACACTGATGGAAAATAAGTGCTCATCAAGGAAAGAGTCATCTATGGCTTGATTGTCTTCTGATGTAGTCATCCTTGAAAGAAAATTTACAACAACATTGGCCTTCCCTGGTTTATCCACAATGGTTATGTCAAACTCCCGCATCAACAATAACCATCTTGCCAACCTACTGGTGATCAGGGATTTATTCATGAGATATCTAATGGCTGCATGATCAGTGTGTACAAAGATTTGATAGCCTGTTATGTAGTGTCTGAATTTGTTCAGGGCATAGATCACTGCCAACATTTATTTTTTTGTCACTGTATAGTTGAATTCAGCTCCTTGCAATTTTTTGCTAACAAAATAAATGGAATTTTCAATAGCTCCTTCTTTTTTCCCTAAGACCACTCCTATAGCATAGTCTGATGCATCTATATGGATGTGAAAAGGAATCTCCCAATTAGGTCCTTTCAGTACAGGAGCATGAATCAAAGCTATCTTCAAATCAGAAAATGCTTTGTCACAGTCTTTTGTCCATTGAAATTACACATCTTTGGTGAGAAGAGTATACAATGGTGTTGTTATTTTGCTGAAATCCTTGATGAACCACCTATAATATTCTACATGTCCGAAGAAACTCCCAACATCTTTTTGTTTTGCAAGTGTGGGCAGATTTTTTATCACCTCAATCTTTGCAGGGTCTACTTGAATTCCTTTGTGAGAGATGTAGTGTCCAAGAACTACACCTTCCTGCATCATCATAAGACACTTTTAACTATTTAGAGATAGATTGTGGTCTTCACATATCTATAGGACTCTCCTGAGATTCTCCAATGCTTCATTGAAATCAGCACCATAGGTGGTGAAATCATCCATATAAATTTTCATGCAATCATGAGAAATGTCTAAAAATATGCTAATGACTGCCCTCTGAAAAGTTTCAAGTGCATTGCATAAGCCAAATGGAAGTACCGAGTAGGCATAGGTTCCCCATGGATAGGTAAAGTTAGTCTTCTCCTAGTCCTTAGGTGCAATTTGGATCTAGTTGTAGCCACTGAAGCCATCTAGAAAAGAAAATTATTGCTTTCCTGCAAGTGAGTCCAAAACTTGATCTATGAAGGGTAAAGGAAAATGGTCCTTTTTGGTGGTAACATTAAGTTCCCTGTAATCAACACAAACTCACCATTTCCCTCCTTTCTTGGGAACAATCACCAATGGAGACACCCACTGGCTATCTAAAATGAGGTAGATAAATCCTGTATCTAGCAATTTTTGTAGTTCTCCTTTTACAATTTTTCTTAGTGTAGGGTTGATTCTTCTCTATGGCTGTCTAACTAGGGTCCAATCACCTCTAATGTAAATTCTATGAGTGAAAATATTAGGGTCCAATCCCTTCGTCTCATGATAGTCCTATGCAAATGCATGTTGGTGGGTCTTCAGTAAGTTTTCCAACAATTGTTCTTCATTCAGTTTGTTGATAATATTTAGATACTTTCCTTCTGACACATGTACTTGTGCAGTTAACTCTATCATAGTTGCTTCATTAAGACATGGTACCTTGAGTTCATATGGAAGCAATGTATGGGACATACTTGTTGCTACAAGAAGTCCGGTTGCAGGGAGAGTGGTTGTAGGAAGTGCATCTGTAGGAAGAATGACTATAGGAAGAGCAGGTAGAAGTGTCCTGATTGGAACAACAAAATGAGAAGATGGTGCTTCTTGCACTTCACAATGATTCTGAATGATGTTAGCCAATGCTTCATCTTCATCTTGAAGCTACATAAAAAAGCTTTTGCCTAACATCATAAGATGCACCACAAAATTAACTTATTTGGCCTCTTCACCGGGTGGCCATATGGGATTATCCTCATCATGGGATGGCTGAGTAGGAGGATAAAGAGCAATATTTTTGGTGCACTTTCCATTAGAAATGGTCATGTCTCTTGTCCTACATCCAATATATGTATTTATTGTTGCTAACCATGGCCTTCCAAGAATAATGGGATACTTGCCTAGTGTGGCTTTAGGAGAGAGAATCATGAAAAATGCTAGGTACTCCCATGAGTCTAGAATTACCAAAAGATCCTCTACTATACCATCAGGCTTAACAGTAGAACTATCAGCAAGCTATAGGACAGTAGGAGTAGGTCTCATGCTTGCAACATTTAGTTGTTGTAGGATATCCTTAGTTATTATATTTATTATTGCTCCCAAGTCAATCAGAGCATTCTTTATTTTAATCCAATTTATAACAACTCCTACTACAGGACTACCTAGGTCATTGTACTTAGGGACAATCGTTTTCCCATGTGTGATGTCAACTAGCTATCCCACCACATGACCGTAGTGGGGTCTTTCTTCTTCCTGCCTGGCTTCTTAAGTCATGTTTCCTTGATTGTCTTGTCATAGATTGGAACATCTTTTATGGCTTGAAATAGGGGTATCTAGACACATATATGCTTTAAATAATCTATAATGTCAAAAGTTGTGTCCTCCTTTTCTTCCTCGGAAACTTCCAATCTTTGTGCAAATGGTGGTTCTTGTTCAGTTTACTTGACTGAGACTGGTTCAAGATTTTTAGGTGCACTAGGCTAAATGGGGGTATTTAGAGGCTCCTCTTCTTCCACAGGAAGCTCAGTGATAATGTGTGTGGAAGGAGCTGTGTGGAAGGAGCTGGTATAGTAGTTCATAAACACAAGTGGATATCACTCACACTCACAACATATGTAGGGAATTGATTTGAATCAGCAGAGTATACGGGTTATTGTCGTGGTTTGTTATTTGGATTGGGTGTGGGCTAAGCTGGTAGCTGAGTAGGTTTAGGTGTATTTGAGCTTGAATTAGTAGGAGGCATTATAGCAAGTTGTTAGGGCTTATAAGGTGGTTGCATGTAACTATTTGGTTGGTTTGGCCATTATTGTCCTCCCCTTCATTGATTTGTTTGCTGCCAATTTCTTGGGGGTGGCTGCCAATTTCCTTAAAACTACTACCAATTCACCTAAGGTTGTTGCCATTGGGGTGGAGAGTTTTGATGATTAGGCTAGGTATTTGGAGGGTTACTCCAAGGTTTTTGTGGATATCCTCCTTAGTTGGATGGATATGTGGGTTTCCATTGGTTACCAGATGAATAAGAATTGAAATATGGCCCAACAAAAGAGAGTGGATCTAGTTGCATTCCTTGTCTTGGAGCCCAAGGCCTCCTTTGTGCAACATAGTAGACTTGGTCTTCTTCAATCTAAATTGGATTGAACTCAAGTGCAATCTGCTTGATTTCAATATTAGCTACCATCTTGCATCTATATTCCATCTTTTGTCTACAATGGGGCCAATACTTTGCCAATGTTGCCTCTACCTCCTCTTGTTTCTTCTTGGCCTTAAGTGTATCTAGTTGAGTAGCTAGATTGTTTATAATGTCTTACTTGAATTTTTCCAACAAATGAGTAATATTCATTCTTGAAACTCTACAAGTAGATGACTTACCCATGGAAGATTAGTAAGCTCTCCCTTTCTTTGAAGCTTCCCTAGAGTAGTTCTAACATATCTTCTTGATATCCTCCCAAGGAACTTGGGAGATATCTCCTCCCATCAGGTCCAAAGCATCAATACAATTGTCATCAATTCCTCTCAGGAAAAGCAGCTTTTGTGAATCTTCATTGAGTGTATGGTGTGAAGATTTTTGTAGGAAAAATAGAAACCTTGCAATGTAATCCTCTAGGCTCTCATCTTCCTTTTGTTGCATCCTAAAAATGTCACCTCCTCTCATGTCACTGCTCCTGCAATACTCCTTGGATTTCTCAAGGAATTTTGTCTTCATGTCATCCCATGTCTCCACAGTATCTCTACCTAGGCTCATGAACCATCTTAATGTATCTTCTTTCAGAGTGGTAGGAAACAGCTTAAGCCTATGGGAATTGGTGGTATATTCATAACTCCTATAGAGTATATCAAACTTGAACAAGAAGGTATCAAGATCTTCTATGACAAGTCCATAAAACTTGGGAAGGACTGAAGCAAGGATATTTTTGAGGTTGTCTACTTCATTCTAATGAGCAATGGGGAAAGGAAAAGTCGGTTGGTGAGGTATGTTTCTATTTCCATCACCCATGCTTGCTTGATGTAGTTCCAAAGCAAAGGGATTCTCAAGCTGATTTTGGTCTTTAGAGGAAACTTTGGAGCTAGTCAAATCAAGAAATGCATTAGAAAAGGGGTGTGGATCTTCTTCTTCTTCTTCTTTTCTTGGAAAGTTATGATATTCAACTAGCTAGAATGGATCGGGATTGTTAGGAAGGAATCTCCCATAAGCATCTCTTCTTCTTCCTCTATGCATGCAGTATCAACTCACTATCAGCCAACTCACACAAAGAATTGGTAAAGAATAAAGGGGGTCATTACTTCCTAAATTAGGGGTATACTAAGAACATTTAAGTCTGAATGCTTCTGGATTTGATTGTGTGGAGTCTTTTTTCATCAACGTTTCGGATCACACTCTATGAACCATCATCATGATAGAGAGTTGAAAAAGATGATGGTTCACAGAGTGTGATCCGAAACGTTGATGAAAAAAGACTCCACACAATCAAATCCAGAAGCATTCAGACTTAAATTCATATGGATTGTGGAAATCTAATTACATTGATACTAAGAACAACTTTCATAAATACTACAGCAATAAAAACTATCAATGACTCCAAGGAACTCCCTAGTTTGATGCCATCCCCGACAACAACGCCAAAAATGTTGGCCTCCTACAATGATCTAACAACTAAGCCCTTACAGCTGTGATTCAGATATTGGACATCTAAACTGAATAGTCATTCAATCATTATGAAGGTGCATTTAACTTGTCAACCCAAGGACGTGAACTTGAAATGGGTCAGCACAGTATGTGCACTAAGGATCCAAAGTATCCATATTCATTCTACAGCTAAGAAAACCACAATGCTGAAGGTAAATTGCTTAGAAGGAAATAAAATAAGTGATGAACATCATCCAACAACTATGCTAAGTTGAAATGCATGACAAAAAAAAAAATCTGAGCAAACAAACAAGAAACTATTGTCTACTTTGGCTGCAGGAATAGTCACGAAATGGAATTCTAGTAGCTGTAGGAAAAATCAATGCCAAATTATTAACTAATTGTTGAATAGAAAGTAATAACTAAACTAAAGGATGGAATGCTCACCAAGTTGGCCACCTTGGATGATTAGCCTCTAAAACTAATTTAAACTTAGATGCATGGACTTATAACTTCATCTTATTCATTAGAAAACATGAGTATCATAGAGTAGTGTAGTTGTATTGCTAAAAACTAAGAATGCAAGTACATCATCAGATCACACAACCTTCTGAGAAGGAGCATCTGACTCTTATTTATAGGAAAAGAAGCTACTAACTAAACAAGGCAGTCAACTCCACGAATTGGGAGGATGCCACTTTAGGGAAAATAGAGAAAGTGGAGAGGTGGTTACGCATGCATGGAATCTGGTCATATGTGCTTGCCTCAACGCAGATTTAGCACAACAGTAACACCTATATTCACTCAATAGCAATAAAGATCATTTACAAGGTGGTTACAACTCGATTTGCATGAGGAATCTCCCGCCGTCAACCTCTTTGAATGATTTCCTTCATTGACCTTTGCATGACCACTTTGTTAACCATTATGGTGAATGGCCAGCTGGCGAAATCTTCTCAATTTAGTGGCCTCAAATCATAGTTGCATGGCAATATTAGTACGCACAATTATCACATATTTGTAATTGTCTTAAAGAGCATTCATTAATCCACATGTAGAATTAACACAGATAGTCCATATAACATGTCAATGTCATTAAACATTTGTAGAGATAAAATTAGGCCCAATGTCTATGGTTTTGAGGAAATATCAACATTCAAACATCAAGGTTCATGATAATTTCAACAAATAGATCATAAATTCTACCAAAATTAAACTATAAACTAGACTCATCACAAATCCCAACAAGCAACATTCAAATCACTCAAATTCTACGAAACCCACCTCAAAAACCTCTGGTGGGACTAAGTCGCCCAGGGTGGCGACTTAGTCCCTTTTGAGGTATTTTTCACTTTTGAGCGGGAAAATCACCGACTTAATTCAAATTCTTGATGGATGTCAGGCTTTGAAGTTAAAATAATGAATAATTAAGTGTTGATACCTATAAATACATGTTTTTAGGTCATTTTTCACAACATTAAGTCATTTTCAACAAGCAAATTAAAGATTCAAGAGTCAAATATATTTCACAAGAAGATTCATTAGTCTATCTACAACAAAGTTGAAGCTTTAGGGCAACAAGTTAGGGTTTTTGCAGGTCTTTAAGCACAATTTTTTTTCCAAGACGTTACATTGCAAAGGATTGATCATGGATTCCTATGGAGAATCATGGAGAAATCTAGGTTGAGGAGATGCAACTAGCCATCAAATCAAGCCTAAGGACTTGTTTTCAAACTGATTCCATCTTCCATTTTCTCTCTATTTTCAACCTAAGGAAGGTTTGCATGTCATTACGATTCATCTCTAATGTGATTTAGTGTCTCTTATAATGAGTCTTGCATTGTTGTAAATCTATTTATGCATCTTATTCTGGCACTTTAGAATAGGGTTGCATCTCATTTTTAGACTTCCTAGTCTTAGACACACTTAGGGCTAGGGTTTTATGTATATTTTATCTCTTTCAAGGTTTAAATACCAACTAAGGTTTTGACCAAGGAAACCCACCATTATAAATCAATTTATACTCTATTTTGTAGGTATTTTCACAGATTCAAATCTGGGTTTCCGTTAGAAAACAGAGTGTAAACTGTAGGCTTTCGTTTCCACTTTTAGATTTGTAGAAAATCCTAAGTGGACTAAGTCGCCAATAGTGGTGACTTAGTCCCACTACATTGGTTTTTCAAAAAAAATTGTAATTTCAAATATCCATTTGGAAAAAATGGGTTTCTGGGTAGTTCCCCTGATCTGGGACTAAGTCGCCCAACTCAGCGTAAGTGTCCCAATTGGTCAGAAAATCAAATTTTCTAGAATTTAAAAGGTATCTACAATCTTCATTTCAACCTTCATCAGTTTCCAGGTGCACAATTTATGTTTAGCATCTTGATCCTATTCTTTATTGCATTCATTTTATCTTTTTGCATATCACAATGTGTTTTCAAACAACTTGCATATCTTAGGTTTTGCATTAATATTCAATATATTTTATTAGTTATTTGAATTTAGACGTATTCTATTCATAAATGAATAAGTCTTTAGTGAATCTCCAAGTTTTTATGGGATACATTTCTCCTTTTAGGTGAAAAACTCTAGAAGTGTAAGAGAGCACACCTCCTACAAAAATTTGTGGTTCATTTTGGTAAACCTACAATTAGAACATCCTATTTATGATTTAGAGTGCATTTACATCCTAGAAATAGCTTTCATTAACATTGCATTAGGTTTTTCATTGTTATGCATTCTAGGGTTTCCAAAATTGCATTAGTGAAAAGCTCATTTATGCTTGCATCATTGCATTTCATTTCCTTGCACAATAATGAAATTATGCATTTGAACTTTAGATTTGTATTATACAATACAAAACACATCAATATCCACTAGAAAATTCAGAAAAACTTCAAAAAGACCCTTACTAGGAATAATTCACCACCCTGGGTGACTTAGTACCAGTAAACATTTTGCATCAGTGTTTTCAAATTTTTGTTTCCAGTTTCTTAGGTTACTGTTTGTTTCAGTTCCTTCTCTGTTTCTATTCAAATATTTTCTGTTACATTCAAATCATTAGCATTAGCATTATTTAATTTCATGGTCATTATGGATAGCTTAGATTTTTACAGTTTTCATTTTCAGCATTAGTTCCTAGTTCATTTAGATCAGATTCATCAAAAAATGCAAACAAAAATATTCAATAATCAAATGAAACAATCAAAACAATGCTTCACTTTAGGAAAACTATATCATCCAAACCTTTTAGTAGTGTTGAATTGGATAAGTTAGATGAAGCTCTATAGGGCTTCCTCTCACCGAGTTCATCCACTAAGGCTTGTGATGACAAACCCAAACCAACCAACGATAACTTATCTCCCAAACCTTTTAGTAGTGATCACCATGACATGTTAGATGAATCCCTTGAGGACTTAATCTCACAAAATCCATCCACTACGTTTTGTTGTGTGCAACCTAAAATAAAATATGTCAATGTAATTCAACCTCAACTCGTCCTTTACCCACCTTTACATAAACCTCCACCTCCACCTAAACCTAAGTTTACTCTTTACCCACCTAAGCATGATGTTGTTGCTCACACACATTAAACTAGAAATAATCCACAACCAAAACAATCTAACCCAACACCCTTACCTTTACCAAATCCCATCTTGCCTAGTGCTCCTCACTTAAATTCACACCTTAGGGAGTACGATCTCGTCAAACAAATCAAGAATACTCTTGCAAAGATATCCCTCTGGGACCTTCAAAATTCACCAAATTATCACTCAATGCTCCAAAAAGCATTGCAACAAATAGTGGTTCCTCCTAGTACAAACAAAAATGATGTGGCAGCTCTTATACAAGGAATGAATGTAGTTAATGTAGACATTGCTTTTCATCAACATGAGCTCCCTCCACTAGAATTAAGGAAGAAAAATGAAGCCTTTATGATAATTTCTGAATACAATAGAATAAGCATCAAAAGAACCCTTGTTGACAATGGCTCTGCCCTTAATGTGTGCAGTGTAAAGCTCCTAGATTAGTTACGTGTGGATAAATCATAAATCAAATCTAATTCCTTATCTATTAGAGGATTTGATAATATTACAAGGAAATCGCTCGATGTAATCACTTTACCTATCATAGTCGGAATGGCTACCTTACAAATTCCTATTCATGTCATGCCCTATGATCTCGCATACAATATTCTTTTGGGAAGACCATGGATTCATGAGATGCATGTGGTACCTTCGACCCTTCATCGATTAATGAAATATGTCTATAAAAAAAAAGTTTATCAAGTTGAAACAGACCCCGAGCCTAAAAGTTGCTTATGACTTGAAAAAGGAACAACAAGTCCTCTGAACACATTAATTCCAACATCTCACATAGAACCTCTTGAGACCAATAAACAAGAAGAAGAACCGGTGTCTAAATTACTAGGCAATGATTGGGGTACATTAGAATTCACACCTTCATTTATGGATGAATACATAATCATGCGCAAAGAGGATGAAAAATAAGAACAACCAATGATTATGTCAACTCAGAATTCAGAAGAATCTTCCCAATCATCTATCTCATTTACTTTGGAAGAAAATACAATGTACACAATAAAATTTGATGAGATAGATTATCAACATCTGCCTAACCCGAAGGAAATGGAAAAACTTTATGGACAAGGTTATGAACTTATGAAACAATTGGAATACAATGGTAAAGGATGTGGAAATAATGAACAAGGCATTTGAGTTTCTATAGAACCTAATACACAAGAGACAAAGATTGGTTTGGGGTACTATTTTTCTAAAGCAACAAAAGCAACTCAATGACCATCACTAAATATCAACACCATCACATGTAAACCAAGAATCAATCTTATACTAAAGCATCCTAAATTCCTTGATATGGATTCACCACCGTCATGGGAGTATGTTGACAATGATGAAGCCTTGAAACAAAATTTAGGTGCTTCTAATAAGACATCTTCTTCCAAGAGAAAAGTTACCTGCACTGTGATAAGTACCAAGCAAAAAGATATTGATACTAATGAGACAGACATGGGCATGGAACCATTAGATCCTAAATTTTCTAAGTCAAATGCACTCCCCTTAGGGGATACAATTGACATACCAATGGACATAGATGATAAAGAAAAGGTCATTAAAATTGGGAAGTGCCTTAATGATGAAGAAAAAGAGGATACTACAACCTTGCTTCATGATTTTCCTGAAATTTTTGCTTGGAAATATTCAGATATACCAAGAATAGACCTGAAGATAGTAACACATAACATTGTTCTTGCTGACAATGCTAAGCTTGTTCGCTAAAAGATGTAGAAAAATTAATCCTAAGATAGCCTTGCATGTTAAAGGAGAACTTGAAAAATCCTTAACGCAAATTCCATTTGACCTATTGATTATTCTCCTTGGATCTCAAACATTGTCGTAGTTGCTAAACTTAATAATCGTATTAGGATATGTGATTTTCGTGACTTGAATAAATCCTCTTTAAAATATGATTTTCCCCTTCCTAATATCAACATGATCATGGATTCAACTACTAGACATGCTTTGTTGTCATTCGTGGATGAATTTTTTGGTTATAATCAAATCTTTATTAACCCACAAGATCAATATAAGACAACATTCACAACTATTTGGGGAATGTTTTGTTGGGTTATGATGCCTTTTGGATTAAAGAATGCAGGCGCAAATTATCAAAGAGAATTTATATTTCATGATTACATACATAAAATCTTGGAAGACTATGTTGATGATATCCTCACCAAATTCTTAACAAGACAATAAAATATGAATGTCCTTCACCAAATCTTTGAACAGATGTGTAAATACATGCGACTAAATCCGAAAAAGTGTGTCTTTGGAGTAGATAGTGGAAAATTTTTGGGGTTTATCATATCTCATAGAGGCATTGAGGTGGACACAAATAAAATTGATGCTATCATAAACATGCCACCTCCTAGGAACATTTCTCAATTACGCACGTTACAGGGAAGAATTCAAGCCATTCGTCATTTTGTCACCTCCTTAGCTGATAGAACATTACCTTTCACACATCTCCTCAAGAAGAATGTGCATTTTAATTGGAATGAGGATTGTAAATAGGCCTTTGAGCGTTTGAAGGTATACCTTGCAACTCTTCCCATTTTACAACCCACTATGCCAAACAAAACATGCATCCTTTACATAGTCACATTTTCCCATGCTCTTGTTGCATTGTTGGCTCAACAAGATGATAATGGAAAAGAACATCTTGTTTATTACATCAGTCAAACTTTAATCAATTATGAAACGTGATACACCCCAATTGAAAAACAATGTTTGGCTCTTGTATTCGCTAATAGTAAGTTACGACATTATTTACTAAATGCCGAAATACAAGTTATGAAAAAATTTGATCCTTTCAAACATCTTTTTAACAAAACAAACTTATCAGGACATTTAGCTAAATGGGTTATGTTGTTGACTGAGTTTGACCTTAAGTTTGTTTCACAAAAAGCAAAATCAAGGTCAAGCCTTGACTGACCACTTATTTGATGCTCCTTCTCCTTTGGCACTACCTGGAAATGATTCTTTTCCCGATGATAGTGTGTTGGAAACAAAGGTTTCTATATGGAAGTTATATTTTGATAGATCTAAGTGTAGAACAGGTTGTGGTGTTGGGGTTATATTAATCCCGCCCATTAGAAAGCCCCTTCCCTTGTCATATCGATTAAATTTCCTATGTATGAATAACATAGCTGAATATGAGGCGTTAATTGCTAGATTACATGCCGCTTTGATCATGGGCATCAAAGATATTAAGATCTTTGGTGATTCAAATTGGTGATCAAACAAATAAATGAGGAATGTCAAGCTAAACATGATAAATTATCAAAATATAAGGATCTCACAATGACCTTGTTGGTGCAATTTGACTCATTCACCATTGATATCATCCCATGAAAAGATGATAGGCACGCGGATGCAATGGCAAGTGTTGCTTCTCTTATATCTCCTCAAGATCCTTCAAAGGATGTTACGTTCACAGCTCATCCCGTCATGACACCATCAATCAATGATAAATCTAAAGATGCATTAAAACTAATGAAGGATAACTTGAGTGAACTGTATGATGCCATATATAATTATTTAAAATATGGTACCATTCTCGAGCGAGCCTACAAAAAACAATGTCTGAGCTCATTTAAAATAGGTAGCAACCAAGTACATAATCCTTTCTGATGTGTTATATAGACGATCCTTTGATGGCATTTTACTTAGATGTCTTAAGGATTCTAAAATCAATATGGCACTCGAATAGGCTCATGTGGGCCTCTATGGGGGTCATTTTGGAGGAAAGACCATAGTGCAAAAGCTTCTTCGTATGGGATACTATTGGAAAAATATGGAAAAATATTGTTATGTGTATGTTAAGCGATGTCACAAATGTCAAGAACACAACAGTTTGATTCATGCTCCTACTTCTGAGCTTCGTGCCCAAATTCCTATTTATTCTCAATATGGAGAATTGATCTAATTGGAAAAATATCACCACCATATTTTGTTGAACATATGTTTATCATTACAGCAACTGATTATTTTACAAAATGGGTGAATTTATTCCTCTTCGATGCACCACTTCTGATGTGATATGTCATTTCATCTTGGAACACATTATTGCTCACTTTAGACTTCCTTCTGCATTAATTTCAGATAATGGAATGCCCTTTAAAAACAATGATGTGAAGAAGTTCTTGGACACGTTTCATATCCAACATCATTTTTCAACACCCTACTACCTGCAATCTAATGGTCAAGCTGAAAGCACTAATAAGATTCTCGAACAAATCCTCAAGAAAACTGTCAACCAACATCATAGAGATTGGCACACATAATTACCATATGTGTTATAGGCCTATCAAACAAGTGTCTGATCCTCATGTTATGCCTTGCATAACCACCCCATTTTTTTTTCATCAAAATGGGTCCCCCTTGTGTTTGTTTGTCCTTAGTGTTCTTGTTTGGGTTTTAAGAGTTATTCTTTTTCCTCCTAAGTCCTTGTTTGTTTTGTTTTGTGGGCTCAAGTTGATGGTCGGAATGGAACTTAGAACTTTGCAAAATTTCCAGATCCAGATTTGGTTTTGATCCCAACCCCATTTCTTGCCTTGTTGGCTTCTTTATTATTTTGCTTATCTCGGGCTCTTGGATTTTTTTTCTCCCTTGGGTTTTCTTTTGTTTTCTTCCCCTTTGTGTTTCTTTTCCTTTTGGCAGTAGCAAAACTAGAACAAAATCTAGACCCAAAACTTTGCAAAGTTCCAAGTTTGGGTTTGGTTCTAGTCATGCTCCCATTTGTTTTCCTTGTGTTTTGTTCTCATTTGGTGTCCTATTTGGGATGGGCTTCACCCCAGTCCCACTTCCCTTTGTTCCTTTTTCATTTTTCTTGTGTTGGTATTCTTTCCCTTTTTCGGGGGTGGAACCAGAGTGGGATCTAAACCTAGAACTTCGCAAAAGTTCCAAGTTTGGATTTGGTTCCAATCTCGCCCCCATTCCTTTGTTGTATTTTCCTTGTTGTGGGATCGAAACCAGATCCGAAATGGAATGTGGAACTTTGGTAAAGTTCCTAGTTCAATTTTGACTCCACTTCCACTCTCACCTTACCTTTGATATGCATGGTGGTTGTGTACTTGTCTTCGCTCCAATTTTTCACCTGACCTACCGCATTAATTGAAGGCTCCTCACACGTGCGAAGTGGTTTTTAAACCTTAATTGAGGTTATTTGGCTGATTACAACCATCTAAAAACATCTTAATGAGCTAGAGCTGAAAGAAACTTGAGGAGGAGCATGATTTGGTCACGGGAAAGAGTTCGTGATCAGATTCTTGACGGTTTTCAATCCCTTTTGGTTAAATTTTGAGGTAGGTGGGGTTTCTTCCATTTTCTTTTTGTGTTTTTCTATTTTGTTGTTCGGTTTGTTCTTCATGCGTTCACAGGATTTTCTCATGGATCTTTGCTTGCTTTTTTTCATGTTTTGTTTTGTTTGGGTTTTTCCTCCTTATTTTCTATTTGTATTTTGCTTGCCCTTGTCTTTATTTGTCTGTTGTCATTTTCCCTATTCTTGGGGGCGATTCCATTCCATTGTGCCCTAGTTTTGATTAGGGTTTCATTTTTGAAGGGTTCTAGATGCTTGAAACTATTTTAAATATTTCTTTGGACCCTTCTGATCTTGTGTATGTGTCAGTCTTACAGATTTAATTATGGGGTTTTGATACCCTAGTTTTCATTTAAGTCAACGGGCCACACAAACTAGGGTTTTTGTGTCGTACTCTTTACATAAATTCTCTAACTCGCTCAATCCTGGTCCCGTTTGTCTGGGCGGAGTCGAGCTTAAATTTTGCTTCCCCAAACTTTCTTTTGACCTGGTTCCAAATTGATGCGGGCGTGTGAGGAGAATATTCCTAGCTCAAATGATATGTTGCAGAGGTGGAGCCAAAACCAAATCTGGAAGTGAACTTGTCCCATGAACATTCACGTAGGAGTTCAGTTTTGTAAATGATCCCACCCTCAGTGGGTCCCGATTCTGATCTCGATCCCGCAAGCCTAGCGGGACCAAATCATCAGATGATACGAAGTATTGGAAATATAAGAGTTCTAGTTTCTATCCTTATCCCAGTTATGGTTTCGCTTGAGTTATTTTTTTTAGCTCTCTAGTTCCTTATTTTATCCTAGCCCCCCTCCCGACAAGTTTTAAAATTTTACTAAGTATGGAGGGTTGCCTAGGGAAGAATAAAGCAATATGAAAGGTAACATTTTTATGATGATTCCCATGAATTTTATTGATTTAATCTAGGGTTGTCTTGCAAGATTAAACAATTTCAGGATCATCTTAGGAAGTTTCACAAAAGGAAGGGCAAGCTGCCGAAAGCTCAAAAGGAGTGAAGCCAAAGAAGATAAAGGAAGAGTAGCTTCCTTAAATTATGAGGTATAAAAACTAGGATGCCACTCCTATAGCCAGCAAGATAGATTCAGAATGGGCCAACATCACAGATACCAATATGAGGCCTTTTAACTATGATGATTTAATTATAGAAACTTTTTTCAGAGGAAGTGATTGAGAGGACTGAAAGAATAGCCTAGTCCAGACTAGCACATGTCACCCTCTTCCCTTTATTAGTTCAAAGATTGAAGCTTATACTAAAAGCAACAGGGGCTTACAATCCTACATCAAGGTAGTGTGTAGGCATCCAAGTAAATGTAATCATTGATTTTTCCCCGCAAATGATGAGGTTCTTGTTCAATGCACCTGCTCCTAAAAACCCTAAGAAACTGAATGAAGTAGAGGCATTGAAGCTATTTAATAGGGACAAGGAAACTAATAGGTCCCATATGAACAAGAAGTGGTTGAAAACTAGAAATAAGTCTTTGAGAAAGGTTCCTGAACAGCCCAAGAGGGCAGACTTTAAAAATAAAATTGATGATTTAATAATGATTCTTTCTAGGGTGTTTGGAAAGAAAGACTCTGCACATTTTAAGGAATGGATGTTTCCATTCATTGAAACCATTTTGGATGGTAGACAATAGTTTTATTGGGGAATGTTATTGTCAGATAACTTGCATAATTAGATACTCAAGGTGAGGCAAAAAAAGACTTTCTTCTTGACCTCCTATGTTATGTATTCAACCGCACGGATGGGCATATTCCCTAGATTGAATGCAGTAGGCATATTAGGGGAAGCTCCTAGACAAAAGAGGGAATGTGAGCACTATGATAAATCAACCCTACAAATATCAGAGCTACATCATAGGAGGGTTAGTGATGCATTTCTTTATGTCATTATTAACCGATTGACAAGATATGTTGGATATAGGTTGAGTAGGGAAGCTATGGCTTTCATTGCTAAATGGGGACATTGGTATATCAAATACCCCAAGTTCTCTTACTTTAGGTTAGCAGGTTTTGATGGACATCTTCATCGACTCCCAATATGTTGCAATGATATAACTGTTCTCATGGAGTTTGTATGTCAAGCCATGACAGTCAATACTAGATTTTCCAATAAACATAAGCCAGGATGCCACAAATTCCCTATGAAGTTGGGAGAGTATTGTTGTGCTCATAATTTGGCTACAAAGGCAGTATGTGATGAATTGAGTTAGTTGAAGTTGGGATTGTATACAGCCCAAAATCACTTTAACCCAGAGCATAAGATGAATGGCTTAGCCCCCACCATTCTTTAGAATCACTATGGCTTGCTAGAGGATTTTTGGATAGATTTGTAGGATGAATATGATGTTCGGAAAAGGAACTATGAAAGGTTCACCATCCTACAAATGGTTGAATATGGGGTGAAGGAAAACATTCCTTAAGCATTTTTGGATGGTGTAGTTTTGGACACCATTTATGAAGCAGAGAATGTAGGTGCAAAGAACTTGGACACAATAATTTGGGATGAAGAAGAGTTTATTGATATCAAACAAATTTCTAGAACAGTGATAGATAGGAGTATCCAATGGGTTGTGTTGATGATAAAGGAGCTAGAAGTTCAATCCTCTAAAAAGAGAAAAGCAGGGGTTAGCCAAAGTTATAGAAGAACCAAGAGGAAGACATTGCCTAAGGAACAACTGGAATATTATCCTCCTAGCCCTAGAAAGGATGTTGATCTAGGAGTATCTATTCAAGATACCCATGCGTCACAAAATGTGGAGGCTACAACAACTAGAGAAGGGACCTAATCTCAACCTTCTCCCCTAGAAAAATCTATTGAAGAAGTACCTACAGGCAGCCTCTATGAGCAAGTTGAGACTCTTAAGGAAAAATAAGTTGAGATACATAATGTGGACACTGATTCAAAGGCTACACACTCAGATAATGAGCCTCTTGTAATTGTACCTGCTAAAGATGTTGAAGATGTTAAGGTGGAGGATGTCCTAACTCCAGATGATCAATGGAAGCTCTTCGAGGAGGTATAGGAGGAGGCTGAAGCCAAGGCCAAAACTGATCCACTTGCAAGACAGCAAGAGTTGGAAGCTAGAACTAAAATTGAGGAGCTAGCAAGGCAGCACAAGGAAAAGGAGGACCTTTTGCAACATCAAAGCGAAACTGAATGGAGGGATAATGTAGAGAAGGATAAGTTGGCTCTACTTGAGAAGATTCATGATCTAGAAGAGGAGAAGGTCCAACAGAGGAGAGAAAAAGAAGATCTTGAGGCCAAAGCCAAAGCTGCAGAAGAGGCCCAAAGAAAGAAAGAAGAAGAAGACCTCTTACTAAAGAGAAGAGAGGTAGAGGAACAAGCTAAACATGAATAGGAAGTGGCCAAAATGTGGGAGAAGGTCAAGGAATTAGAAAAAACAAAGAAATGACATGTCGGAAGAAAAGAGGTTGGAAGAAGAAAAGGAGAAAGTTGGAGCTGATAGGCTAGCTAAGGAGATGGCAGAAAAGGAGCAACAACAAGAGGTTGGTTTTCAACATAAGGTAACACTTTTGCAACTCTTCTCTTCTACAACTTCTTCCTCACCACAAGTGATTAATACTACTACCCCAATGTGGTTAAATCTCAAATTGGAGAGGAAACAGATGGTCCAGCCTCATCCCCTAAACTGGGATGACATGATGAAGGAAATTGAGAAGGAGAGACCTAAGAAAAAGGCTCGAGTCCTTCATTCTACCAAATTGACAGATGTTGGGGAAATTATGGTTGAATGTGCCATTGCCTTGGTTGACAAAGATAAACAAGAAATGTAGCTAAGTGATTATTAACTAGGCACTGTGAACTTGGGGAGGCCTACAAGGAATCAGGAAATGGATCTTATTGATATTGTAGCATCTTCTACCAAATCAAGAATGGTGAAAGATAAGCAAAGGAAGGATGAGCTCAAAGCTCAGGTGGGTCAATTGAATAGGTTCTTCAAGGACTTGTCTTCTCCCATTTCTTTACAATTTTTTTCTCTTGAGACACCAATTTTGCTAAGTAAGAAAGAGGTTGATGACCTTGTGGAAATGACAGGCAAAGTAGGGATGTTGGACAGATGGACTGATTGGTTGAACAAAGATGTAGAAATACTACTTGTTGAGAGCCATAAGGCTCATAAAGGTGCATGGGAATTAGTCAATGACATGACTGCATATGCTGAGCCTCTTTGGAAATAGGAGGAAGAATACAGAGAACATATGTCGAGATTGAAATAAATCAATAAGCTACCTCAACAAACACTTTTAGAGAAATCCATCCTTGAAGAAGGTAATATGGATTTCATTGAAAAAACTATTAGCATTATCATATTTCGGTCTTCATTCATTTTTTCACATAGGAATGAAGTGCAACAAGTCAGGAAGGATTTAGTAGATCAAATTTTCTAGCCATGATTGTGAATGAAGATATCCCTGTAAAAGATGGCCTCCCTCTTGATGAGCTTAGGAATAAATAAAATAATAGATTCAAAGAGGCAGTATAGAAGGGGGATGGTGGTGATGATTTTCTAATAGATAGATTCATGGATATTAAGGAGGTAGTAAAGGTTGCTCAGAAGGATCTTACTAAGTTAGAAGATATGTAGAAGTTCACCTCTGGCGATTTGAGAAGGATAAAATTTGAAGACAATTGGGTAGATGGGCTAGATGTAGATATTCTTAAATAGGTATTGGATAGTTATGATGAATATCTACATGAGTAGAAGATGGGAATGAAGTGGTTATGGAATATTCTTTTTGGATGAAGCATCAAATGTCAAAAATTGAGGTTATTATGTAGCTTAATACTTTGTAAGACTTTTTGATTGTTGATTTAATTAAGTATTATTTGTTACAATTTCTTTGTGGATGATCTGTTTAATTCATTTTACCATTTGTAGAAGTAGATGGAAGATTGTAGAAGAATAAGACCAAAAGAAATAAGTTACACAACATATACTATGGAGAAACCCTTTCAGGAAAAAAACTCCACCAACAATCAATGTATTATTTAATCTCATAATAAGATGACAATAATTCCAATCCTTGCTTGAGATGCTTCTTTTTCCTTCAACAATTCTTCTTCGAAATCTGTAATAAAATCTGATAAACTCTCTTCAACTTGCTGCAATAAATAGACAATAATGAGCCTTGTAAACTCAAAAAAGTTTACAATTACAAAGCACAATGCTTATCTCACAAAACCCACGCCTATTCTTTGCAAGTAGAGTTCTACCATGAAGAACAATATCAAAACAAGTCCATCCATTTGGGTGTCCCAAAATATAGTCATAACTCAATGTTGATTCCAAAGATATCTTCTAAGCTTATCCTCAAAGTTGGCGCCGAAGAATGGGCCCACTTAACTCAGCCTTATAAAATATATTATCATGCAAAAGTGTTAACGCCAAGATGCCAACTTGGGCGACCAAGGTGGGTCCAAGTCAATCTTTGTTAACTGAAACATATCTCTCCATCATTCATGCAAATTTCATGCATGATTGATCATCCCCTATTAACTGAAAGTAGTCACCTATTATCTATCATGTAACTCAAGTCATTAGTCATGCATTCCAAGTCAACGAAATTCAACTAGCATTCAACTAAAACTAACTACATGCAACTGAAGATAACTGAACCATAACTAAACTGAATTGAACTGAACTGAACTGAACTGAATTGAACCAAAAACTGAACTGAATTAAACTGAAGTGAACTTAATTGAATTGATCTGAACTAAACTAAACTGAACTTCGTGCATGTAAAATTCAATCCCTAACTTCTAGGATCTTTACATGCATTACAGAAGTGTTATCTTTTTCTCCAAATAGTTAACTTAACTCAAGGTGGGTTCCATCTTCCATGTGGGTGCCCCATGTGCTCCTATTATTTAGGAACTCATATTGGATTCCCTCACATGTTCCTATCATTTAGAATTAATTACAAATGTCAATTAACATGATTATTTCATTCAAATTTAATCTCTTTCTAATCCTAGTGTTGGGGAACACTTTCCAAGGACTTAGGAGATACATGAAATAATATTTAGGATTGCAATTAAATGGCATCCTATTCCCAACATTCTCCCACTTGACATTATACATTGCAATTATTCTAAACAAGGAATCATTATCATAAATCAAGTACAGGACTCAAAGCTAGTGGCCTTCCTGCACCAACTAAATTATCCATGCCAACTTCAAATGCAAACTGCATAATCAGGAAGCTCCAAGCAAATGATTAAAACCAAGAGAACTTATTTGTAGGAACTAGTTTCATAAAATAATTTGTAACATTAATTAAAGTTTCAACTTTCTCAATTAATACCTTCCCACTTTCAACCATTTCTCACACAAAGTGATATTGTACATCAACATGCTTAGTACGAGCATGATACGTAGGATTTTTTTTTGGCTAAACACATAGCACTCTAACTATCACATTCAAGTTTAACTTACTTGCAATTAAAACCAATACCTTTCCCAAGTCTTTGTATCCAAACTGCCTCTTTGGAGGCATGTGAAACCGCCGAGTGTGTTGAACTCACGTCCAACCAAGGTGTAGGCTTCTCGGTCGTTACTGTTGAAAATAGATTTTCTTACAAGTAACCATTCCAACATATATCTCTTACCATAAGAGAACTCAAGCCTCACCTATTTCTCCAAGTATCCATGAGGACTTGTAACCAACCAATCCATGCCAAACTCCAAATGCAACATAGCACTATCATGAAGTAATCAAGAAAATGATTAATGTACCCAAGACTTAAGAGAACTACACAAGATCAATGTCAAAGCTCTAATCATGAATTAGGAACATAAACATGACAACATGATCTAACCATCTCCTACTAGGATATCACATGCACCATAACATATATACATCCTAGTCTCAAGAGAAGTACCATGCCAAACTATAAATTCATATCAAGAGTAAACCATGACATAATAGCAACCACTCTAAACCAAGAAAAAACCATATCCCCAATCACATGAAGATAACCTTACCAATGACACATCCACATCACTGCCAACAACTCCCACTGAACCATGGTACAAGCTACACATGGCATCATGACTACCATCCTCATCATGAAGATCACTCTTTAACATCAAGCAAAGAGTCATCACTAACATTTTTACATGAAATGATCAAAGCATGATTACTGTCATATGAGGATTCCTTTGTAGAAGAATCAAAACTCTTTTTCTTGTTCTTACAATCCTTCTTCACATGTCCTGGTTTACCATTGTTCCAACACTTTACCTTACTATGTCCTTCTATCTTACCCTTCCCTTCCTTGTCTCCCTTAGGTTCGTTTTTCTTAGGCCTACCTTTTACAAACAAGGCATCTTGGATTTTCATTTTAGACTTCCTCCTCATCTCCTCTGATAGGAGAGTAGGAATTATATTTTCCATCTTCGGATCTGCACCACTACCACTAATAGCAACAATTAGATTTTCCCAAGATTCTGGTAAAGAAAAAAGTAATAAAATGCATTTATCTTCATCTTCTATCTTTACATCTACAAATGCTAACTGACTTAGAATCAAATTAAAAGTGCTCAAATGATTTGCAACAGAATCACAATCTTTCATCTTTAAAGAATACAACTATCTTTTTAGATATAACTTATTAGTAAGACTTTTGGTTTGATAGATATCACCTATTCTCTTCCACAACCTATATGCAATAGTTTCTTCTGAAAAATTCAAGAGAACAACATCAGCAAGAAATAATATTATGGTCCCTCTTTCCTTCTTATCAATCTCTAACCAATCCTCATCTGACATCAATGTAGGTGACTTTGTCTCATTATCAATAGCTAACCACTGATCTCTCTCTTCAAGGAGATCCTCCATTTTTATTTTCCACATCTCATAATTAGATCCATTGAATCTTTCAATATCTAAATGAGAATTAAAACTCATTGTAACAAACTTATTTTCCAAAATCAACAATAACACAATAGTAAAAGCTCCCAATATAGCCAAAAAAGCTTCAAACTTTTAAGAGAAAGGCATCCCAAACTCTACCCAACCGTTAGCTCTGATACCAAATATTCAAAATTGAGGTGATTATGTAGCTTAATAGTTTGTAAAATTAATTTTGTAGTTGTAGATCTAATTAAGTATTCATTGTTACAATTTCTTTGTGGATGATTATTTTTTTAATTCAATTTACCATTTGTAGAAGTAGACAAAAGATTGTAGAAGAATAAGAATAGAAGAAAGAAGTTACACAGCATATACCGTGGAGAAACCCTTTCGAGAAAAAACTCCACCAAGAATTAATGTATTATTTAGTCTCAGAATAAGGTTACAATAATTCCAATCCTTGCTTGAGATGCTTCTTTTGCATTCAACAATTCTTCTTCAGAACCTACAATAAAATATGATAAACTCTCTTCAACTTGCTGCAATAAATAGACAATAATGAGCCTTGTAAACTACAAGAAGTTTACAATTACAAAGCACAATGCTTGTCTCACAAAAACCACGCCTATTCTTTGCAAGTAGAGTTCTACCGTGAAGAACAATGTCAACAAAAGTCCTTCATCCATTTGGGTATCCCAAACTGAAGTCATGACTCAAAAGTTGATTCCAAAGATATCTTCTAAGCTTATCCTCAAAGTTGGCACCGAAGAATGGGCCCACTTAACTCAGCCTTATAAAATATCTTATCATGCAAAAGTGTTAACTCCAAGATGCCAACTTGGGCACCCAAGGTGGGTCCAATTCAATCTATGTTAACTGAAACATATCTCTGTACCATTCATGCAAATATCACGCATGATTGATCATCCCCTGTTAACTGAAACTAGTCACCTGTTATCTGTCATGCAACTCAAGTCATTAGTCATGCATTCCAAGTCAACTAAATTCAACTAGCATTCAACTGAAACTAACTACATGCAACTGAAGATAACTGAACTGAATGGAATTGAACTAAACTAAACTAAACTAATACTAATACTAAACTAATCTAAACTGAACTGAAGTGAACTAATCTGAACTAAACTGAACTGAACTTCATGCATGTAAACTTAAATCCCTAACTTCTAGGATCTTTACATGCATTACATAAGTGTTATCTTTTTCTCCAAATAGTTAACTTAACTCAAGGTGGGTTCCACCTTCCATGTGGGCGCCCCATGTCCTCCTATTATTTAGGAACTCATATTAGATTCCCTCACATGTTCCTATCATTTAGAATTAATTACAAATGTCAATTCAGCCATCTAGGCAGCTCTCTCCTACTTTTTAGGGTCATGACACAAGTTCAACTGAGGATCTCCAACAATTCGACCTTCTCCCTTTGTATGCAGATTTTTTACAAAGATTTATCACCAATTAACTAAAGATCATAATAGGCAGTTTCCTCATGCAGTCCCATTGCTCCTTGATTTGTGGATCTTAATTTTTTATGATAGGAATTAGTGTTGAATTTGTCTATATGATGAATTTCTATCCATTTTGTAAAGGCTGGCTAATTGAAGTCAAGATTGGTTGCTTAAATAGAAATCTAGGATAGTTTTTACAACTTTTAGAAGTTTTTACAGTTTCATGCAAAGATACTCAAACATTTTTACAAATTTTTAATACAGGTTATGTTAGGTTTAGAAGTTTGTTAGTTTAATGGTAATGTTGATGAACAATAGTTATTCATATGCCAATGATTTTTGTTGTGCACGAATGTCTCTTATTTGATGAAAATCAATAGAAGATTCTGAATCTGAAACTATTTCATTGAGTTATCTATCAATGAGATCTCTTTACATTTATTGATCTATGAATTCTAGTAATGAGTTGGTGATTTTTTCTTGTTTGAAAATAAAGTTTTAAAAAGTGATGATGAATGGTTGTACGTCTTCAATTTGTACTATGAATGAGTGCAATGGTATAGATTACTCTATGGATTGTGTCATTTTATGGCTCTAGTTAGTTAAAATAAATGCTCATTATGGAGTTTCTATGTCTAAATTAAAAGAAATCTACATTTATGCTTTGTTGTCCTGAGCTCTATTCCTTCTTTTGTTATTTATTTACACCCTCCAAATGTTAGATTAGTTTGTATTATGTAGTTTGTACCTTTTACCAACAAGCCCCTTGAACATTACAGTTGAATAGGCCACTGAACAACAACAACACAATTGAGAACCAACTACAGAGACCTTGGAAGATGGGTAGTTTATATTATTTGTCTTTTTCAAGAGAAGTAGAGTAGAAATATTATATTTTAATGTTGTTGTGTTATTTTTGACCATCAACAGAACTGGCGCTAGAAGGAGGGCCTAGAGGAACAAACTAGCTCGAATCAGGTCCTTTTCACCAAAAAGGTTTGAAAGAGTTCTCAAATTTGTTGCAAATCCAAAACTGTTAGTTGAACTCCAGAGCCTTGTTAGGCCCATAGCTCGTAGGGTTTTGATTACACCACTGTTAACATGACCACTTACTCCACCTGGATTTACACCAATACCATAGTTGGCACAACCAAATCCACCACCACCACCACCATCTATGGTATTCTTTTCCAATAATCCTTCACCATTGGGAGTCATTCCTGGTGGCATACATGAAATGCCTAAGAATCCTCAGAAATATTGTCCCAGGTACACTCATGGAGAGTCAAGAAGTGTTGAAGAGCACATATAGGAATTTAAAGATGCATGTACTTGGGCTCAAATTGCTCACCATGATGTTGCATGTAGACTGCTTCCCTTCTCGTTGGGAGATATGGCTTATAATTGGTATCTGAACCTGCCTACTAGATCAATCTTCAGTTGGAAAAACTTAGAGGATGCATTCATTAACCAATTTCGAGTTTCTATTAATCCTTCAATTGTATATCATCAATTTTCCACTATCAGGAAAGAGCCACACGAACCGTTTCCCCTATTTAATACCAAATTTTAGAGGATGTACAGGGGGTTACAAGATTCGTACTTAGTGGCTCAAAATATTGCTATCCAAGCTTACCTGAAGGCCATAGATCCCTTGATTGGCTTGTTTTTGCAAAGAACATACCTCATGAATGATATCAATTCTCTTTCCAAGGTATACCATCTAGCTATTAAACTAAAGTAGCAAATTAGTTCAGAATTAGGAGGTCTAGGAGGGGTTTTCTCTCCTCTAGGATATCCTCAGATGCCTAATCCTACCCTGTTGTTTAATATAGTCCCGTGGATGTCTCACTTTGCATACGACCCTTTAACTGAGCTATAAGCTCCATCTCAA
The DNA here is from genome assembly GCA_007258455.2 of Sequoia sempervirens. Taxonomy (NCBI): domain Eukaryota; kingdom Viridiplantae; phylum Streptophyta; class Pinopsida; order Cupressales; family Cupressaceae; genus Sequoia; species Sequoia sempervirens. Next base: position 149,841,551 of record VDFB02379711.1, on the reverse strand, counting down.
CAATTATTCTTTAGTGGCTAGACCCCCAACTCTTCTCAGCAAGCTCAAGATTCCCATAATCACACTAGAGTGTCTAACCCAATGACACATACATTGGATGCAACCACTACAGAAAGTGAACATATGGATCATCTGACAACGTAGTTGGAAAATCTAAAGAAAACATTATCTCAGGTGACCAATGAGATGGCATAGCTCAAGTACAACCCCCCTTAGAATCAAAATAAAAATCAGAATTACCAAAACCAAGGAGGATATTCCAATTAGGGTAGTTATTCCAATCAAAATGCCAATTAAAATAAAAGGAATTTTCAAAGCTAGAATCCCCCCAATCAAAATTACTAGAACCAAAATAGGGGATACAACCAGAGATCCAATAATAATAGGCAACATAACACTAGACCAAACAATGGGGGAGTTCCCCATAACTATCAAGCTAGTGAGGATAAACCACACACTGCATATGTTGCAGATCTTAATTTCATGACAAATTGGTGTAGGTTGCATGACACTGCAACACATTATGAGGATAATTGTCCCAAAATGGAGAAAATGGTTAAGATTACGCAAGTTGATGCTCCACTACAAGGTGCTCCCAACAAGAACGGTGGATCCACTGATACAGCCATGGCTTATGAACTCTTTGACGAAGGATCTCCTTTCCCTAGACAAGAGGAAAATGAGCCAGAGGAGGATGTCTATGATGCTCAAGCCTTCCAATCCAAAGGGGGTCACTTCCTGAGGAATCAGAGTAAAGGCCCATTTGCCACATCTACTCCTCTGAACACTATAGTTCCACCCAACCAGAATGCTAACAACAACCCGCCTCCACCGAAAGGCCCGTCTAAATTTCAAAATAAAGGTAACTCATCTTTTGTTCCTAAATACCAGATGAAAAATGGCATGGAATTCAATTTTATTTCAGAGATGCAAAAGCAAAAGAGCCCGTTGTCATTCTTTGACATCCTAAAGTGGTGCCCTGCCCAACGCAACATTGTGTTGAGATATTTGGAAGAGGCAGATCGGTCAAAAGGGAAGAATAAGGTGACTCCAACTACTGATATGAATGTGGTCCTATACAAAGGTAAGATAGGGACCCCACCATTCCTTTTAAGCTTGAGAATCATTAGAAAGAATTTACATAACTACCTCTTGGATTCCAGAGCCTCAAGTAATGTTATGCCTTTCTCCATTTGAAAAAAGTTAGGTTTAAACTCGGTTCAAACTCATAAGAAGATAATACAGTTAGAAAAAACTGAGGTTAATGTGGTAGGGGAACTAAAAAACATTCATGTGCAGGATGGAACAGATCCATGAATCCAGACTCATATGGATATCCAGGTAGCTGATATCCCTGAGACATATGACATGCTTCTAAGTTGAGACTTAATGAAAAGCATTGGGGGTTATCTATTCTTAGAATTTTCACACATGTGGCTACCATGGAAAGGGGTAGCAACAAAAATTAGGATTGAAGGTGAACCTCATCTCAAACACATGATCACTGAGTATGACTATCCTAACAAGGTAGCCTACTTTGAAATCGAGATAGGAGTATATAGGAGAGAGGAAATCACGACCTTTTCAATTTTCAATCCTAATAGCCTACAACCTTTAGAGCACAGTTACCCAATGACCACTGTCCACCAATAGGTTTTAATTAGAAATTTACAATAGGATAGGCTGGCTCTCAGAGAAGAGGTTGATTTATGGAGTTTGCTACTCCCTAACTGGTGCAAAATTCATTACCAAATTCATTATGAACTGATATGTCAGCCTTGTGTAGACATTATGAACCATGTCTATCATCCAATGGAAGCCTATGAATGCCACCCCGAAACACCTCCAAACCAGTTTTCCTTTAAGGCTAGAGATGCCACAATTTTGACATGAACGAATAATATACAGGAAGAAGCCCTTTCCCTAATCGGACAGATTTAGGTTCCATGTTCTGCCTTGGTAAATGAGATTGCAAAATCTCAGGAATTCTCTGACACACCCATCCCTACCAACCTTCCAATCCCCAAGCGCTTGTTGAAAACAATGATTGACTATAAAACAACTGATCAAGATCAGATCCAAGAAGAAGTGTTTGCACAAGTTCTAAATCTTAGCAAAATTTCTAATGACTGGTATTCACATCACTCCCCACATCTAGAAGTCTTAAACCAGTCTAAGCAACCACTTATTTCTTGTGAACAATTACCTTTGGCTCACCCTAAGAAAGAAACACCAATCCAGGATCAATTATGGGGACTCAAATTTGATGGTTCTAAGTCTGAAATAGGAAGAGGGGCTAGAATTAAACTAAAAAATCTAAAAGGGAAAACATACTTTCCTTCTTACAAGTTGCAATTTGGTTGTACCAATAATATGGTAGAATATGAAGCACTGGCTAGAGGACTGATGTTTGCACATCAGAAAAAGGTTACAACTCTGACAGTCATGGGAGATTCTAAGGTCATTGTCAAACAGGTTCACAATCAATACGCATGCCATAACAAGAGGATGGATACATATAGGAAGAGGATATGGAATCTGATAGAGGACTGATGCCTTCAAGATCAAATTGATTCCCAGAGAGGAAAATTAGATTGCAAATGCACTTGTTGTTGTTGCTAGTACCTTGGAACCTATGCAAGACTCTAAATTGAAAATATTCTAAGTAGAGTTAGTCTCGATCCCAGCCATTCCAGAAAATGTTCAAATTTTTTAGGTCTTTGATGATGACCAACATATACTTTCCTTCTTGGAAAGTTCATATGTCTTTGAAGGATAAATTATAGATGAATCAGACAGAGATCAAGGAGACAGGGATCCTAAAAATTGTGACCTAGAAGGAATAATTAAACTGAATACCAACAACATTCCCAAAGGAATGGTGGCACTAGAAAGAATCTTCGATTCTAATCCTCGAGATCATGAAAGGTTACCTAAAAAAAGTGATGGAGGAAAGTACAAGTCAGTTAACTTGGTAGATTCAGGACCTAAGAAGAATGTATTTATTGGAAAAACTTGCCCCAAACATACGTGGGATAAAATCCTGATAGCGTTGAAAAGAGATATAGTAGCAATTGCCTAGGGGTACAAAGACTTGAAAACCTTCGATACTTTGGTAATAACACATACTATTGCCTTGAAACCTAAAGCAAAACCTTTATGTAAAAACAAAACCCAGTGAATTCCCTGATCGAACCCTTAATTCAAAAGGAAGTGCAAAATTTTTTGTCAGTGAGGATAATCTTTCCAATAAGACATTCAACTTGGGTTGCTAATCTAGTCCCAGTTCATAAAAAGAGTGGAGTGATCAGATTATGCGTTGAATTTAGAAACCTTAACAAAGCTTTAGAGAAGGAAAATTATCCTCTTCCTTCCCTAGATGAGGTGCTACAAATAGTAAATGGTTTGCAAATGATGTCATTCTTGGATGGATATTCAAGATATAATCAGGTAATGGTCAAATACGAGGACAGGATGAAGACCACCTTCACTACCAAGTGGGGGACATTTGCTTACCAGAGGATGCCATTTGGTCCTATCAATGTTAGAGCCTCCTTTTAGCGTGTGATGGATGTGGCATTTAAATATTTGGTAGGTAAGTGTATTATTATTATATATGGATGATTTGACTATTTTTTCCAAGAATAGAGAAGATCACTCTGCAGATCTTTCAAAGGACCTAAAAAAATGCATAAGCTATGGTGTTTCCCTCAATCCAAAAAAGTGTGTGTTTAGAGTTTCAGAAGGAAAATTACTAGGCCACGTAATACCATAGAAGAAAATTTCATTTCACCTAGACAAAGTGGAATCCATTCTGAAACTGATCATGCCTGGTAGAAAAAAAGAGATGAGGTCCTTTTTTCAAGAAGATAAACTTTGTACAGAAATTCATAACTGGGTTTGCGGAGATCATCAAACCCCTCAATGAAATGATGAAGAAGGATGCTAAGATTGAGTGGAGCAATGAGGCTAAATCTGCATTCTTGCAGTTTAAACAGTCTATTTCAGAAGCACCAGTTCTAACTAGTCCCGATTACCTAAATCCTTTTTACATTTATTCTTTTGAATCTGACCATTCATGTGTTGTTGTTCTGACACAGCGAAAAGGTGAAAGGGATGAAATTTCAATTTCTTTTATGATCTCTCCATTCAAGAATGTTGAACTTAGATATCCACCTCTGGAGAAATGGGATTTTGCACCAGTACGAGCAGTCAAGAAGTTCTAACACTATATCCTCCGAAGTCAAATCACTACCATAGTTCTTGACCCTGCTATAAAGTCTCTTCTTATGCAGAGTGAACTTGGGGAGAGACGAGGAAAGTGGATGGAAATCTTACAATAATTTGACCTTGAAATCCATTTGATGAAGCTAGTCTAAGGACAAGGCTTATCCAAAGCTATGGCAGACGTTGATAACAAAATTACTTGTCAATAATACACTGTGCAATTATTCACAGGTGATCCCTGGTATGCAGATATAATTTTTGTATTGCTAAATAACAAGTGCCCAGATGGAATGAATGCCACTCAAAGGAGAGCACTAAGACTAAAAAGTTCCCATTACATGCTCGAAGGGGGAGCTTTGTACTAAAGAAACTTTGAGGGAATCTATCTACGTTGCCTTGTGTACCATAGAAAAAAGGCAACTTGCTTGATTTGGGGAACAATTTTAATGATAAATTGAACTTAATGAGGCCTTGATTTGGTGTTGTGAGGTTTTTTTCACATCCACACTAGATCTTGGACCCTTTCAAATGCATTTAATGATGTCTTGTAAAGGTGTTGTAAAGTGTTGTAAAAGACTTTCATGCTTTTCTAGACCTAATAACCCATTTTCTCTTAATCTAACATTATAAAATGTGTTTAATGGCATTATCACATCAATCTAGAAGGATTGTAAAATAAACTTAATAATAATCTAGTGTTGTAATGTGTCTTGCACATTCACATTGGATATTGTGCCTTCCTAGACTAAGTGGACCTCATTTTAGTGTTGTAAAGTATATTTAATCACACTTTCACATTTAATTTTGTGTCCCAAGCCCTAATTGACCTTCACATCATCATTAATATGCCCCTATTACCCCATATTATGCATCTCGAGGCAATATTTGATTAAATATCCAACATAGTCACCATAAAAACCTTATTTTCTTACTTCCTAGCATCCTAGCTATCAAATGGGCCCCACTGGGACTAGTTCGCCACCAGTGGTGAATGAGTCCCTGCCAGGTGGGACGAATTTTCCCAAGGTGGCGAATGAGTCCCATTTGGGCCAATTTTGACCTTTGAGCAAGAAAAACTAAAATTTAAGTTTATTATTTTTACATGTCGGCCTTAGGGATCCAATTTACGAGTGAATAAGGTGAATTTCCTATAAAATCAAGTCTCTAATCCCTAATTCATAATCTTTTAACTCATTTCATAACTTACTCATCATCTACCTTCTCTATCAAGTCAAGCAAGCTAGGGTTTCATCATTGCAAGTCATCAAGATTGTTTCCTAAGACATTCAAGGGAAGATTCTTCATGTTTTGCTACAGAAATTCAAGGTAAATCATCATGGAAAGGAAATAAACTCCATTATTTCATGTTTCATTACATTCTTTCTCTATTTTGGTTTAATTACCTAAAAGAGGTTTTACCAAGGCAAACCCCCATGCCCTAACATTCAACATTTCTCTCTCTTGTCTTATGTGTTTGCAAATCTAGGTACTTGGGAGACTTAGAAATCATTGAATATTGCATTGCAAATTTGTTCAATTCATCTCTTCATTGGATAAGCCAAAATAACCACAAAATGTCACTTTCAAGCCCGAATCCCATAGTTTTAGAACTGAACACCTAGAGAAGCATAAAGCGCAGACCAAAAGCTCCTATCTCCACCTTTGAATCTTTAGAAATTAAAAAGTGGACTCATTCACCATGGGTGGAAAATGAGTCCCACTACTAGGCTTGATTTTTTTTTTTCATTTTTGGGTACCCTTTTGTCTGAAATGAGCTCTAGAACAGTTTCTTAGAACTGGGACTAATTCGCCCAGAATGGAAAATGAGTCCCACCAAGCCTAAAAATCAAGATCAGTAGCATTTTAAAAGTCATTCCAAGTCTCTAGAAAGTTTATAGGTGCACTTCTTCAGTTTCATTCATTTATGTTGTAGTTTACCTTCATTTCTAGATGTTTTCTGCATATCGCAATGTGTTTTCAAACAACATGCATTTCAATAGTTTTGCATAAATAATCAATCAATTTTATCAGTTTTTTGCATCTAGATCATTGCATTAAGGCATATTTTCATCATGCATATATTAGTTTGAGTGAACCACATAGATTTTGGGTGTGGGATCTAACTCTTTCCATTGGGTGAAAAACCCTAATTGAGCAAAAGACACTTAGAATTTCACATGTCTTAAAATCTATGGTTCATTTTGGTGAACCCACTTTTAGAATACTTTCTTTTTTATTTGGAGTCCATTATCATCCTAGAAATATCTTGCATGCATTATATTTTGCATTGTTTTGCATTTTAGGGTTTCAAAAACTTTCATTAGTGAAAAGCTCATTTAGCTTGCATTTTTGCATATAATTTTCTTAAAAATTTCTAACATTCTACATCTACATCTTAGTTCTGCATCATACAACATCAAACACATAAAAAAAAAATCAAAATTTCTGAAAATTTTGAAAAAAAAACCTTACTGGGACTCATTCACCATGTTGGGCGAATCAATCCCTTTCCAAATTTTTGACTAACTGTTATAGCATCGGAAACCTCATTTATGTGCTTCCTAAGACTCCTAGTATCATATAGTATCAGTCTGGAAATTTTCTAGAACATTTGTTTTATGCATATAGCTCAAAAACATCATTTTAGATTTACTCATTCTTCAAATCACTTCAATTGCAAACATCCTTACATCTGAAAATGCTTACATTTCTAAAATTTTGCATAACATCGATAAAATTACTTTTCACTTTTGCTTAGACAATATTTCTATTCATAAAACTTTGCATAAGTTTGATAAAAGTGGTTTTCATTCCTGCATATACATTATTTACATTCTTAAGGTGTTGCATACATTGGATAAAAGTGTTTTGTATCTTTGCATATACATTGTTCATATTGCTAAAACATTGCATGAAATGGTTACATGTGCTTTTTATTCTTATCCAAACAATGCTAGTACCTTACATATTTAGAGATGTTAAGAAACATTCCCTATCCCCTCCCTATGAGAGTGTTTTAGTGAAAGAGACTACAACTTGGGCCATTCCTAACAATCATACTTGTTCTTATCATAATATCTCTCCTCTTGGTGATGAAGATATTTTAGTAGAAGAATCAATCAATGAGAGTTTTGAAAATCCTAGTTTTTTTTCTCCTTTTACCTCTCTTGGTGGAAAAAACATTCACAACGAACATAACACAACCTTAGATGATCATGACACTACAATTTCTTCTTCTCCTAGTATTTCTCATTGTTGTGAAGATGATACTTTGATGATAGAAAAATTATTCCATGATGGTCATGAGAATCTTGGTTGTCCCCATTCACCTCACAAAACCCTTCTTAGGCAATACAATTAAACCATTGGTCATTCTCCTACTTGTGATGAAGTCCTTTTCAAAGAACCAACCTTAGAATGTCAAGAAAATCCAGTTTGTAGGTCTCCTCAAAACCCTCGTCCTAGGAAGGATATCATGATGCAAGATGAGAACCAAAATAATGATATAGAATCTCACTTGCTAATGGATTTTAACATTATTTAACCTCAACTCATCCTTTAGCCCCCTTCACATAAACCTCCAACTCAAAAAAAAACTCGAACTCATCCTCTACCCACCTCAGAATAGTGTATCGCAGCAGCTGAGTCATAATACCATTGCTCATACATATAAAACTTGAAATAATCTACAACTATCACAACCAATTCCAACACCCTTACCATTACCTACTCCTATCCCATCTAAACCTATCTTACTAGGTCCTCCTAGTGGAAAGGAGTACAATCTTGTTGAACAACTAAACAATACTCCTGTTAAAATCTCATTATGGGACGTTATTCAAGCCTCCCCTCACTATCACAACATGATTCAAGCAACCTTGCAACAAGTTTATGTCCCTTCTAATACACAACCAAATGATATAGCAGCCATGATTCAAGTCATAAATGTTGAAATTGTTTTCCACCAAAGTGAGCTTCCTCCTTTGGAAATGTAAAAACAAAATGAACCTTTTTTTTATTAGCGCTCAATACAAACGAAAAGGGATTAAGAGAACTCTTTTGGATACTGGTTCAGCTCTTAATGATGTGGAGTGAACCTTCTTAGTAGACAGTGTCGATAAATCAAATATTCGACCTGATCCTTTATCCATCAGGGGATTTGAATATATCAGTAAACAACCGCTTGGTGTGATCACGTTACCTATTACAGTTGGAGTGGCCACATTGGAAACACCAATCCATGTCAAGCCTAATGATCTTGCATATAACCTTCTCTTAGGAAGACCGTGGATTCATGCAATGAATGGTGTGCCTTCTACTCTTCATCAAAAAATAAAATACATCTACAACAACAAAGAGTACACACTTGAAGCTGACCCTCATCCAAACAGTTGTTTAAACATTGAGAAAAACAAAGAGAATCCCTTGAACACATTAACACCAACCACACAAGTGGACCCCGTCCAACATCTTGAACCAATTTTGAAGCTCTTAGATGATGATTAGGGTTCCTTATACTTCACACCCACCTCCTTTAGAGAATACTATACACAACAACCTTTGATGAACTTAATCATGAACAACCACCAACTTCAAAATCAATGAAAAAACTTTATGGATGTGGTTATGATATTATGAAACAACTTGGATATAGTGGAAAAGGATGTGGTGCTCAAGAACAAGGTATCTATAACCCTATAGAGCCTAACACACAACAAATGAATCATGGTCTTGGTTATTGTCCTTTGATCAAGATAAAAAATCCTTCACTCAACATCATCAATCTCACACAACATACTCCTAAATCAACCTTAACAGTTGTCCATCCTGAACTCATCGACACTAGTAGTCTTGAAAATCATCCTTTACAAAACATGAAACAAAAAAATACACATTTTCTTAATATCAATGTCATCTCATGAATCGTTCATGATTTGAATTCATTAGATTTTATACCCTCCTATAATAGAGAGAAAAAAATCTATCAATCTAAAGAGTCTTACGTAGATATGACAACTAATACTAAGCAAGGGGTATCTTTGTCACAACCCACAGGACCACCTTCTACCATTGATAAAGAGGGTATCTTGTTGAGACTCCTCCAAGATCACTTGATCTCTCTCCCTCCAAGACCTCAAAAGAAATTTTATTACAAAACTTCATTATGTACCTATCACAAAGTTCATGGTCATTCCACCAATGAATGTAAGGCTTTGAGTAGTAAAATCCAACATCTTAAGGAGTTTGGTATGCTTCCCTCTGTGGGGGAACCTAATTCCTCTAATTGATACTAATTTTCACTCTCAACTCACCTTTTTCCTGCACTAAGTGGGGGCAAAGGATTAGGTAGCCTTGTCATTGTATGTCACTTGTTGTTGCCTCTTTTGGCTAGTCGTTAAACTTTCATGACTATATAAGAGCAAGATTGGGATGTGGACAACATGCCTTAAGTTGGCTTGTATGTGACATACTCCCCTTTTCATGACATAGCTTCTCAAAAACATATGACTTGGCATAGGGCTTTCTGAGTAAGCTCTCATGTCTTCTTCTACTTTAAAGCAATTGCTCACAATACTGGTGTTTGCAACCACTTTAAAGTGGGGGCATACATTGACACCCACATTTTATTGTGTGATTTTCTTTTTCTTGTGATTCCCTCTCTTGGACACATTTGGCACAATGCTCCCCAGGATGAGACCTTGCACTTGTCCTCTCTTGGAAACAAGATGAGACCATTTTCACTTATCCTCTCTTGGAGACATTAAGCATGATGTTCCCTAAGATCATACATTGCATGAACTAAGAAAAATCCCTTTGAACATTCCCTACACCATTTTTCATTGACAATGTCTATGAATGTCAAGCATATGAAGTTTTGCTTACTTCATAGAGCTCAAAAATCATTTTCCTTTGTGGCGCCTTATAAAAGTTATCAGGAGGTATAAATTTGGTATGGTTGAGCAGGAAGCCCATTTTGAGACACGACTTTCCCCATAGCCACCTATGTGTTTGTGAGTACATACCAACCGAGTGTATGTTTCTCACCTTTTGGGCCTTCTCACCCAGAAAAGAGCTAAGAGTTCCATCACCCCAGAGTGTATGCATTTTCTTTTTGGACAAACATCCTAGATTTGATCCACAACTAGCTGGACAAACAATCAAAGCTTGATCCACCTCATTTTCATTTCTCTTCCTTATAGTCCTTTCCATTGTATGATCGTGTATCTTGTTTAACTACATGTCTTTCACCTTGTATATGTTCTTTTGCGCTTATGTTGGTTTGACTTAGGATCTTGGATCCCAGGGGCTTGTGCAACCTCCTTTCATCTTTTTTATCCTTTTTCATCCACATTGGTACGATTAGACATCTCTTGAATGTCTACTTTAGTGTGAGTTTGAAGGAAGTTCATCCTCTCACTAAAGTGGGGGCTAAATGTACCATAGAAAAGAGGCAAACTTGCTTAATTTGGGGAGAAATTAATGATAAATTAAACTTAATGAGGCCTTTATTCAAGGTGTTGTGAGGTGTTTTTCACATCCACACTAGTTCTTGGACCCTTTCAAATGCATTTAATGATGTCTTGTAAAGGTTTTGTAAAGTGTTGTAAATGACTTTCATGCTTTTCTAGACCTAATAAACCCATTTTCCCTTAATCCAACATTATAAAATGTGTTTAATGACATTATCACATCAATCTAGAAAGATTGTAAAATAAACTTAATGATAATCTAGTGTTGTAATGTGTCTTGCACATTCACATTGGATATTGTGCCTTCCTAGGCTGAGTGGACCTCATTTTAGTGTTGTAAAGCATATTTAATCACACTTTCACATTGAATTCTATTTCCCAAGCCCTAATTTATCTTCACATCATCATTAATATGCCCCTATTACCCCAAATTGTGTATCTTGAGACAATATTTGATGAAATATCAGACATAGTCACAATAAAAACCTTATTTCTTACTTCCTAGCATCCTAGTTGTCAAATGGGCCCCACTAGGACTAATTCGCCACCTGTGGCGAATGAGTCCCTACCAGGTGGGACCGATTCACCCAAGGTGGCGAATGAGTCCCATTTGGGCCAATTTTGACCTTTGAGCGGGAAAAACTAAAATTTAAGTTTATTATTTTTACATGTCAGCCTTAGGGATCCAATTTATAGGTGAATAAGGTGAATTTCCTATAAAATCAAGTCTCTAAGCCCTAATTCATAATATTTTAACTCATTTCACAACTTATTCATCATCTATCTTCTTTATCAAGTCAAGCAAGCTAGGGTTTCATCATTGCAAGTCATCAAGATTATTTCCTAAGACATTCAAGGGCAGATTCTTCATGTTTTGCTACAAAAATTCAAGGTAAATCATCAAGGAAAGGTAATCAACTCCATTATTGCATGTTTCATTACATTCTTACTCTATTTTTGTTTAATTACCTAAAAGAGGTTTGACCAAGGCAAACCCCCATGCCCTAACATCCAGCATTTCTCTCTCTTGTCTTGTGTGTTTGCAGATCTAGGTACTTGGGAGAATTAGAAATCATTTAAGATTGCATTGCAAATTTTTTCAAGTAATATCTTCATTGAATAAGCCAAAATACCCACAAAATGTCACTTTCAGGCTTGAATCCCATAGTTTCAGAACCAAACACCTAGAGAAGCATAAAGTGCAAACTGAAAGCTCCTGTCTCCACCTTTGAATCTTTAGAAATTAAAAAGTGGACTCATTCTCCATGGGTGGTGAATGAGTCCCACTACCAGGCCTAATTTTGGTTTTCTACATTTTTGGGTACCCTTTTGTTTGAAACGGGCTTCTAAACAGTTTCACAAAATTGGGATTGATTCGCCCAGAATGCTGAATGAGTCCCACCAAGCCTAAAAATTAGGATCGGTAGCATTTCAAAAGTCATTTCAAGTCTCCAGCAAGTTTACAGTTGCACTTCTTCAGTTCATTTATTTTGTTGTAGTTTACCTTCATTTCTAGGTGTTTTTTGCATATCACAATGTGTTTTCAAACAACATGCATTTCAATAGTTTTGCACAAATAATCAATCAATTTTATGAGTTTTCTACATCTAGATCATTGCATTAAGGAATATTTCCATCATACATATATTAGTTTGAGTGAATCACATAGATTTTGGGTGTGGGATCTATCTGTTTCCATTAGGGGAAGGAACCTAATTGAGCAAAAGAGACTTAGCATTTCACACCTCTTAAAATCTATGGTTCACCTTGATCAACAGCAAGCAAAACAAGCCATAGCAGAATTTCATGGCAAAGATGGTACTGGGCATGGTTCTACTGATTCCATGGCACACCAAATTCTGAGATTGGGTTACTACTGGCCCCATGTGTTCCTGATGCTCACCAACATGCGAGGACATGTCATACATGTCAGACTTCCACATCCAGGGAACACAATCCAACAATGCCCCTACAACCAGTATATGAGGTAAAACCATTTTCCTAATGGGCATTAGACTTTGTCAGGGTGATTAACCCCAATTCTTCTACAGGTCACAAATTTATTTTTATGGCAACTGATTACTGTACACGTTGGATTGAAGCTCAACCTTGTAAGAATAGCACCACTGAGGTTGTCATCAAATTCCTTAATGAATGCATCATTACTAGGTTTGGAGTATCGTTTTCCCTAGTCTGCAGAATTTATTCAATGGGCATATGAGCACAAAATTGTGTTAAAATATTCTTCTAATTAAGAAGCTATTAGAAATTAATCATATGGATTGGCATACTCAACTGAGATTTAACTTATGGGCAGATAGAACTCGAATTAAGGCTGCCTTAGGAAACTCGCCTTTCAAGTTAGTCTATGGCCAAGACCCAGTCTTTCCTATCCATCTACAAATACCTATTCTTAGGTTTATGCAAGAATTTTACTCAAACGATGATAGGATATAAGTTAGACTAACCAATTTTCTGAATTTGGAGGAACAAAGAGATGTTGCTTTACAACAGTTTTCTAAACACCAAGTTGTTGTCAAAGGTTGGTTTGAAAAAAGAGCAAAAATCAAAGCTTTTAGAATATCAGGCCTTGTAATACTGTGGGATAAATCCAAGGAAAAGAAGGGGGACCACCAAAAGTTTGACCAAGTTTGGTTGGGTCTGTATCAGATTGCCAAAATCCTTTGTGAGAATGCCTTTCGGTTGAGCACTTTAATGGGAGAGCATGTTTCATTGTCGGTCAATGGATAGTTTCTCAAGCATTATTTTGGCCCATGAGGGTCTGATGTTTTCTTTGGTTGTATATATGTAATTACTTATTTTTTTATTTTATTTTTGTTTATTCTTTTTGTTTGTTTCGTTTTGTTATTGTTGTTTGTGTTTTGTTCTTTTGTTTCTCGGTGACCTCCATTTTGCTTTATTTCAGAATTTGGGGTGGTTATTCAATGTATACTGAGGGTACTAGGAGAGAAATTGGTTTAGGTATTTTTAGGTATGTCTATGGAATTTTATTCATTTCGAGACCTGTGTCTTGTGTTCTTTTTAAATAGCAGCCTAAAAGGTTGAGAACAAACAGGTATATTGTAAGTAATCTCATAAACCACAATTGAATTTTTCATAGAATAAATAGAAACATTTGTTTACATGAAGGCCTATTTGTCTCAGGGTAATTGTATTTTGGATTTAGGTGAAAAATATGAGTCCTGACACTGTCATGAGGTCCATTGTAGTTCTCAACCCAAATTTCAGGATGATACATTTGAGTATTGAGGAAAAGATAAAAAATTAATTTATTCAAGTAAGCCTATACAAAAGAAAATAAAAGAGAACCATTAAATGATGGAAAAACTCAATATGAGAAGGGTAATTCAAGTACCTCTACCAGGGCTATGGATGCTTGGTTGGCAGTAGAGTAATGCTTTGAGAGAACTAGAGGTATCTTCGTCGGGGCTATGGATGCCTGTCTGGAAACGGAGCAATACCTAGGATATCATTGCATGAAAATCAGAAGGATTCAACTCATGTAGCCTAAATCTTTAATACAGTTATTCTGAGATAGGAAGAACCTTTATGCAAATAGATATACCATACATGCACACACTCAAATTCAATGTGGTTATTGTTGATTTACATTTGAGATTCCAGTTCAACCTTTTTTTCCATAACTGATCATACTCAAGTTTAAAATGTAATGAACCAGAGGTTCTAGGTGACTGAATTCTTTAGTATCTTGAAAATGGGTAAACCATTTTCCCAGCCGAATCACCAATTGTCATGCCTTGCATAACCAATCCATTATTTTTGTCAAAATGTGTCCCCCTTGCATTTGTTTGTCCTTGGTGTTCTTGTTTGGGTCTTAGGAGTTGTTCTTTTTCCTCCTAAGTCCTTGTTTCTTTTGTTTTTCGGGCCCGAGTCATGGGCCCGAATGAGACTTAGAACTTTGCAAAAGTTCTAGGTCTGAATTTGGTTATGATCTCGGCACCGTTTCTTGCCTTGTTGGCTTCTTTGTTGTTTTGCTTGTCCCAGGCTATTGGGTTTTTCTTCTCCCTTGGGTTTTCTTTTGTTTTCTTCCCCTTTGTTTTTCTTTTCCTTTTGGTGGAAGTGGAACTGGAACAGAAACTAGACCCAGAACTTTGCAAAATTCCAGGTCTGGGTTTGGTTCCGATCCCGCTCCCATTTGTTTGCCTTGTGTTTTTTTCTCGTTTGGTGTCCTATTTGGGATGGGCTTCACCCCGATCCAACTTCCCTTTGTTCCTTTTTTGTTTTTCTTGTGTCGGTGTTCTTTCCCTTTATCGGGGGCAAAACCGGAGTGGGATCCAAACCTAGAACTTTGCAAAAGTTCTAGATCTAGATTTGGTTCTGATCTCGCCCCCGTTCCTTTGTTGCCTTTTCCCTATCTCGGGACTGAAACCAGATTCAAAATGGAATGTGGAACTTTGGTAAAGTTCCTAGTTTTATTTTGACTCTGCTTCCGCTCCCGCCTTAGCTCTAATATGCATGGTGGTTGTGTACTTGTCTTCGCTTTGGTTCCACGACTGACCTACAACATTAATTGAAGGCTCCTCACATGTGTGAAGTGGTTTTTAAAACTTAATCGAGCTTATTTGGCTCATTACAACCATCTAAAAACATCTTGACGAGCCAGAACTAAAAGTACCTTGAGGAGGAGCATGATTTGGTCATAGGAAAGCGTTTGTGAGCGAATTCCTGACGATTTTCAATCCTTTGTTGTTACATTTTGAGGTAGGTGGGGTTTCTTCCATTTTCTTTTTGTGTTTTTCTATTTTTTTGTTTGGTTTGTTCTTTGCGCGTTCGCAGGGCTTTTCCCATGGATCTTTGCTTGTTTACGTTCATGTTTTGTTTGTGTTTTGTTTCATTTGGGTTTTTCCCTCCTTGTTTTTTGTCTTTTTCTTGCCCTTGTTGTCTTTGTTTGTTTGTTGTTGTTTTCCATATTCTTGGTGGTGGTTATGTTCCATCGTGCCCTAGTTTCAATTAGGGTTTCATTTTTGAAGGGTTCTAGATGATTGAAACTATTTTAAATCTTTCTCTGGACCCTTCTGATCTTGTGCATGTGTTGGTCTTATAGATTTGATTATGGGTTTTAATGCCCTAGTTTTCATTTAATTTGGCATGCCGCATAAACTAGGGTTTGTGTGTCATACCCTTTACATAAATGCCCTAACTCACTCGATCTTGGTCCCATTTGTTCGGGTGGAGTCAAGCTTAAATTCTACTTCCCCACACCTTCTTTTGACCTAGAACCAAACTGATGTAGGCATGCGGGGAGAATCTACCTAGCTTGAAATGCCCTGTCGTGCAAACCCCAAAGGACAACTAAAAATGCAACAATTTTTTTTTGAAAACATAAAGAATAAACACTAAGTTTACTAATGCAACTAACATAGCTAATGATTACAATTTAAACACTTAAGTCCCTCGGGGTAACGAGGTGACATTACGTAATCTATCCCATAGAAAAGTTCATAAAAGTAATTATCAATTCTACTAACGTAACCCAATCATTCACATATCTTCATTTAAACATTTATTAAGGATAAACAATGTGACAAGAATAAACAATATGGAAACCATACATGAATTCATAACAAATTGTACTTGGAAATATAAAGAACATGTTTTCTCAGATATAACACAACATTAACGATATTAACAATTATGGTTCAAGAATGAATTACATAATGTGATTATACATTACATCAATCTATAGGTACATCTCATTGAGCAATTACTCAAGATTACATCATAAGTCTACCCAACACATGGGAAAGTAATGAATCAATACACAATATAGTAGAAGTACAAGTATACATCTAGAAACATATAAACTCTAGATCAAGTTGTCTCAGCAAAGCTCTGCACTGAAAGGTACAACTGCAAGATAGGGAACCCAACGAGGTGCGTAGCACATTCCACCTGACCACCCCCGTGCTAGGAGTAAATAAAGAAGGGCCCCCGACCAAGAACATCCAAACATATACACAAGTCTAAACTCCAAGCAAGAAAAAACAAGAGTACACATAAAGGAAACATAACATCAAAAGACCACTTCCAGAGGTTAGCAACAATAAAAACTCAAGGGAAAGCTAGAGGAGAGTGTCATTGCACAGTCCTACATGGGTTATCCTGACTGACTATATCTATGTGTCATCCCCCATCTATGGTAATCCTGACAGCCTCACTAGGCACCAGCCTCATAGGGTGACTCGTGCAGAACTATTAACCTCTCGTGGAGACGAGGCAACGATCTTGCCAACCATGGCCTTCTCAACCCACTTTTAGTTTGTGAAAGCACTAACAGGTGGACGAGGCATCCACAATTATCTTGTTAATGTTTAACTACCCACCCCCTAATTAATTAATTAGGTTATCACTTATTATTCTAACTCTAATGTGGGTTATCCTGACAGCCCCTTTGTGCGTCGACGCCCACGTAGAGCCACTCTCCCTAGAAACCCAAAACATAACAAAAAATTCCAAGGGGTTGTACCAACAAGAACATTGAACCACAAAATAGAACAACTACGAGGAAAACCCATCCCGCCAAAAGTCATATAAATCAATTCCCATAAAAATGGTACAACCCAAAAGTAAACTCAAGATCACCACTATAGTCAAAATAGAGACAAGTATCAAATTAAAAGGTCACATAATAAACCACCATTTTCCCATGCCTCTAGAAGTTCTAAATAATAACCTTTACTCCTATAGAAAGGTCAACTAATTTAAGGGCCCCCACATGTTTATAACCGAATTCAAAGAAACCGAGAAAGAACTCAAAGAAAATCAAAGAATTAAATAATTATTCAACATCAAGATTTTGTTTAAGAATGCAAATTTACTATTCTTAACAATCACATTTTAAGATAACTCATTGCATGATATCCACCATGGAAATTACACTATCAGTTTACTCAATCTATTTCATTTATTAAAATCACTCGATTTGATTTGATAAAATATTTTCTTTCAATTTATCTAGTAACAACATGAAATCATTGCAAATAACCTTCGTGATATTTTTATAATTTTGGACAAGTATATATATATATATATATATATATATATATATATATATATATATATATATATATATATACATACACATATATATATATATACATACACATATATATATACATATATATATATAATATATATATATTTATTTATTTTTAATATTCATATTAAACCTATATATATATATATATATTCATTTAAATAAATAAATATTTAAAAATACGAATTTTAATTTATATATAAAAAAAACAATTTTAAAAAAAAATACTTGTATAGCATCGTGGGGAGGCCACAGCCCCCACCCAAGGTTGCGTCCAGCAGCCCGCAGGCTATTGTGCACAGCCGTGGGTGGGTTGCGTACAACACCCCCTCCCATTGCGCACAAATAAAGAATAGGGAGCAGGGGTACGGCGACAACCGAACCCCCCCCCCCCAATATAATTTATATTATATTTTTTTTAACTATTTTTGTTTTAAAAATATCTGGTAAATGCATTACCCAAAAAGCTTGTGTTAGAACAGGGTTTTCAAGAAAATAAATTAAATTCTCTATAGGGAATTAAAAACCCAAAATAATATATAATGTATATATATATTTAAAATATATACATATATATATATATATATATATATATATTTCATATATAAAACAATTATTGCAACTGCATCATCTGGGCATATTTTAGCTTGATTTTCCATTAGAAAATAAATTATTTACATAGAATTTTTCTACATAAATTGAAAAGAAATTTTCCACATGGGTTTTCATTTTTTTTTAACTAACAAACTAATTTGGAAAAAAAAGACAAATCGAAGTCCTAATCTTCTATGGCAATCTGGATATGGGTTTTTCCCCAATTTTAACAGGAGGGTTTTTTTTAAATAATCTTTTACGTGGTTCTCTGATTTCACTATAAAGTTTTCTACAGAGGCAGTAAAATAATCACGGAAAAACCTTAGCAGTCGTCAACAAAAAATTTCTACGGAGGAACTTTTAACAAACTTTTCTACACAGAAGCTTCCAACAAATTTTCTACAGAATAAAATTAGTATAGACAATCTTTTCAAAACAACAGAATAACTAAATAACAGTAAAGGAACCTGTTTTCCCGAAGCTTGAAGGAATGAAGGTTGGAGAAAAGCTTCACCTTCAGAGTTCAACTTCTAAGCCCTTTCCAAAATCTTCACTTCCAGCAAGATGCAAAATATGAGCCCAAAAATATATTTCTGAAAACCTCTTCTAATTTTTAACCAAAAACCCCATAAAAACTAAAAAAAAACATTCGCAGCCAATTTCCTCCGTGAAGTGATTTTTTTGTCTTTTACAATATGGCCAATATTCTCTTCGAGAACATTTTTTAACAAGAGTTTTTCATTCAATTCCCACTCACTCCCGTAAATATTCTAATTATCATTTAACTAACTTTTAATTATTTTCTTTCAATAAAAATAAAGAATTTATGCTATTTAATTAATTTAAAAATTCAAGAATTAATATCATTTACCTTATGCAAATTTAAAATTCTAATTCACATTATAGCATTTAATATTTTTATTTAAACTATTCACTCAATCAAGAAAATTTAATCAATTAACTTTAACTACAATTACCTACAAATAATTATATCAACTAAATAACATTAATTAATCACACATAAAATAAAGATTAATTAAATAACAACTATCCAAAAATAAATAAATAATCAATAACAACCAATACTGAAACAAAGACAAGGTCAAGACCATGACACTGTAAGACTCACAACAAGGTGACGAACTTGGGACAAGAACACTTCCTTATCAACTCCCTTTTCAACATCATACCCGTTGGGTTTATGAGACACGCTCAAACGTGTCAAGTAGGTGGAGTTGGTGTCCAGTACCTGCATCTTGCATAGAAACAAATGTCAAGTAGCATTTAAATCTCCATTGCAAACACACCGTGAAAGGTAATCGTGGGGTAACAGGCCACTTGCGAGCGAGTGATGCCACTCCATCCTTTCACCAAGGATCACTAGCAAACACATCAGAAACCATAGCAACATAGAATCACAACATCACCAAAAATATTATTAAAGAAAACCATAACATAATCACCACATAATGTATCATCAAACATCATAAGTAATGTCAAGTGCAGCAAACCAACCAAACTGTGAATCCACACACAACCAAAACGGTGAACTAATCACCATCACAAACCAAGTACAAAACCAACACAAAAGAGTATCAACAACACGAGGGGTATTACATAGCTCAAATTATATGTCATGGAGGCGGAGGCGAAACTGGAGCCAGAAGCGAACTTATCACATGAAAATTCATGCAAGAGTTTGGTTCTGGAAACGATCCTGCCCCCGATGGGTCCCGATTCCAATCTCGATCCCACCAACCTAGCAGGACCAGATCATCAAAAGATACAAAGTATTTGAACTTTGAGATTTCCAATTTATGTCCTTATCCCAATTCCATTTTTGCTTGAGTTTTTTTTTTTAGCTCTCTAGTTCCTTATTTTATCCTAGCCTTGCTCCCGACAAGTTTTAAAATTTTACTAAGTATGGAGGGTTTCCAAGGGAAGAATAGAGTAGTATGAAAGGTAAAATTTGTTTGATGATTCCCATGCCTTTTGTTGATCTAATCTATGTTTGTCCTATAGGAGTAAACGATGTCAGGAGCATCTGAGGAAGTTTCACAAAATGAAGGGAAAGTTGCCAAAAGCTCAAAAGGAGTGAAGCCAAAGAAGATAAAGGTGGAGCAGCTACCTTACACTGTGAGGTATAAACACTAGGATGCCACTCCTATAGCCAACAAGATGGATTCAGAATGGGATGACATCACAAATACCAATGTGGGGCCATTTAACTGTGATGAGTTAATCATAGACACTTTTTAGAGGATGTGATTGGGAGGACTAAAAGAATAGCCCAGTCTGGACTAGCACATGTCACCCTCTTCCCTTTATCAGTTCAAAGCCCAGAGCCTATACTAACAATAGTAGGGGCTTACAATCCTGCATCAAGGCAGTGCATAGACATCCAAGGGAATGTAATCATTGATTTTTTCCCACAAATGATGAGGTTCTTGTTCAATGCACTTGCTCCTAAGAACCCTAAGAAATTGAATGAAGTAGAGGCATTGAAGTTATTTAATAGGGACAATGAAACTAATAGGTCCCATATGAATAAGAAGTGGCTGAAAACTGGGAAGAAGTCTTTGAGCAAGGTTCTTGAATAGACCAAGAGGGTAGACTTTAAAAAGGAAATTGATGATTTAATCATGATGCTTTCTAGGGTGTTTGGAAAGAAAGACTCCACACATTTTAAGGAATGGATGTTTCCATCCATTGAAACCATTTTGGATGGTAGACAATAATTTTATTGGGGAATGATCTTGTCAAATAAATTGCATAATCAGATACTCAAGGTGAGGCAAACAAAGACTTTCTTCATGACCTCCTATGTTATATATTTAGCTGCACGGATGGGCATATTCCCTGGATTGAATGCACTAGGCATATTAGGGGAAGCTCCTAGAAAAAAGAGGGCATGGGAGCACTATGATCAATTGACCCTACAAACATTAGAGCTACATAATAGGAGGGTTAATGATGCATTCCTTTATGTCATTAATAACCGGTTCATAGGAGATGTTGGATATAGGTTGAATAGGGAAGCTATGGATTTCATTGTTGAATGGGGACATTGGTACATCCAATACCCCAAGTTCACTTACTTTAGGTTAGCAGGTTTTGATGGACATCCTCATCGACTCCCAAGATGTTACAATGATAAAAAAATTCTCATGGAGTTTGTATATCAAGCCATGCCAGTCAATACTAAATTTTCCAATAAACATAAGCCAAGATGCCACAAATTCCCTATGAAGTTGGAAGAGTATTATTGTGTTCATAATTTGGCTAGAAAGGCAGTATTTCAAGAATTGAGTTACTTGAAGTTGGGATTGTATACAGCTTAGAAGCACTTTGACCAAGAGCATCATATGAATGGCTTAGCCCCCACCATTTTTTTAGAATCACTATGGCTTGCTAGAGGATTTCTGGATAGATTTGTAGGATGAATATGATGTTCAGAAAAGGAACTATGAAAGGTTCGCCATCCCGCAAATGGTTGAATATGGGGTGAAGGAAGACATTCCTAAAGAATTTTTGGATAATGGTGTAGTTTTAGACCCTGGTTATGAAGCAAAGAATGTAGGTACAAAGAACTTGGATCCAATAAATTGGGATGAAGAAGAGTTTATTGATATAAAACAAATTTCTAGGACAGTGATAGATAGGAGTATCCAATGGGTTGTGATGAGGATAAAGGAACAAGAAGCTCATTTCTCTAAAAAGAGAAAAGCGATGGTTAGCCAAAGTTATAGAAGAACCAAGAGGAGGACAACCCCTAAGGAACAACTGGAATATTATCCTCCTAGCCCTAGAAAGGATGTTGATCCAGGAATATCTATTCAAGATACCCATGAGTCACAAAATGTGGAGGCTACAACAGCTGGAGAAGGGAACTCATCTTGACCTTCCCCCTAGAAAAATATATTGAAGAAGTACCTGCAAGTAGCCTCCATGAGAAATCTGAGACTCTTAAAGAAAAAGAAGTTGAGATACATAATGTGGACACTGATTCAGAGGCTACACACTCAAATAATGAGCCTCTTGTAATTGTACCTGTTGAAGATGTTGAAGATGTTGAGGTGGAGCATGTCCTAACTCCATAGGATCAATGGAAGCTCTTTGAGGAGGAAAAGGAGGAGGCTGAAGCCAAGGCCAAAGCTAATGCACTTGCAAGACAACAAGAGTTGGAAGCTAGAACTAAAACTGAGAAGCTAGCAAGGTAGCACAAGGAAAAGGAGGACGTTGTGCAACAACAAGGGAAATTGAATGGAAGGATAATGCAGAGAAGGAGAAGTTGGCTTTATTTCAGAAGATTCATGATCTGGAAGAGGAGAAGGCCTGGCAGGGGAGAGAAAAAGATCTTGAGGCCAAATCCAAAGCTGCAGAAGAGGCCTAAAGAAAGAAAGAAGAAGACCTCTTACTAAAGAGAAGAGAGGCAGAGGAACAAGCTAAACATGAACATGAAGTGGCCAAAATGTGGGAGAAGGTCAAGGAATTAGAAAAACAAAGAAATGACATGTTGGAAGAAAAGAGGTTGGAAGAAGAAAAGGAGAAAGTTGAAGCTGATAGGCTAGCTAAGGAGATGGAAGAAAAGAAGAAGCAACAAGAGGTTGGTTCTCAACCTAAGGTAAAACTTTTGCAACCCTTCTCTTCTATGGATTTTTCCTCGCCGCAAGTGATTACTCCTCCTGTTGCCCTAGTGTGGTTAAAGCTCAAATTGGAGAGGAAACAAATAGTCCAGCCTCAACCCCTAAACTAGGATGACATGATGAAGGAAATTGAGGAGAGACCCAAGAAAAAGGCTTGAGTCCTTCATTCTACCAAATTGAAAGATGTTGGGGAGATTATGGAAGAATGTGCCATTCCCCTTGTTGACAAAGATAAACAAGAAATGCAGCTAATTGATTACCAACTAGGCACTGTGAACTTAGGGAGGCCTACAAGGAATCAGCAAATGGATCATTGATATTGTAGCATCTTCTACCAAATCAAGAATGGTTAAAGATAAGCAAAGGAAGGATGAGCTCAAAGCTTAGGTGGATCAATTGCATAGGTTCTTGAAGGACTTGTCTTATCCTATTTATTTACAATCTGCTACTCCTAAGACACCAATTTTGCTAGGTAAGAAAGAGGCTAATGACCTCATGGAAATGAGAAGTAAAGTAGGGATGTTGGATAGATGGACTAATCGGTTGAATGAAGAGGTAGAAGGACTACTTATTTAGAGCCATGAGGCTCATAAAGGTGCATGGGAATTAATCAATGACATGACTACATATGCTGAAACCCTCTGTAAATAGGAGGAAGAATACAAAGAACATATGAGGAGATTGAAAGAAATCAATAAGCTACCTCAACAAACACTTTTAGAGCAATCCATCCTTGAAGAAGGTAATATGGATTTCATTAAGAAAACTATTAGCTTTATCATATTTTGGTCTTCATTCATTTTTGCACATTGGAATGAAGTGCAACAAGCTAGGAAGGATTTAGCAAATCAAATTGTGGAATTAGAGGCAATTATAGCCATGATTGTGAATGAAGATATCCCTGTAAAGGATGGCCTCCCTCTTTATGAGCTTAGGAATAAATGGAATAATAGATTCAAAGAGGCAGTATAGAAGTGGGATGATGGTGATGATTTTCTAATAGATAGATTCATGGATATTAAGTAGGTATTAAAGTTTGCTCTAAAGGAGCTTACTAAGTTAGAAGATATGAAAAATTTCACCTTTGGCGAGTTGAGAAGGATATAATTTGAACACAATTGGGTAGATGGGCCAGATGTAGATATGCTTAAATAGGTATTGGATAGTTATGATGAATATATACATGAGTAGAATACATGGGAATGAAGTGGCTATGGAATATTCTTTTTGGATGAAGCATTAAATGGCATGACAAGTTGGGAAACTCTCTCCTACTTTTCAGGGTCATGACACAAGTTCAACCAAGGATCCCCAGCAGTTCGACCTTCTCCCTTTGCATGCCAATTTTTGAAAAAGAGTTATCACTGGTTAACTAAACATCATAATAGGAAATTGCCTAATGCAGTCCCAGTTGCTCCTTGATTTGTGGATCTTAATTTTTTATGAGAGGGATTAGTGCTGAATTTGTCTATATGATGAATTTCTCTCCATTTTGTAAATGTCAGCTAATTGAAGTCAAGATTGGCTACCTAAAGAGAAATCTAGGATAGTTTTTATAGATTTTAGAATTTTTTACAATTCCATGCAAAGATACTCAAACATTTTTACAAAGTTTTAATACAGTTTATGTTATGTTCACAATTTTGTTAGTTTAATGGTAATGTTGATGAACAATAGTTATTTGTATGCCAATGAGTTTTGTTGTGCATAATTGTCTCTTATTTGATGAAAATCAATAGGAGATTTTGGATCTGAAACTATTTCATTGAGTTATCTGTGAATGAGATCTCTTTACATTTTTTGATCTGTGAATTCTAGTAATGAGCTGGTGGTGTGTTCTTGTTTGAAAATAAAGTTTTAAAAAAAGTGATGATGAATGGTTGTATGTCTTGAATTTTCACTATGAATGAGTGCAATGGTATAGATTACTCTATGGATTGTGTCATTTTATGGTTCTAGTTAGTTAAAAGAAATGCTCATAATTATGGAGTTTATATGTCTGAATTAAAAGAAATCTATGTTTATGATTTGTTGTCCTAAGCTCTATTCTATCTTTTGTTGTTTATTTACACCCCCCAAATGTTAGATTAGTTCATATTATGTAGTTTGCACCCTTTACCAGCAGGCCCCTTGAACATTATAGTTACATAGGCCACTGAACGAAAACAACATAGTTGAGAACCAACTACAAAGACCTTGGAAGATGGGTAGTTTATATTATTTGTCTTTTTCAGGAGAAGTAGAGTAGCAATATTCTATTTTAACATTGATGTGTTATTTTTTACCATAAACACCTCTACAGGAACTACACCTTACAATATTGTTTATGGTACCGAGGAAATCATGTCTTTGGAGTTAGAAGTATCGACACTAAGGATTTATCTTTAAGGTCTTTTTGATAATGACACTTATAAGGCACAAAGATTAAACCAGCTTGAGTTGCTTGATGAACAACGTATCAATGCTCTCGAGCATCTCCAAGCTTACACCAAGCAATTACAATGAAAAAATGATACTTATTTCATCCCTTCAACATTTACTAAGGGTGATTTAGTTTTATATGAAAATCAATGAAACACTATTTTCAATTATGTTGAAAAGGGAAAATTCAGCCCTAATTGGTTAGGACCCTATATAATCAATACAAATTATGGATTTGGCACTTACACCTTAACAGAGCTAGATGATACACCCCTCAAAAACCCTATCAATGTCGTGCATTTGTGTCGGTATTATGTCTAGTATCCTTTTGAATGGTATGAAAGATAAAGCAATGTTGTTAAAGCTATTGAGTCATATCATATATCCTTTAATGTTGCTTCGTTCTTGACAAACAGATTTCATGTATGTATTGAACACTAAAATGGTTATTCAATTTATTTTTATAATTACTTTAGGTTTCATATTATTCAAATTCATTTGGTGTGTTATGATAAGTTACATTGTTTAATTTAGCATAACATACTTAATCATCATGTAGTATCTAAAAGAAACTATAATAAGTTTTAATTAGATCACACAAACTTTGCTAAATCATGAAGACATTAAGTAATCTTTAAAGGTTATTTAATTAATCACATTGCCATTTAACATTCAAACACATTAAGACAAGTCATAAAACATCAAATGCTCATATATATATCCAAAGTTTTATGTACATATCATCACAATATACAATATCACTGAGGTATGTGGGAACTCAACCCCTTGAGATCTGGTACTCGTGATCTGATAGCAGGATGTCAGGAGACGGTCATATGTGATCATGATCATGATCCGCCAAACCTAAGTGCAAACTCTAGGCCCTGTATCCATCCAAGGGCAACCTGATGCTCCCCTACTATCTGCTCCCTCTCCGCTTGTAGTTGTACTACCTCTACCTATAGTCTCTCAACCTCTACTGGAGTATGGGATGACTGTCCAGCAATCTGATCTCGACGGAGTCATCTCCTCAGACTCTCATATGCTTCCCGTAACCTCGTGAATGGTCTAAGTGACTCTAGATCCTCCTCCACAATTGGTGGGGGCACATAATCTGAGTCCATCTCCTCCTTTTTGATGAATGCTAGCACTATCTTTGCAGCCGCTTGACAGTAGAGCTCCCACCAGCCTCATGTCACTCCTGCAAGGTAGAAACAATACATAATCAGTACGCATCATCATGATATATATATAAAGAGCATAAGCACTAAAGTACATGCATAAAATCAAATATCATCACCTATATCTCTGGTAGCCTAAGAAATCTCAACATCGTCTTGTGCAGGGGGCATGCAAGATTAATAAAATAGTAAGAAACAAATTACTTCCCTTTTACCTCTTTTAACTCTTTCATTCCTTTTTGCTCTTATGTATCACATTAGGGCTTTTCCTATCTTAAGAGTCAATAAAGTACTTTCTATTCAAAACACCATAACAGGTGCAAGGGAACTTCATTTTTGACGTCATTTGATGCATTGGAATCATGATTCCACACCTGACATAATCAATTGTCTATCGTTATGTGGCATGGTACTTGGAAATTCCCTACGATATGATGTTCCATATTCGATGTGGCTAGTTTGCTACCTTGATTCCACCTTCGTAAAGCAAGTGGAATCAAGGAGGCATACATCTACCCTCAAATTTGATTTCTAGAAGTTAGATAAAAGTATTTTTGGACAACTAATGAATTCGTGTTGCAGGATGTGGTTCCTAATGTTGTGGTTTTGTAGATAATTACACTAGGGGCTTCATTCTCTCGTCTTTTGAATGAGTATCCTTTTAAGAAGTAAAGTGTATTGTTTAGAGTCCTTTAGCTTACATATGCACGTAGAGTCACATAGGCACTAAAGTGGGGGCTTAATGTGTTGCCAAAAATTGTAAAATCTTGAAGAAAGAGGCAATTTTGTGATTAATTTGGTCCTATTTTAGACACCCTTGCATTAATCACCCCTTAAAAACTGCATTTATAGGCTCCTAATGCTCATTATTTTAGACTTTAAGGCTTATTCCACTCTCAAATCATACAAATCCTGACAAGAAACATTCAAATCACTCAAATTCCATGAAACCCGCCCAAAAACCCCTGGTGGGACTAAGTCCCCCGGGGTGGCGACTTAGTCCCTTTTGAGATATTTTTCACTTTTGAGCTAGAAAATCATCGACGTAATTCAAATTATCAATGGATGTCGGCCTGTAAAGTTAAAATAATGAATAATTAAGTGTTGATGCCTATAAATACATGTTTTTAGGTCATTTTTCACAACATTAAGTCATTTTCAACAAGCAAATTCAAGAGTCCAGTGTCAAATATCTTTCACAAGAAGATTCATTAGTCTATCTATAGCAAAGTTGAAGCTTTAGGGCAGCAAGTTAGGGTTTTTGTAGGTCTTCAAGCTCACTTTTTTCCAAGACCTTACATTGCAAATGGTTGATCATAGATGCCTATGGAGAATCATGGAGAAATCTAGGTTGAGGAGATGCAACTAGCCATTAAATCAAGCCTAAGGACTTGTTTTCAAAGTGATTCCATCTTCCATTTTCTCTCTATTTTCAGCCTAAGGAAGGTTTTCATGTCATTAAGATTCATCTCTAATGTGATTTAGTGTCTCTTAGAATGATTCTTGCATTGTTCTAAATCCATTTATGCATCTTATTCTTACACTTTAGAATAGGGT
Organism: Sequoia sempervirens; assembly: GCA_007258455.2. Lineage (NCBI taxonomy): Eukaryota > Viridiplantae > Streptophyta > Pinopsida > Cupressales > Cupressaceae > Sequoia > Sequoia sempervirens. The sequence goes on along the minus strand of VDFB02379711.1, from coordinate 149,813,377 downwards.
TGCATCTCATTTTCAGACTTCCTAGTATTAGACACACTTAGGGCTAGGGTTTTATGAAAAAATTATCTCTTTCAAGGTTTAAATACCAACTAGGGGTTTGACCAAGGAAAACCCCCCATTAGAAATCAATTTATACTTTTTTTTGCAGGTATTTTCATAGATTCAGATCTGAGTTTCCATTAGAAAACAGAGTGCGAACTGTAGGCTTTCGTTTCCACTTTTGGATTTACAGAAAATCCTAAGTGGACTAAGTTGCAAACAGTGACAACTTAGTCCCACTGCATTGGTTTTTTTAGAAGTTTTTGTAGTTTCAGATACCCATTTGGCAGAAACATGTTTCTAGGCAATTCCCCTGATCTAGGACTAAGTCACCCAGCTTGGTGTAAGTGTCCCAATTGGTCAGAAAATCAAATTTTCTAGAATTTCAGAGGTATCTCCAATCTTCATTTCAACCTTCATTGATCAGTTTCAAGGTGCACAATTTATGTTTAGCATCTTTATCTTGTTCTTTATTGCATTCATTTTATCATTTTTGCATATCACAATGTGTTTTCAAACAACTTTCATATCTTAGGTTTTGCATTAATATTCATTATCTTTTATCATTTCTTTGCATTTAGACATATTCTAATCATACATGCATAAGTCTTTAGTGAACCTCCAATTTTCTATGGGATACCTTTCTTTCACCCTAGAATTGTAAGAGAGCACACCTCCTACAAAAATGTGTGGTTCAGATACAAATTAATCCATTTATGCAATCTCAATGCTAATACTAGCTTTGAATATTGCCATTGTATATTTAAAATTTTAAGCTCAACAAACCATTCGATTAAGGACCTTACACTAAAAAATTTGAAACCATATAATTACAATGTAGATGCTTGAATATTCCCCAACAGCTACAAACTACCAATCAGTTGAGTGCCTATTAAAATAGAAGAAAAAACACATTTGATTTTTTTTATTATAAGAATTATCTTTGCAAATATCTATAAATTTGTAAAGATCTTTTATTTATTTTACTCTTATTTTACCCATTAAAATAGCCTATGAGGGGGAATGTGCCATTAATCCTTCACTGTAAATGTTGATTTTTTATTCTAGTAAAAACCATCTTTGTGGATATGTATATATTAATATGTTTATCTACCAATAAATATTATTTATAAAAATACGCATTCACATATTTATATATAAAATAATAATTAAAATAATACACTAATAAAAATAATAAAATAATATTAAAAATCAATTTTTACTACACAAAACTATATATCATTAAATTTACAATGAATTTTCCAAATTTTCCTTCTAAATAATTATTAATTAAAGTTCCATTTTAACAAAATAAATAGTTTACAAAATAAAAAATAAACTTGAGAGGGAAAGAGATGAAGTTGTTTCCGCTTGCTGGTGTTAGGGTTGCAAAGACTCTTTTTTCATAGAGCTGCAAGGGCGAAGGTAGGAGTTCTAGACAGAAGACATCAGGGCGGCAAGCAGGGGAAAACTCGGTACATGGTAGAGGTAGTAGCTAGTTGGGCTCCAGAGGGAACGCTGGGGGAAGTTGTCTAGGGGATGAGAAAGCCCATTTGGAGCATCACCACCAGGAAAGGGGAAAAACATTAGAAGCTGTTAAGGCCAATAAACTGTCGATCCTCTTGCAGGAGGAGCTTGAGGATGAGGTAATGCACAATGTCAAAATGTTTTCACATTTAGGATTGATAGGATGATTCAGGGGTTTTTGGCCTCATTTGTGTGATTTACATAAATGGATTTCTAAGCCCTGGGAACCCATTGTAGATGGTTGTGTCCAAATCTACTCTACAGACAGGTTTTTTTATTGTTGTCTTTGAAACTATGGCTGATAGAAATAAATTTTTGTGTGATTACTTTTGGAGTTGGGAGGAGAAATTTGCTCCGTCCTTGAATCTTTGGCATCTGGCATTCAACCCTACAACAAAAACATTTGATAAAGTTCCTTTGTGGGTAAGACTCCCAAACTTACCTCTCCACTTTTGGTTTGAGTCTTGCCTAGAGCCTATAGGACACTCTTTAGGGGATTTTTTGATGATTGATGAGGGTTCGTCAAATCTAATGCACTCCACCTATGCCCGTATTTTGGTGGAAATGGAAGTATCAAAGCCACTCCCATAAGAGGTCTCAATTAAAACCTCAAAAGGATGTTGGGTACAACCTTTGGATTATGAAGGAGTACCATTTTGATGTAGGAAATGCTTCCAAACAAGACACATTGTTGCACAATGTGCAAAGCCCAAATGGTCCAAACTAGCTACTTGGTAGCAATATGTCTCACACAAACATTATGTGGTGGAGAAATTGAATGGGAATAATGAAGAGTTGGAAAAGATCAAATCTCGGGCGAGTAGAAACTATGAACTGCCTCATAGGGATTCAGATCAGCTGGGGGGTTGGGTCATGTTGAGGTGCCCATCTCGAACAGTGCTAATGAAGGGCGAGTGAATGAAGGTGAAACAAAGAAAAATCATCATGGTGCTAAAACTCTGGAGTGTAGGGAGAAATCAGGCCCAACGAAGGTACGGGAAAAAGGGGAGAGTAATGGAGTGGTAGAAGGTCATAATGGGAAAGCAATGGTTGAATTTTATGAGGAAACATGGACGCAACATGATGAATCTAAGATATGGAAGAAGGTGGAGGAAAAAATGGAGAAAGGTGGGCTTGCAGTGAAGGGAAAATCTTTGGACTGGCAGAAGGAGGCTACAAAGGTGGAAGATGGCTGGCAAGTTGTTAAGGGGAGGAAAGATAAGAGTTCCAAAAAGAAAAGTTTCGCTATGGTCCTCCAGTCTCAGACCAAAGGAAGAACAAATGGCCCTTCTAAACCATATATTTTTGGGGCCCTAGACCTTTCTAGCACTTCTAGGGGTTTTCACCTAAAAGGAGAAAGTAGGGCCAAAAGTGTTAGAAACCAAGATCTGAAATGCAAACCAGAAAATCACCTTCCACAGAAGAGAAAAACAAAAAAGCAGAGATTGCATAAAGATGTGCAAATTGATATATTCGAAGTACAATTAATTACAAGATATGATTTGCTTTATAAAAGCAAAGATGCATAAACCTAATCTTATCTTGAGCAAAAAGATAGCTTAGAAAGATAAGGATAACAACCTATAACTTAGGAATTAAATATACCTAAGTAAACTTATGCTAAAGTGTAATTAAATATTAATTACACCAACAAAAAGATCTAGCTAGGTTCACTCAAATTATGCAATGTATGATGTTATTTGAACTAAATGGAATGAACTAAGTGCAATTAAGTGATCTATTTGACTGATTATGTATGCAAAACCTATGATTTATGCAATGTTGGAAAAAACAATGATGTTTGCAAATAATGAATTATGAATTGACAAATGTAAAATAGGATAGAAAGAGGTTGAATCATAGTGCACTTGGGTAGAAAATGGATAATATGAAATCTTCTGAATGTTGTCTGAAATCGCAAAACCATCACCAGTGGGACTCATTTGCCACTGATGGTGAATCAGTCCTGCTTCTGATGAAAACTGTCAAGAATAGGTTTCTGAGTGTCGAGATCTGGAATCTGACAAAACCTAGATTTCTAGCCTTAAGGTGGGACTCATTCGCCACTGATGGTGAATCTTTCCTCTCCCAAAATTCTGATAAATCAAGGGAGATTTTGTAGCACCAGATCTGAGGTTGTCTGCTTGTCGAGTTGCCAAAGTCAAATCTGCAAAAAATGGACAAAATGTCTTCTCCAAGCTTGAAATAAGATGTTGTTGACTTGAAACACTTTGTTGACTTCTTGTCCACTTTTCAACACCTAAATTCTTGTCAAATCTGCATACACAAGTCTGCAAACACACATGCAAAAGGGGAAAAATGGTTAAGGGTTAGGTTATAAGGATTACTGAATGAGATGATAAAGAGATTACTCGAGAAAGCCACTTAGACATGAAATCCTGAGTTAACTGAGTGATTTAAATAGATGTCGAGCCGAGTCAAAGTGAATACTTAGATAACTTACAAAATTATCTAAATATAGAGGAATGCGTTAAAATAGAATTTATGAATTAAATAATTCATTTAATTCAAGATTTGATATTTGAAGAATAATTAAATAAACAAGATTTATTTAATTAAGTGACAAAGGGATTAAATGAATAATTAAATAAATAAAGGATTTATTTAATTATAGTTGACATATGATAAAGGTAAATTAAATAAGAATTTATTTAATTGAAGAAGAAGGATAAGGTTAATTAGTAACATAATTAAATAAGAAGTGTTTATTTAATTAATCATATAGAATAAAGAAGTGTGAATTAATTAAATAATTAAGATTGTTTAATTAATAGAAGAAATGAATACTTTAGAGAATAATTAAATAATTGATATTATTTAATCATGACCATGAAGAATACGAATTATGAAGAATATTGAAGTTGTAGGCTTAAACCAGATTTCGGTGTTTACATTATCAACTTACCAAACCCTTGTTGAAGAAAATCTAAAGATATGTCAATGGCTACTCTTGAATGCTTGATTGATGCTTGATTATAAGATGCAAAGTGCTCAAATGCTAATTGAATGCTTGAATGATTTAGAAGATTGTAGGAGATGTAAAGTGAGGAGAAAAACACTTATTTATACATTCTTGTGCCTTAGTAACCTATTGATACCTCATCATAGGCTAACATCAAGTAATTTTGAATAAAAACTCGAAAGAAAATATGAAATATTTTGAATTTAGAGCCAAGAGGGACTCATTCGCCACCCATGGCAAATGGGTCCCACCTTGGACTTGAAAGTGCGTGTTGGGAATTAAGTCACATTTAATGTTATTTGTCGGGTTTACATTCAAAAATATAATTAATTAAGCCTTATAAGGGCATAAAGGGGTCAAATAAAGCATAAGAAAGGTGTAAATAGTGAAATTATGCCTAGAAAAGCATGAAATCTTGTTACAAGACTTTACAACACTTCAAAATGGGACTTGATAAGTGATGAAAAGGTGAGTTTTAGGTGAATTGTAATGAATAGAGTCTAGAAAAGTGTAGAAATGTTTTACAACACTTCACAACACCTTCACAAGACGTCATTATTTGAATTTTAAGGACTTAAATGTGAATTTTCAAGCCTCATTGCAACATTAAATCAAAGTAAGATATATCAAATATTGTGAAGAAAGGCCTAAAAGGCCATGAAAATGACAAGGGGCCATTTTTCTACAACACACCTTCAAAATTGTAGACCTGTTAAAAGGTCCTTTTTCAGGGTCTTATGGTTTTAAATGTTTCTCAGTGGTGTTTGTAGTGCTTCATTACTTGGGGTGGAATCCACCGATTGACACCTTTCCTAGCTAGAGCCAGGAAAATTAGATGTAATTTTATTTCTAATTTTAATTTTAATAAAACAAAAACTCTATTACCGATCAAAGAAAAATATAGTTTACAAATTATTCTAGTTTTCAATTAAAATTAGAAAATAATAATAAATTATCCCTCCATAAATTTTACAAATTGATTTCACTTTTCAATTAGAATTTTATCTGCATGCATTTTACATTCTAGATTAGGGTACTATCATAGAGCATCTCTTCCTGGAAAATTTTCTTAGCATCAAATAGAACCAATTTTTTACAAATGCATTCTTTCCTACACCAAGTTTCTACATAATCATTGGCTTTTCCAAAAAACTGTCCATTATGATGATTTATCAAAGTTTTGAATGATTTTTTTATAGTGGTAAGGACATTAGCACTCATTTTTTGACGGGAAAAGTAAGTATAATGAATGAGAAGACATATTATTCACTTAGCACACCAAACATTAATGTCATATCACCCCTCAAAATTCTCAATTATATCTTTTACACGAAGTGAATTTTAATGGCTTGGCGATGCCAACCATGAACTCTGATGTCACTTGAGTGGACATCAGGGTTACGCCTAATCTAGACTAATTCAAGATAAAGATGAAAGAAACTTCAAAATGTTTAAAATATTGGTTAATTTAATAAAGAGAAATGGTTTTTTTCTTTGATAATTTGTGCACGCACATCACCAACACGGTTTTGTTCATTCACATCAAATTGTTCCCTTCCATGCATAAAACACACACATCTACTCTACATTTCAAACAATTAAAAACTCACAAAAAAGTAACCCAAATAGAACAAAACACATAAAAATTTACCTGCCATGCCAAATATGATAATTTCATTAATGCAAGTTAGAAACTTGCCTCATCTCAAAAACTACTCCATTAATTTGATACACTGCCAAAAACACTATAAAAAGTGAGAGCAAAGCAAGAAGCACAAAATAAATATGGAAAGTTCAATAGAACTCTATGAAACGTGCTATGTATATTCTGTAAATTAAAATTTAAAAATATGAAACAAGGAAAGTTATCATAATCTATGAAAAAAGAAGGAAAAATATTCATTAATTTAAAATCTAGAATGATGAAAAAAATAATTTGAAAGGAATATGGAAACTTGCAAATTGCATGCATACAATTAAATGTGAAAACTAAGGACTGAAAAATATTCATTAATTTAAAATCTAGAATGACGAAAAAAATCGTTCAAAAGAAATATGCAAACTTGCAGATTGCATGCATACAATTAAATGTGAAAACTATGGAGGGTGGGAGGATCAATCAATGTGTGGAAATTACCTTTCGGTATACCTGTTGCACGTTTGGGTGCAAATGCTAGTTTGTAGAAAAAGCTAATTGTTCTTGAATCTATTCTAAATGGTAATAGAGATCTTATTTCATACCAAACCTCTTATCCGGGTATATAGAAAAAGATTTCTAAAGTGGAGGAGATCCAGGCCGAAATCCACCCTTTTGTATATCTGTTGCACAAGAATACTCCATTTAACTATTTGAGGTGTTTGATTCAATATAAAAAAATTGTTTGAGGTGCTTGGTGTTTTGTCTTTAGTTGCAAGTATTCAGAGACATTAACAAAGTAATCACCTCCAATGCCATCCTTTCGACAGAGGAGGAGAGGGAGTGAATGTCGAGGCCAACATTTGCATTTGATTTTATACATCAAACGTTGAATATAGACAGCAGTAAAATTTCCAATGTATTTAAACCCAATTTATTTTAAATTTTCAAAATTAAATCATTCAAAGTGTAAACCTGTCACTTGCGTTTGAATTCCACCATTCTGCATTTGTAACTGAAGCCTCTTCCACTTCCATACGTGCATTTGAATTCCACCATGCGTTTGAATTCCACTAGACTTTGTAACTGCCATTTATTTTTGTTTGCACAGATCTACAAACATGTGATGCCACTGTAGGAACACCTCTCGGCATAATAAAATTAATTAAATACTAATGTTATTATAGACAAATCATAGAAAGACATAATAATATTGTAATTAAATATTTTTCTAAGTACTAATCTTAATTTAGTCATTGTTAATGATATATATGATTTAATATTATTATTGAAGATAGGTCTTCATATTGATGTTAACAAAGGTATCAATATTAGTACTACTAGCAAGATTAATATTGATAGTAACACTATGGTTTAATCATCTTAGACTAATAATATTATGAGAGTTAGACTTAATATTGTTGTAACGTTTGCACTAGAAATTCATAAAAAAATTCCTTAGAGTAGCTACCTCTTTGACATGGATGACTAATAATAGTCACACCATCAAATGCGTATAGTAGGTCATTTTAGGTGTTCATTGTTAATAGTGAAAATTTTGGGCATGACAATAAACACTAAAAAAAATTGACACATATTTTTAATGCTTTTAAGTAAATAGTAGCTAGGGTTGCACCATTTTATTGAAGTTCAAACAAAAAGTTCTACATCTTATTAATGGCAGATGTCCTTGCATAAGCAAAGGTCGATTGAAAGACAAAAAACTGAACCAACTACCCACCCTTCACTATAGTATCTGACACTTACAAAATGTTGATCATTTTTAGCTATACTTTCTATGCCCTACTAATTTATGCCTAATACATTAATTTAACATAGCAAAAAAGGACACACGGATAGAAATCTATTGATTCTTGCTTCGTAACAACACCATGGTGTCCATTCCCTCCTGCTTGATGTGTTTCACCACTCTTGAAAGTAATTGATATCACTTTGTATCAATCTTGAATGCCTCAACCACTCTGTTAACTTATCATCTCACACCACCGATTAAAATCATTCAACTAGACGTCTATCCCTTCAATGAATGTCATATGTGTAATTAGTTAGTCATGATCTCATTACCCCATCTCTTGTGATTCTACCTACCTTAATGACCTTGCCTCTGTGCACTCTCTAACTGAGGCCATAAAGATTCATGATGTGATTGTTAGAACTTCTCCCATCATCGTTCACTGCCTACTTGTCATCCAAATCGACAATCATTTGCTATCAATGCTTTTCTTAGCCAATGCATCTGCCAATGTGTTCCCTTCATGGTAAATGTGTGAAATTTTAAAATCTTTATATCTTTCAATTAGCTCATAATCGATTCCACACACTTCTTTAGCTTCCAATTTGGTGTTATTTTTAGTTGAATTGCATTGATTGTGATCAAGGAGTCTCCTTCTAGGTGTACTTTGTTGATCTTCAAATCTAGGCCACATTTCAGTCTCTTGTATGTCACTCTAAATTCTACCATATTGTTAGTTTCTTCCCCTATGTATTCCATTACTTCACACAAAACTTTCTCGATATGGTCCCTTATCACACAACCAACTCCAATTGGCCCTAGATTGTCACTTGATGTGCTGTCGAAGTTAATTTTTATCCATCCCACTTCTAGTGCCTTCCATTCCACCTCTTTCCTTAGTTCAATTGGAAGATCAACCTTCCTAACCCCATAAACATGGAGCACCTTTAAACCATTGAAGATCTTAGTCATTTTTTCATCCCAGGTGTTGAAGTGACTTTTACTTATTTTCAAATTATGTTGCATTGTTTTCTAGTTCCACAACCGATCTCTCAATTTTATCCACAAAGGAATGCTCTTCCATTTCCTTTATCTAAAATAGTCTCCTATTCCACTCTTTCCATATTACCCAAATGATACATGAAGGTATTACTTTCCATATGCTCGCAAAAACTGCTTTCTTTTCCCATTTTAGCCACATTAGAAACCATTCTCCAATATCCAAAGGGAGCGGGCATGGCCATTCTAGTTTCTCCAAGAATTTTTTCTAACAACATTCAACATAAGGACATGTTAGAAGTATATGGTTGGTGTCTTTGTTGTGTTCTTTTCACAATACACATCTACCAGGTCCATGTATTCCCAGCTTTTTAATTCTATTAGCAGTAAAAATATTCTTTTGTATTGCCATCCAAGTGAATACCCCAACTTTTGGGAGGTAGAACTTGTTTCAAAAGAGGTGGGTTGGCCAATTCATTCTTAATATTGCCTCTTCTTTGGCCTTGTAACCCAATTTGAACCTATAATCTCTTGTTTTCAAGTAGCACCATTTTATTTTTTCCACCAGTAGCATTCTTCTCTTGCTTGGATCTCCTTTAAATATTGCTTCAATTCTCTCTCCCTTACAAACTCATCTATGCTCATACCTTTTTCTATTACCATTTTATTCATATCTAAAAGTTCACTTTCAATCATCTTCCTTTCCACAAATATATTCTTGAACTACAATTTATTCCACTACTTTAGCTTGAACTTGATGTAGTTGAATTTTTTGTTGATCTAAAAAAGTTTGGAGTGATTTCCTATTTTCACCTCACTCCACAAAATCCTAATCAAATCCTTCAATCCTTCATCCCTTAACCACATATTTTCAAATTTAAAGGGGCGTCGATCTGGAGCGCTACCAAAGGTTAATTGAAATTGCACAAGGAAGTGATCAAATCCCATGAATGATAGAACCATTGATTCATGTGCAACAAAATATTCTTCCCAATCTCCAACAAGCAAGAACCTACCTAATCTCTAAGTTATGCTTGTGAAACCCACCCTTGTATTGGTCCAATTAAATAATCCATTCTTTGGTAGAATGTCCTTTAGAGCATTTTGATCTACAAAGTCTTGAAATTCCAATTGAACTTGGGATCTCTGTCACATTCCTCCTTTCTTTTTTGAGTTGTTGAGGGTTGCATTGAAGTCTCCCACCACCACCACCAATTGATCATGCAAATTTTGTAGTCTAGTAGATATCTGCATCCATACCTCTCTCTTACAAGCTATTGAAATGGGTTCATACACATTCAATAGAAAAAATCTTAGAATTGTTTGAAAAGCTTTACACTTCATTATCTACCAATGTTGTTTTTCCTCTATCAACTCCCATTTTATTTTAGTAGGATTCCACACCACTCCAAGTCCTCTTAAGGCACCATTTTCACCCACAAACTCTCCTTTCCTCTATTTACAATTACTCATTATTTTCCCACTCTACTCCTTGCTCCACTTTGTTTCCTAAAATAAGACTAAATCTACTCTTGCATGTTCAATTTGGTGCTTGACCAGGTGCCACTTGTTAGGGGAATTTATGCCCCTAACATTCCACATTATGGCCTTCATTACTCCTCGGGAAGGAAAATCTCCTTCTATGATCTAATTTTCTTCTGACCTTTGGCATTCCCAACTAGATCCAACTTCTCCTTGTTGCTTATGCGACCTCTCTTACCTTTAGGTTTGATTTTTGGTTTCTTGATCTTGCTTTGACTTTTTTCTACGAATATTTCCTCCCAAATATTTCCTTCTTCTTCAAATTTACTGTCCTCCTCTCATTCAAGACTAAATTCATCCTCCTCTTCATTTGTTATCAGTTTGAATCCTTTCTCCAGTAATTCTACCAATTCCTTATCTTGCTTTTTTCTCTTTAACTCCTATGAATGTTTACTTCCTTCGTTGGTGTCACTTTCTCCTCAACAACTACCATGGATGGAATTTGGGACTGCACCATAGGCATCTCCATCTCTCTTATTCCTTCATCATTTCCTTGTTGATCCTTAAATACTGACACATTTCCTTCTCATGTTAATGTAAGATTAGATCCTTCCTTATCCCCCAATGTCTCTTGGGGGGCCTCTCACTTGCTCTTCCAGTCTAGAGCTTCAGATAAACCCACACTTTTGTCTCTTGATTCTTCCATCACCTCCAATATCCGTTTCTTTTATTTTTCTGAAGTTGCCTTTTTTTTTTGTGTCACATCTATTTGTTGTTTTGGTGTCTAGGAGCATTCAAAATTTTCATGCTTCTTCAATCTACATTTTGGACAGAGGAGCAACTCATCCTTCCTTTCTACTTTTTGATTCCAAATTCCATTTTTCGAGTAAATGTAAATTTTTGTCAGGATCTGTTGTTTGACCCTTAAGTTTATACAAAATCTAGCATATATTCCAAAACACCAGTCTACTAATTTGTCATCCAATTTCGCAATCTACCCCACCACTGATCCAATGGCTTGTAAAGTGTTGTCTTCCCAATATTCAGAGGATAGGTTATACAATCTTACCTATTCTTGAAAGCTTTCCAAAAAAAATTTCCATGGATCAAAGTTTGACATCTATTCTTTCATATAGAAACCCACTCCATCCATGGTTAACAATTTTTTTCTCTAAATATTTTTGTTTTACTTGCATTGTAGAGCATTCCACCAAAAAGAAACCATTCAGAAGTGACTTCAATTTTATATCGATTCCCTAGTTTTTATCGCACCAAACCCTCAATTTCTTTTCCACAAGCCATCCCCCACCCCATTTTATCAATAGACCTAATTCCTAAAGTCTAGCAATAGCATTTTCTACCGGCCTCCTTTTCTCAATACATACTATAACATTCACTGGGAGAGTTTAGAATTACCTTTTCTTTCATGGTCGTCAGATGTTCGTCTTATTTTTCCTACTTTTCCATAGGCGTATTTTCCTCTCTACTATGTTCCATTCCATTTGTACTTCTTCTGACTTCTTTTCTTCTTGGACAATGCCTTGAGTTTCTTTGCCAATGTCGCCCATACCATCACCCACCAATTGGGGGCCTACCCTTCTAGTTTTCCTTCATTGTTTGGGATCTATTTTTTTCTAAAATAAACGTTACCCAGGAAATCCATTGATGGCCTTGGTAACTTTGATGTTTTGCATAAACAAGATAGCAGATGAGTGTTGTTACTTTCAAATGATAGCTATCATGAATTTTTGTTCACTTATTTTCTTTCAAGTCTTCATTTCTAAAATGATCATATAGCTTTCCTTTTTCCATTCTTTCCTAATTGGTTATCAATTGAGAAATCAAAGGAATTGAAATATTCATCAGTATCCACTAAATGCAGTGAAGTTCAATGTGTCTATGATTCATTTACTAAGAAGTGACAGGCACGAGGAACTGTTGTTGGAATTTGAATAATAGAAAAATAAAATAACTCAAGGAATAGAAGCTAAACGAGAAATAAAAGGTTTGGTAACAAACATAATGAAGTATTGTTGCAACTTGAATAATAGAAAAATAAAATAACTCAAGAAATTGAAGTTATAAGAGCAATAAAAGGCTTGAATGCTTCAAATTTTATAAAACTATTAATGTCAATGATGATAATTCTAGATGAATAAAAGGGAATGACAACTAGGTGAACATATGTTTATAAAATAATATTTGTGTTCAACAGTGGTTACTTCAGCACCCTAACAATACTTGCAAGTGCACAAAATGGTCCAGAGAAGGTATAATTTTAGTTTTTATTGACTCACCAATCCATTCTGCTAGCACTTGTAAAACCTTTGGGGCCTCCTTTTGGTAGAAAATGGGCCCCTAATTTTGCATTCTCAATTGGAAAAATTAGTGGATTATGTGCCTCTTTGACTTACAATAATCATTCCAAAGTTGTTGCCAATCGTCAACCTTGATTAGTCTAAGTAGTTTATTCTCATTTTTCTCATTAGATTAGAACAGTGTATATATCTTATTAAGGATCTATAGTTTATTTATTTTATGTTGTCAATCTTTGATTTGTTTATATCATGTGTGTTTGCAAAAAAAATGTTTAGATAAAAGTGAATATGTACTCTTATGAGGGTTTTGACACTCAATTAACTAGATATCTAAATTACAAAATCATTATAACAAAGAAGAAAAATGTACCCAGCCTAACTATAGCATGAATTAAATGGAAATACTAAAATAGATACTTTATCAGAAATGCAAACAATCCCCCTTCTCCTTTCCAAATCCACTTAGTAGTGATGTTGGTTTTGGTTTGCTCCAAAATTGTTTTAGAATTGTTTGGCATGGCATATCCTTTTTGAAAAGGTGTTTTTGGTATGTTTCCATGGATGATCTATTGTTTCTATAGAAAACTTGTGACTGTAAGTGAGTACAAATTAAAAAATTATATTTTATTCATTTTTCTCTTTATTTTTTTATATTTTTAATGTATGGATGTTTCCACGGAATTAAATTAAAATACTAAAATACCTATTTTACAAAAAATACCAAATAATCTGCCCTTGAACTTTCCCCAAATCAAGTTGGTTATGATGTATGTATTTTAAATTACGGTCTTAGTTCATTTCATTTAGATTGATTTATCATGAAACATAACCAAACCATGATGAATTGGACTTTCAGTTTGTTTTGAGTTTGTGGTAAAGGTGACAGAGAGTAGAGGATTTACCTTTGGTATGATCCCACCAAAGACTTTCACTTCTATGGTGTACTATGGACTACTTATCACATCTTGTATGTTTATCCCTTTGATCATAAATGAAAGGAATTTATTAATGGTTATATGTTTATATTTTATTATTTTTATATGATTGAATCTAAATCACATAAAACTATAGATTCATGGTGGAAAACATGCCAACTAGAGTGGTCAACAACCTCAATTTCAATGTTCAGTCAATGGAAGTATTGTCAAAAGAAGGTATTGTAAGAATAAAACTATAGATTGTTGGTGGACAACATGCCAACCAGAATGTTCAGCAACCACAATTTCAATATTAATATGCAAATCTCATCTACACCTTTTTAGAAGTCTATATGTATTACAGAGCAAAAAAACTGTAAACAAATGTGCACACCTCAAAAATAGGAGTCTAATGTACATGAATTTCAATCCCCTATTTTTTAAAGTAATTCTTTTCTGAGTTAAAAAGTTTGGAACATACTTTATGCAAAATACTATTCTAAACATGTGTTTTGTTTTGACTAAAACTAATATAAAAAACAATTGACGTAACCATTACACCTCGTTTCGGTGCAAGTGCTAGTTAGTTAATTTTTAGAGTGTCTTAAAAGTAGGAAGTGGACAACGAGATGGCATAATATCAAATGAGGATAGGAATGCATAATTATATTTTTTTTCAGTTAATTTAGTTTGGGTTGCATGTAGATAGACTGTCTACTTGTCTTCAATTATTTTAAGTTATTTTACGTTGTTTTACTTGCAACAACAACAATTAATTTAGCTAATTTAGTTTGTGTTACATGCGGATAGACTTTTTTTTATCATTTTACTTGTCTTCAATTATTTTACTAAGTAGATGTATAAACTCTTTTAGCACATTAAATAATATAAATATAAATTATTATAAAAAGAAGACAATATTTTAAATATATATATATATATATATATATATATATATATATATATATATATATATATATATTATTGTCCAAACAATGTCACAAATAATTTTTGTTGCCTTCTCTTTCCATGAGGGAGGGCCCATATTTCTCTTCACTATTATTAAATTGTAATTAATAATTATATTTTCCTTCATATTGTTTAAAATTATTTTATAATAAGAACAAAACATAAACCATTATATTATGTCTATGTACATAAAAACCAAAAAACTGACACATATATTTTAAAATTATAATAAATAGAAAATAGTAATTCTTCACACAAAATAAACAATATAAATAAAATAAAATAATTCTAAATTAATTTAGAGAGAAATTTTTAATCTAGTAACAAATAAAATGTATTTTTAGAAAGTTTTTTTTTTCTAATAATAAATAAAGTGTATTTTTACCCACGTTTAAAGAGAGAGAGAAAAAGTATTATTATGTCTTCCAAAATTATAGAAAATAATAATAAGTTAATAATTACAAAATTATTATAATTCAATGTTTAATTGTGATACAAGACAAAATAGGATTTTAGTTTGTTAATTTAGTTTGCCTTACATGCAAGTAGAGTGTCTTGAAAGCAGTAAGAAGTGGTGGACAAGATAGCATAATATCAAATGAGGATAGGGAACGTGTAATTATATTTTTAGTTAGTTAATTTAGTTTGTGTTACATGGAGATAGATTTTATACTTGTCTTCAGTTATTTCACTATGTTTTACTTGCAACAACAACAATTAATTTAGTTAATTTACTTTGTGTTACATGCATATAGACTATCTTTTCATCATTTTACTTGTCTTTTATTTTACAAAGTAGATGTATAAACTCTTTTAGCACATAATTAAATAATATAAATATAAATTATTATAAAAAGAAGAAAATATTTTAAATAAAAAATAAATATATATATTTTATTGTCCAAAGAGTGTCACAAATCATTTCCATTGCCTTCTCTTTCCATGCAGGAGGGCCCATTTTTTCCTTCACTATTATTAAATTGTAATTCCTTTTGAATGGATCAAAGTCTTTATTCTACTGATACGAAGAACTCTAGCGCGTAATTGAGGAGAAGACAAGACATCTATATTGAGGCATGGCATGATGTAATCCAAGACCTCTATATTGGTGCATGATGTAATACAAGACCTCTATATTGATGCATAATGTAATCTAAGACCTTTATATTGATGGATGATGTAATCCAAGAACTCTATATTGAGGCATGATGTAATCCAATTTAGAGATTGATTGAATTAAATATTTTTGTTTGTGTTAGATTTTTTTGTGTTTGTTGTTAATTATTTGTGTTTCAGAATCTATTGTAAGGTATGTGCCCTTGGTCTCCTTGTGTTGTGCAGTGCAGTGCTCAATTTCATGACATGGTTTAACTACCTCCCATGGATTCATTAACTCTGGTAGTTGTATTGAGTATTAACAGGTTGGTCTTTTGGTGCAACAACAATTGTTTGTCCAACAAAATCTACATTCCCTTGTTTGTAAGCTATTTCTTGATGTAATTTCATTTATCTAAATGTGTTTGTTTTCATTCCATCATTAATGAAAAGAATTTTTGATTTCTTGCTCCATCAGATAATTATGCACATTACCATCGATGAAATATAGCAAAGATATAGAGACAGTCATCAATATGTTGGCATATTATTTTCTAAATATTGTTGTATTTTTGTGAACTTAGGCATTGTAGATTTCTTTAGGACTGACTTATTATCTTGTTATCAATGCATGTACTGTATATACTAAAATAGTTATCACTCATCATAAATTTTTCTTGCTTAACTATTTACTAAAAAATAAAGGTAATTTAGATGAATTCAATGCAAAGTTGTTCAAACGAAGAAAATGGGGCAAACTAACAATCTAAATTAGAATTTGAGGGATTATGAGATAGTAATATATGTCCATATTCAGTTCTTGAAGAGAATGTTCATTTCTTGAAAAGGATACATTCAAGGTAGTGAAGGCATCTGGACAAAGGGGTATGCCAAATAGTTTGCTTTTTGACTCTAAGAATTATTGCATGGCATTCAAGTAGCCATTATGGATGATGGTATTAGATGTAGAAATAAAAGAGTAGAGATTATAAGATAGACTATGAAATAGAAAATAAGGGATTGTAGTAGGTTTTTATAGATGGAAATAAAATCAGACTTTTTTTTTCGGTTGAGTATGAAGACTTGGTTTTGTAATTCAATTATAAGTGTGATGAGTTGATGTCAAACATGCATTCAAGCATTGAAGTTTCCATATGATGATAGTAGTTTGATGTAGAAGAAAGTTATTCACAAAATTCATTTGAATTTTATTAGGATTTTTTATCTTAGCTACCTGAGAGTTGATATTGGCATTAACAAATGTTGAGAATGGCAAAAGAAAGAAGTGGAAAAATGAAAGCAACTCATCAAGAAGGAAAACATGGTTTTTTGTAGATGGCATAAAGTTGAACATCGATTTTTCTCAAAGTACTAACTCTCCCTTGGAAGAGAATCCAATTTTTTTGTATTAAATTTCATAGACTCTAGCAAAAAAATTATATTAGAGACATACATGTGCCAAAACTAATCTCATTAGAAATTATGAACATTAGAATTTGTTTGAATTAGGTATTTTTAGTCTACAAAATATTTGACATAATTTTGAAATTTAAGATAAGAGAAAGAACAAATCTTTTGCATGAGAACATGGATGTGCATTCTTTCTTAGTTTTTTGGTTAGTCTTTTATTTGAATTTCATTTGTTGTTTATCTTTTTTCAAATGATCTTAATTAAATACACTAATACTTTTAGAGTGTAGGTTGTTTGTTACACTATCTGAGGGAGTCGGCTAACTCCTAGACAAAACTCACCTATGTACATACAAAAATGCTAACAACATACATGGAAACATGTGTTCCAGTAACCTAAAGGTGATTAGGAACGAGAGTTGTTTGCACTTTGCAATTGACGAAGGAGATGGCGATGGTGATGAAGAAGACAATGGAGTTTCTTGCCAATTGTGGGGGGTTTGGATGCCCCAACCGATTGTGGTGGCTTCTATTGTGTGAATTTTTGTATGCTTGGGGCCTAGATTAAGGTTGCTAAACTCCCTATTCTGGTGACTCTTCCTCCAAGTGGTCGTTGGAGGATTTTTTACCTCTCTTGGATGTCAATTAGGGGTTTTGGTGCGAGTTGTGAAGTTTCTCCAGCTTAGGTGATGGTGGTTCCTCTTTTCTAATGCTTTAAGGATTGTACCATAGAAAAATGGCTCTGAAATTTTC
Organism: Sequoia sempervirens; assembly: GCA_007258455.2. Classification (NCBI taxonomy): domain Eukaryota; kingdom Viridiplantae; phylum Streptophyta; class Pinopsida; order Cupressales; family Cupressaceae; genus Sequoia; species Sequoia sempervirens. Next base: position 149,795,496 of record VDFB02379711.1, on the reverse strand, counting down.
ATGGTCTTTTAGGTCTTTCTCTCATGATGCTTGATCTATTTTGATTTGATTTAATGTTGCCATGTAACTTCTTCATTCACATTAGGTCCTTAAAATTTAAAATAAAGCATCTTGTGAAGGTGTTATGAAGTGTTGTAACACATTTCTACACTCTTCTAGACTATTTTCATTACAATTCACCTAAAAATCACCTTTTCATCACTTATCAAGTCCTATTTTGAAGTGTTGTAAAGTCTTGTAACAATATTTCATGCTTTTCGAGGCTTAATTTCATTATTTACACCTTTCTTATGCTTTACACGACCCATTTATGCACTCATGAGGCTTAATTAAGTGTATTTTTTAATGTAAACCCGATAAATAACATTAAATGCAACTTAATTCCCAACACCCACTTACAAGCCCAAGGTGGGACCCATTTTCCATGGGTGGCGAATGAGTCCCTCTTGGCTCCAAATTCAAAATAATTCAAATTTTCTTTTGATTTTTTATTCAAAATTACCTTATGTCAGCCTATGATGTATTATTGGGTTATTAAGGCATAAGTGTGTATAAATAAGTGTTTTTCTCCTTATTTTACATCTCACCATTCATAAAATTTCGCTTGCATTCACTCATTCAACATCAATTAGCATTCAATCATAGCTTCATTCAATCAAGCATCTTGGAGCAGCCATTGACATATCTTCAAATTTCTTCAATTAGACTTGTGTATGTAAATTTTTCAAGCAATTAGGTGTTGAAAGGTGGTGAAGAAGTCAAAAAAGTGTTTCAACTCAACTACATCCCATTTCAAGCTTGGAGACAACCTACAGTCCATTTTCTACAGATTTGACTCTGTCAATCCGACAAGAAGACAAGTGCAGATCTCGTGCTACAGAATTGGTCCCCGATTCATAGAATTTTGGGAGAGGATTGATTTTCCATTAGTGGTGAATGAGTCCCACCTTAAGGATAGAAAACTATATTTTGTCAGATTCCAGATCCCGACAGTCAGAAACCTATTTTTCAGGACTTTTTGTTAGTAGCAAGACTAATTCACCATCAGTGGTGAATGAGTCCCACTAGTGATTTTCATTGATTTTTGCCAGTATTCAAGACACTCCAGATTCATCATCAAATTCCTAGGTGCACTTTGTTCAGCCTTGTTTAATTTTGTTTACATTAGTTGACATCTCTATTGCATTTTTTGCATATCACATTATGTTTTTAAACATTGCATATTTCTTAGATTTTGCATTCATAATCAGTCAATTACATTGCTTAGTTGCACTTAGATCATCTCATTTAGCCTTAATCACATCATACAATTCTTTATTTGAATGAAACACATTGATTTTGGGGGTCTCTCTCTCTCCTTTTAGGTGAAAACCCTAAGAGTGCAAGAGAAGCCTATAGACCTCATCTAAAAATTGATGGTTCAAGGACTTGGATTCTTTTGGATGCGTTGGTGCTATGACCAAAGGCTTACATCTGGTGATCCTTTGGTCTGAGCTTGTCCTTGGTGAAGGTGGTTTGATAGCACACCTTTTTGTTTCTCCCGTGAAGCTTTGTAGTCCCACTATTTGTATTAGGTTGCTTCTCCTCTTTGTGTTTGTTGGTCCTGTTGGGGCTTGTGGGTTTTTAGTGTTGCGTTTGTCCCTTTATGGGTTTTGATTCCTGCCTATTTTCTCCCTAGTATTTTCTCTACTTTGATGTTCTTCTATGGGTTTCATTGTTTTTCTTGTGTTTGTGATGGCGAGTGCTATTCAGAAGTCAATGGTGGACTCTTTGGCTTCGGTTTTGGTTGTTCCTTCTTTGTTTCTTGTTGCTTACTTGGCTGGCGGTGGTTGGGAAGCTGTAAGTCATCTTTATGTGTGTTATCCTTGGAGCCCTCATGGGTTTTTATGGTTCTCTTCCCTCCCTTGTGCCTGCCTTTCTTCTTTGATTGGGCAATGTGCTTCTATTTTCGGGTTGTTCTGTGTGGTCCTTTTCTTTGGTCTTGTGGGTGTTTATGGGATTTTTTTGCTTTGCTTTTTGTTATCCAAGGTGGGAGTTTTACACTCTAGCTCTTCCTCCATGGTGATGACTTCCCTTCTATGTTTGGTCACCGTGGTTTGGGGTTTGTTTAAAGAGGTGGTTGTGCTAGCTTCAAATGGTGTTGTTTCTAAAGCTACTATGGATATGTTTTTCTTATGGTTTAAGGTGGCCTTTGAGGTTCCCTTGGTTGCAAGTTTGTTGTTGGTCCTCATGGTTGTTGTGGACTCCTTCATTTCAAGAATCTCTTCTTTCTTATATGTGTTCTTCAATGGGGTGTTGATGTTCTTCATGAATGTTGAGAAATGGTTGAACCTGGTTTGTGAGGATGCCTTTTTGATCCTCTATGATGTTTGGGATACTCCTCTTTTTTTGGGGTTTCATTCCATTTTTATCTTGATGGTTCTGAGGCTGTGGTGGAGTTCTTTCTCTTTGGTGGTTGTTGAACAACCTCTTATTGCTTCCTTATTGTACCTAATGCTCATGTTTCCATGAGATGAAGTGTGTTTTCTTACTACAAGAGTGTTGACTTCCTACTGGGTTTTATGGTTGGCGTCTCCCATGGAGGTCGAGATTGCTCCTGTCGAGGTGGAGCCCTCTCCTATAGAGGTGAAGATGGTTGTTGTTTCTGCAGTGGGTTGTTCCCTTTCTTTCTGCAGGTTCCTTTTGAGGTGGAGCATGTTTGTGAAGGATATTGGTGGCTCTTGTAGTTTTGATCCTCACTTCATCCTCTCTTTTAGAGGGGAGCTTGCTCTTGTTGAGGTAGAGTTTGAGATGGTGTTTTGGCTGGACTAGTGCTTTAATCTAGTGTTGGTTCCTCAATGCTTTGTTTTTATCATTGACTCCCCATTAGTGGTTGGGAGTCTAGTTGCATTGGATCGATGTTTATTTAGAAAATATGGTTGTAATGATGTTGATGTTAGGAAGTTGTTGCTTCATGGAGGCCTTGAAGTTTAGGTTGTCTTGGCCACCTGGGGGTGGTTGTTGTTAAAGGTTGTTGTTCTTACAACCTTATGGGTGGATTGTTGGCCTGTTCTCTTAATTCAGGCCCAGATCTAGTTTTATGTTTGAGGGGCTAGTATTCTTCAAGTGTTGTTGTTTGGGTGGTTTTGCTTCTAGGATATGCTTTCTCCTATAAAGGTGGAAAGGAAAGTAAGTGGATGAGGGCTCTATACCCCATCAATGTTAATGTTGTTTCTAGTTTTGAAAAGGTTTCTCTAAGTAATAGGTTCGATGTGGGATGGTTCTTTGCTTGTAAGAGTTGGATGAACAGTTTGTCTTACTCACCCTTGGGGTGGTTGTTGTTTCAGGCTTTGGTTTTGTCTACTAGGAGGGTCACCTGTTGGCCTAGTTTTTTTACTGTAAGGTTAGTTCCAAAAATTGAAGATGGCTCTACTTGGAGGGAGTTTGTGCCGCAAACTGGTGAAAATTGGGTGTTTTTTGCTTTGGTCAAATGAGTGCTTTGAAACTTTTGGTGCTTAGGAGAATTGTCTTGGACTGCTATTTCTTGAAAGCTTTGTTATTGTTTTGTACCTACTGAACTTTGGTTAATGTCATAAATGGTCTGCATACCATTTTTGGGATTAATATGGGTATTTTGTTTTTGATTAAGTTGATAATGGTTATGTGGTTGTAATTTTGGTTTATTGGCCTGCGTGCCTCTTAGGCCTAGTGGTGGCTAGTGTTATTTTCCTAATTTGTTTCTCTGTTTGTTGTTCTAACTTTGTACCATAGGATCAAGGCCCTTCCCCTACTTATCTAATCAAAAAACATACATGGAAACATACATAACATGAAGAGACAGCGTAGTGTGGGGCCCGCCAGACGGATGATAGAAGTGATGGAACCGACAACAAAAGGAAACGTCACGACTAGGAAAGCGGGGAGGTGTCCCATCATCGAATTACACCGGTATTTTTTTTTCCTTGAGTGAGAAGCTATTCATTATGCGTGAGTGGTGGGAAGGGTGGTGATGTGATTAATACATGTGGTTTAAATTGTAACGAGTATTGTTCTTCAAAAAAACTTGGAAAACACACTGTGTTCTAGGTTTTCGCATTCTACAGGTTGAAATTAAAACGTTGGAGAGAAAGGGCACATTGTAGGTAGGGGAGACAACCAACTGACTTGAGGTGAGAGGTTTCTAACCATTTGTATGTAATGGTGTATGTTTTTATGTATGGTTTCATGTGTTTTTGTATGTATATAGGTGTGTTGTTGTGGGTTGCAGGTTTCTCAGTGTTTTGAGAACATGGAATCTTAGAAAATAGTATGAATGTCTTCAAAATATTTTGTTATTAAAACCATGGGAATGTAATAAAATTTGGACCATTTTATAAACACCCATTGTTTTCCAACAACCTTTAACACTTTGTTTATTTTTCTATTTCATTCTACAGGTTGAAAATGAAAGGTTGGAGAGTGGAGTTGCAAGTGAAAGGTTGGAGAGCAAGGGGAGACTAAAAAAACATCTGAAGTGAGTTGAGGGGTTTTTAATCATTTGGGTTGATAGTTGTAAAGGGGTTTAAAACGTTATGAGGGTTTTTGTTTGTAAATTGTTTTCAAACTTTAAGTGGGTTATAGGTTTTGTGAAACCCAGTGTTTTGTATCTTAGAATTTTACAAAAGAATATGAATGTCTTTAAAAGATTTTGTTATTTAGACCTTAGGAATGTAATGAAAGGAACTATTTTAAAAACACCCATTGTTTTCCAAGAAGCATTAACACTCTGTGTTTCACCACTTTCAACAAGTTTACACATTATCGATGATAATGTCAAGAAATTGGTGTTCTTGCTATTTGTAATGCACATATAGATATACAGGCTTAAAAACCATGAGGGTTTGGGTATGTTGTGATGCGGGTTACAATTTTATAAACACCCAGTGTTTTCCATTTCATTGCATTGCACATCTTTCAAACCGAAAGCATTACTTCACATTGCATAACTAATAAGTATATGCTCATAGATAGATGACAAATTTTAAATTACAACATAGTTTTTTTCCATAGACAACCTAAAAGTAGTTATGCGGTTACTTCGCATTGCATAGGTAATAACTATACACATAATTATAGGGAACACCACCTGTACAACCAAGTACTATTCTCAAATATATTAATTTCTTTATTCTAGAGTGATAATTGCAGCTACCAATTGTATTTTTTGTCATGGCATTCCATGAGAGCACATTTGTTTGAGGTATTTTTTGAAAAAAATAATTGCCTTGTCTATGAAAGCATAATAGTAAGCAACAACAGAGACAAGGAAGTGGATTGTTTTGGAAAATGGCTGAAAGAAATGTGGTCTCATGGTCAATGGAATGTCATTCCAAGCCATAAACAAGGAAATGAACTATTTTTATGTATGATTGCTTATCTATGGCTTGCCACTATTTTTTGGCAGACATTCTCATCTCCCACTTATTTTTCCAAAATAATTGCAAATAGTTAGAGTGATAATTGTAGATATATAATGATAATTAGAGTGATATTTGCAGATGGAGACCCGCTAACCAAATTTTGTTAGAAAATGGGAAACACCTTATTTAACAAGCAAAGTAGTTTGGCTTGCAGATATATATTGTCATCCTTAGTAGAGGTATCAACAATATATTATGAAACTATACCCACAACTATAGGGAAATCCACCTATGCAACCCAATACTATTGTCAAAGATATTAATTCATTCATACTAGAGTGATAATTGCAGCTGTCAATTGCATTTGTTTGTCATGGAATTCCAAGATACCGAATTTGTTTGAGGCATTTTTTAAAACAATTCACTACCTTTTCTATGAAAGCATATTAGTAAGCATAATAGTAAGCAACAACATAGACAAGGTAGTGAACAGTTTGAAAAATGCCTCAAAGAAATATGGTTTCATGGTGATTGGAATGGCATGAAAAGCCATAGACAAGGCAATGAACTATTTGTAAGTATGATTGCTTATCTATGGCTTTCCATTGTGTTTTGGCAAACATATACTCACCTCACACTGTGTTTTCCAACTTGCAATCATAGAATGCATGTATATGGTTGTTGGAAAACATTGTGTGTTTACTATCAAAGCATAATAGTAGATCTAGATTGTGTGATTGGAATAACATGACAAGCCATAGACAAGCAATGAACTTTTTCTATGTATGATTTCTTATCTATGGCATGTCATTGTGTTTTAGCAGACATACACTCACCTCACACTGTGTTTTCCAACTTGCAATCACACTATCCATTATCTTATATGTATTTTACCATTTACTTTAGAGTGTTGTAGATATTTTATGGCATATGGTTTCATTAAACCTAACAACGAGAATCCATTGCACATTGTGTTGTGTAAGCTTTCATCCATCATACCATAATTATTGTTAGACGTGCATTTTCTGTTGTGCACTTCAATTTTTTCATTCTATTGCATTTTTATTCTTTTTTGGGGGTTGTAGATTGCAAGGTAACCCATAGTGATTAGGTAAGATTGAAACACCATTTTCATTATTTGTTTTATTGCTTGCATTAGAATGACAAGATTAATATTACTATTAGTTTTTTTTGATAGCTTTGCAACTTTATGGGTTGAGGATTGGGAAGCAACCCATATCCTCCTAGGTAAGATTCAAAGATTGTCTTTAGTATTTTGATTCATTTCTTGCATTAGAATGAAATGATTAGTCTTTTGAAATAAATTTTTCGCTTTATGGGGTTAGTTTGCGATATTTTTTTCTTGATATTGTTATTTCCTCTCTATGCCATGCATGCAAAATGATTGCAAGAACTAGTGTAAGGTAAATTTATAAACTAATTTAAATAATTTTCTTCCCTCTCTTTTCCAACCAATGCACCATTTGTTGCATATTTCCTATTTCAACTACCAGAACAAATTTGCAAATCTAAAATACAAATATGCAATTTAGACATCAGAGCTTATAATTTACTTGTTAAATGTTGTATCAATATGGAGTTTAAATTTAAAGGCATGCCAAACTCAAACTAGGATAATCTATAGGTATTTCTAAGCTTCAACTTAATACACATATCCAATATGTCCATGCACGAGGGTATACACTAGAATAAATATTGATTATTTAATACTACCACATGCTATTGATTCCCAATCATCACCCTATTTTACATGCCAACAAAAGTAGCTTTCCACGGCCTGATAGAATAAATCCCTGAAATATAAGTTCCATTTGTCTTTGTGATATATAATAACCTTGTTTTATCTTTTTGCATAGAAATGAGTTTCTTGTGATACGGATGGTACAACAACGATTTAGAGTATAATCTGGTAGAGACCATTTGAAGTTGTGGTTATGATTGAGGACATAACTTCTTAGGAAATTCTTTGTTGGAAGGTCAACTTGATATCAGGTTTGGGCTACTACAATACTAACTTAATGGATTTATGTTGTAGAATTTTCATAATACATATTGTTGTGTTTTTTAATTCTATATGTTTGATTTGAAAGTTACATAATTTTTCGTTGGTGAACGTTGTCTATTTGAACAATTGCATAGCATAATTTTTTTATTGAATTAAATTTGTTGAGAAAAATACAAAGAACCATGGCTATGAGCAAATAGTAGCCATAACTAGTATAGCTACATAGCAACCATCTAATTAAGATACATATTATCCCTCCAAAGAAGGGGAAAATGAAAATAGAAACAAATCACATACCAATTGGAACTGAAGCAAGACAAAACTGTAAACTGAAATAGTCCCAATTGAATAGTAACCAATCGAATCCTTCAGCTACGTAGGTTCTAGTATCGGCTTTGATATCCAATTGATTAGCCATGGGGTTGATAGTATAATGTATGTCCTTGAAGCATTGATAATTGGACTTGTTCAAATATCCCTCAATACAACAAAGAATTATCCAAGTAGGTTCAATCTAAGCCAACTTGCAATTCTGAACAAGAATCATGGAGGCTTAGTGTATGACATCTCCAACCTAAGGCATAGCAAAAATTCAATGGATTGTTTTTGTGACTAGTATCATAAGGGTATTATTTCAGGGCCTAGGAGGTCAAATTTGCTACTTTGTACACTGTAACTTTTTGAACTTATGATGGATCTACATTGCATTAGGACAATCATAAATGCCACGAATGGATCTTAGTCAACCTAGTTGGTTGATTGGATATTCTTCAACATAAGTTGGACAATACTATATAAAGGTCGATTTACATAGTGCTATGAATACATGGAAATTCAAATCCAAATTAACACCAAAGTTTTGATTCTAAAAGAATGGTGTTGTTTAATAGGAGTTTATGACTTTATAAAATCATTTTTAATACTGTGGATGACTCTTAATCTTACTCTTGATGGTAGATGATTTTGCAAGGAAGGATTTTCTCGTGAAATTTCATACCCATAAAATCTTAAGCAAGATTAAAAACTTGATTAAATTGGTTGTGTTAATCCACTCATCTTCCCTTAATCAGACTTGATGGTAGATAAATTGCAACAAAGGCTCTACTCATTTAATTCATACCCATAATATTAGGGTAGGGTTAGAAACTTTTTTTTTTGTTATTTAAGCCAAAGGAATTGCTTTCTCATGGTAGGAGTTGTGGTTTTAAACAAAATTTTATTGCTCAGTTGTCTAGAATGTTTTGTTAAACTTGGACCCACTAGGACTTCTTGTGTGTATACTGGGTTGATTTATTTCTGAGCCATGGGTGCTCTTTGTGATGAGCTCTTTAGTAGGATTTTTATTACAGGTCAAACGTGGCTCATTTTTCTAACCTCCTCCATGGGGTAGACTTTGGTGTTCGGGGTTCCTACTCTGGGTTTGATATGGTTACACTTTGCTATTTTGGGTTTCTACTCTAGGTTTGATATGGTTACACTTTTGTGTTTTCGATTTCTACTTTGGGTTTGATATGGTTATTCATCACCTAATTTAATGGTCAATAAAAATAAAGATAATTATGTATCTTTTTTAGTTGGGATGAGATATGAAATTGATTTTAAACTGTTTGACCATTTAAAAGAGTGACATTTAAATGAAATGATTTGACACTAATATTAAACTTGGACCCATAGGCAACTTGATCCTAAGATCTCCACTAGGATGCCCTCTTTATAACAAGGGACTTTTTGAAGGCCTCTTATTACAATTTGGGTGGGGCTCATTTCCAATTTGTGATCATTCTAATTAATATGGTTTTTGGAAAACATTGTGTGTTTACTATCAAACCATAATAGTAAATCTAGATTGTTGTGGCATTCCAACACAATGTGGGTTGGAATGTCATGACAAGCCATAGACAATACAATGAATTGTTTCTATGTATGATTGATTATATATGGGTTGTCATTGTGTTTTCGCAAACATATACTCAACTCACGGTGTGTTTTCCAACTTACAATCATACTATGCATGTATATGCTTGTTGGAAAACATTGGGTGTTTACTATCAAAGCATAATAGTAAATGTGGATTGTCATGGTATTACAACACCATGGTGATTGGAATGCAATGACAAGCCATAGACAAGGCAATGAACTATTTTTGTGTGTGATTGCTTATCTACGGGTTGCCACTATGTTTGGGAAGACATATTACCTCAAACTATGTTTTCCAACTTGTAATCATATTGTGCATGTATATGATTGTTTGAAAACATTGGTTGTTTACTATCAAATCATAATAGTAAATATGGATTTTCATGGCATTGCAACACCATGGTGATGGGAATGCCATGGCAAGCCATAGACTAGGCAATGAATTGTTTCTATTAGTTGTCTATAGTCATGGCATTCCAAGACCATGGTGTTGGAATGCAATGAAAATCCATATTTAGAATTATGTTTTGATCAATTTTTTCAAAAATCCATATTTACTATTTATCCATGGTTTTGGAAGCCATGACAATCCATATTTACTAATATGCTTTGATATATTGTTTGTAAGCATACATAGCTTGTTCAAAAGAGCCTATTTTAGGCTTTTAGCCATAGCAGAAAGGCAGTGAACTATTTGATAGAATGCTTTGGTAGACATGTATGAAAAATGTGGTAGCATAGTGAACTATTTGATATAATGCCTCAAAGAAATGTGGTCTCGTGGTGATGGAATTCTATGACAATCCATATTGCAACTCACTGCCTTGTTGCAATATGGATTGTCAAGAAAAAGCGTATGAAGTGACTAGATCTATTTTCCATTAAAGCCGCATAGGGATCAATCATCCTCTAAACCTTTCTACCCTCAAGAAATTAATACGAATCTTCACGTCTGACTAGATGTTCAAATGCTTATCGCTAATTTTAGCTAAATCTGTATTCTGTGGATACGTCTTTCATCGTATGTACTGGATTAGTATAGTTATTTTAAATATGATTTAAAAGGTAGAGATAAATATTATATTTGAAGTGCTTAGAGGAAGACGTCTAGGAGAAGTAACAATGACACCATGGCTTCAACTGTAATGCATTAATGAATTAAAGAATGCTACCAGAAGCACGTCTAGAATGCAACTAGGTATTGGGCTTCCCAGAAAGTTGACTTCTCTGCTTATTGAATCATAGACAAGTAGGGCACAAAACGAATGTCTCTGCCTGAGCCATGGAAACAGATAGTTGTGTATGTTATCAAATACATTACTTGTGAGGGCCGCCAATCAAACTTGCATTCTTTCCACTTCAAGATTTTGAACCACATGAGGCACGGGAGGAGGATGAATGTACCCAATGTGTTTTACAATCTTCTCTCAATCATGGCAGCTGAGACCCAAAAAGGTAGGGATAATTTTTTTTCCCACCATTTCCTGATTAAATTGCTAGTTGAAAAATCTATGCGTGATGTTTTTGGAATGAATTGGGAAGACTTTATTAAGGTTGATCAAGATTATCACCAGGAGGAGTTTGTTGATGTTGAACATTTTCCACCTAGGGCTACACCTCAATCTCGTAGGTCTAGCAAGAAGGTAAGCACAACAGAAGCCATTCCTAGTGCTTCAGCCTCTGGTGCTGGCTTTGGCTTGAATCCTCCTGCAGCAAAGGAAACCATTGAAATTAGTTCTTCTATAACATAGCACTTAGAAAAAGAAAGCTCTTCCTTGGATTTTGACGATGAAATTACACTCAAAACCCTCATAAAAACTAGGGCATAGCAGAGGGAGGTAGAAATAAGAAAAGGAAAGGTTAAAACACAACCTGTAGAAATAAAAGTACCAAGTCCAAAAAAGAGAAAGGTTGATGTTATTCCTCCTGTAGCCAAAGGAAGACATGAAGGACCTCCCAAAAAAATCAAGACCAGTCGAGCTTGCACAAGAAAGCCCTAAACCTGATGAGACCCTGCATGAGGACCCTAAAGCTCCGATGGAGCAGAAGCATGTTGAAAAAGAAGAAGAAGAAGGCATATTTAAGGGATCAACAAACATAACACTGGCCGATCTTGCTAGCATTACAGAGGAATTGGAAGGAAATCATAACTTCCTGTAGCATGAGCATGAAGTCCTGCAGCAACAACCAGAACCAGAGCAGGAGTTTATATAGCCACAACAAGAACAAGAGTCCCTATAGCAAAAGGAAGAAGAAACAACACCCTTATAGCCAGAGATAACTGGACAAATAATGCCATATGAGGAGTCGTCATCAACAAACAGACTGACTTTTCAGCCACCCATGCTCATATGGCCCGTTCCAAATTTTAGATTCTACCAAAATGATATTGCCACAAAAAGACAGAGATGGGTTAGATTTGATAGATTGAGAAGATTCTATTGGGATCCTGACTCACACATTGCAGCCACTGATGTTGGATAGCTCTCAGTTACAAATTTTAGAGCTTTGACCAAGCAGAAGAACAACTCTTCCCTTGCTCCAGAGGACTAGAAAAATGTTAGGTTGGGGGGAGTGATGAGCCTAGTTTTTGGTCTAGTTTTGGTAGAATCTATAGCCTATTTACTCATAGATGTCATGTATTTTAATGCTTTAATGTTGGTATTGGCATAATGTTTCCCTCAAACCATTGACATTTGGCATTACCCTATCTCTGCATGCTTTAATGATATTTGGCATAATATGTGGGTCATCTATGTTGATTTTGCATGTGATTAATGAGTATTTCTTAGAGTGGTTATTGATGTGTAGATATTATGTGTACTAACCGTGGACTACAGACTTAATACGTCAAGTTATGGAAGACACCGCTAGCTGGGCATGTACCATAACGTCCAGCTGAGAAGCCACTCTACGTCAAAGGCAACTGGTAGCAGAGATTCTTCATGCAACCGAATGTAATCGCCTTGCAATGGACCTTAATGATTGAGCATGCATGGGCATTACTATTGTTCTGGATCTACGCTTGACTTGCATGTCTGACTGGATTTCATGCATGTGTAACCGCCGCCACCCCACTTTCCCTTGTTTTCCCTAAATGGTGTCCTCCCAGTCATCGAGTTAACTTCCTTGTTAGTTGTATTATAAATAATAAGTTGATGCTCCTTCTTAGGAGGTTGCTTGATTCTACATTGTACTCTCATTTCAGTAATATAGATACATTACTCTTTGTATGCATGATTTACAGTGAATGAAAATAAAGTTTTGAGTTCAAACATCTGATTTTTTGTTAGTTTAGAGGATACTTATCCAAGGGGGCCCACTTGGTGAGTAATTCGTTCTCTTAATTCAGCATTAGCTTAGTATTAGTTGTCATTTGATACTTAGTTTGAAATCTGGCATTGATTGTTCCTACAGCCACTAGAAGTCCATTCTGTGTTTGCTCCTGCAACCAAAGCAAACAGAGTAGTTCCTATTTTTTGCTCAGATCTTTCATTCTTGCTTTGCATTTCAGTTTAAGCATAGTTATTGGTGGATGTTCAGCTATTTACTTTTAGCATTGTGTTTCTTAGTTGTAGAATGCAATGACTACTTGAGCCCCTAATGCACATACAGTGTTGACCCATTTCAAGTTCACATCCCTGGGTTGACAAGTTAAATACACCTTCATGATGGTTTAATGACTATTCAGGTTAGATGTCCAATCTTTGAGTCATGGCTGTAAAAGCCTAGTTATGAGATCATTGTAGGAGGCTGACATTAAGCTCCTCTTCTTTTGACCATAACAACTTCTTGTGTTTTAATTCCTTTTCTAAGTGGTTAATTTTAGTCTTCAGTTGTTTTACTCCACTTTGAACATTTCCAACTATTGTTTTTGTAGTGTCTTTATGATTAGAGTATGCAGATGTTTCTTTTGGAAAGCTCATTAGGGAACTAGTCTTCCTTTTCTGATAAGACTTTCATGCCTCCACCCAACTAATTCTCTTTTTCTACACTTAGATCTAGTATTTCCTTTTCCTTATCAACCATTTCCAATTGTATTTGTTCCATGGAATTGCTAACTTCAAGAATGCTTGGCTTCATTTGTTCAACTCCACTTATAGCATCATCTCTCTCTTTCTTTGCTTGCACAAATTCATATGCAATAGAAAACCTTTCGAGTTGATCCACTTCTGCATTGCCATTTTCACCTTGCACATACTGCACATGCTCCTTCCTCCACTTCTCACGAGCAGGAACAACCTCTTCATTCAATATATTATCTATCTCGTTCACTTTGGTCTGCTTCTTCCCAAGTGTTTTTAGAGCAGATTCCTTTTTTCATTACATACTTTCTAGTACATCCTCATATTTTTTTATTGCTAGCATGTCATACAATTCTCATAATAAATATTTTTGGGATTCTGTTAGATTTCTTGCAAGCAAAAGGATAGAGTTTTGAATGTATTGAAATGGAATGTTTGCTAAAAGTAAGGGTTGTTGTAAAATATGAAGGTGAACTTCAATACATTGTTTAACAAGAATTGAGAAGTGAGTCACAATCCTATGTGTTTTCCATTTCCTGCAACTTTTTTTGTGCATTCTCTGTTCGAAAAGTGTGATGGTATTGAAATGGAATGTTTGTTCAAAGTAAGGGTTGTTGTAAAATATGAAGGTGAAGTTCAATACATTGTTTTGTTATAGTCTACATAACAGAAAGTGCTCATTGAACAAGAATTGAGATGTGAGTAAACCCTACTTGTTTTCCATCCAACAACTTTTTTGTGCATCTTATGTTCCAAACATATGATGATATTAAAATGGAATGTTTACTAAAAGTAAAGGTTGTTAAAAAATATGAAGGTGAAGTTCAATACATTGTTTTTTTATAGTATGCATAACAAAAAGTGCTTATTGAACAAGAATTAAGATGTGAGTAAACCCTACATTTTTTCTATCTAGCAACTTTTTTGGGCATTTTTTGTTCCAAACGTATAACGATGTTAAAATGGAATGTTTGCTGAAAGTAAGGGTTGTTAAAAAATATGAAGATGAACTTCAATACATTGTTTTGTTACAGTCTGCATAACGGAAAGTGCTCATTGAACAAGAATTGAGATGTGAATAAACCTTGCATGTTTTCCATCCTGCAACTTTTTTGTACATTTTTTGTTCCAAACGTATGACGATATTAAAATGGAATGTTTGCTAAAAGTAAGGGTTGTTAAAAAATATGAAGGTGAACTTAAATATATTGTTTTGTTACAGTCTGCATAACAGAAAGTGCTCATTGAACAAGATTTGAGATGTGAACAAACCCTATATGTTTTCCATTCTGCAACTTTTTTGTGCATTTTTTGTTCCAAGTGTATGATGATATTAAAATGGAATGTTTACTAAAATTAAGGGTTGTTAAAAAATATGAAGGTGAAGTTCAATACATTGTTTTGTTATAATCTTCATAATAGAAAGTGCTCATTGAACAAGATTTCAAAAGGGAGTCGTAATTTTGTGTGTTTTCCATCCTACAACTTTTTTGTGCTTTTTTTGTTCCAAATGTATGGAGATATTCAAATGCAATGTTTACTCAAACCAAGTGTTGTAAAATATGAAGGTGAACTTCAATACATTTTTTTGTTATAGTTAGCATAACAAAAAGTGCTCATTGAACAAGAATTGAGAAGTGAGTCGCAACCTTGTGTGTTTTCCATTTCCTGCAACTTTTTTTTACATTTTTTGTTCACAAAATATATGATGATATTGAAATAGAATGTTTGTTGAAAGTAAGGGTTGCTATAAAATATGAAGGTGAACTTCAAAACATTGTTTTCTTACATTGTACATTATAGAAAATGGTCATTGAACAAGAATTGAGAAGTGAGTCACAACCCTATGTGTTTTCCATTTCCTGCAACTTTTTCCTACATTTTCTATTCCAAACATCTGACAATATTGGAATGGAATCTTTGCTGAAAGTAAGGGTTGTTATAAAATATGAAGGTGAACTTCAAAAAATTGTTTTGTTACAGGCTACATAATAGAAAGTTCTCATTGAACAAGAATTCAAAAGTGAGTCACAACCTTGTGTGTTTTCCATCCTACAATTATTATGTGCATTTTTTGTTCCAAGCGTATGAACATATATTGAAATGGAATGTTTGTTGAATGTAAGGGTTGTTAAAAACTATGAATCTCAACTTCAATACATTATTTTGTTACATTCTACGTAACAAAAAGTGTTCATTGCATGTGCTTACATTTGTAAGTAAGTTTGACATAAATAAAAAGACTTGAGGTGGCATTGCCTACAATTATTTGATGAAATTTGGCATTGTTTATAATGAAATTTTACATGGAAACAAAAAGTGTCATGAAATCTACAAGAACGTAGTCTTATTTTTTTTAATTAAGAGGGATGAACACTTTTGACCTAGAGCTATGAACCAATGAGGTCACAAATGGGGGACCTCATCCCCATTATAAATTGTCAAAAGCTACACCCCAAAGGGATTGGAGCCTTGATGGAAAGATTAACAATGCAACTTAACAATCACACCATGCCACTATTGGCAGAAGACCGTAGACTTTAAACATACCAAAGTAGTGTAATTCCACACCATAATTGTTCAATAATTACATGATCAAAGATAATGTAATTCCACACCAAAATTGTTCAATAATTACATGATCAAAGATAATGTAATTCCACACCATAATTATTCAATAATGACATGATCAAAGACCAAATGGAAAATGACTATTGTTAGCCTCTCTCATCCTCTCCTATGGTGCCTTGTATGTGCAATTCAGGAGATGGTCAAATAAACTCTTATAGGCTTCTTTGGGTCCTTGGCACTAATGGTAGGGTGATTCCACTTGAACGAGGGTTCGAGGAAGCCTCTGATTTGACCATTGCACTTTCAACACCTTCAGCCTGTAAGAAACCCATTAATATAAATTACTACATTCAACAATTAATGTATGGATATAAGGAAAAGGTAACATTAGATCTAAGTGCAGAGAAAGAGAATCAGTGAGGGGAGATATGAAAGTCTTATCTAAAAACATAGACAACTTTCTTAACACATTTATATATATAGGAATGAAATCATTTATATGTACCTACGGAGGAGAAATACAATTGAAAATAGATGAGAAGGAAAAGGAAAAATCAGACAGACCAAGAAATGACGCCAATAATTAAGGTATGATTTTATCGCTTCTTTGACAAAAATTGAAGGAAATTCAGAAATTGAGCAGACTAATGTCAAGAATCAATAAAATCAGGCCTTGATCTTATAGGAAATGTTTCTTCATACCTACCACTTCCTTGTTCATCCTTGCCTTGTAACGTGAAGAATGTTAACATCACATCAAATTCAAATGCATGCAATGAATTCATTCAAAATATGAAAATACACATTCAAAAACATATTTCAAAATTACCCTTTCTTCCACTTTCTTCCTTTGAAAGAACCAGGAATAGTGTGTGTTTCCAATATACTGTCAAAATCAGCATATTCGTAACAGAAATAAAATTGTCTAAATGAAATCACAAATACACTCTAAAATTTGAGCAAAATGTGACTGCAATGGCACATAAAAGTATTTAAGATATTGAAAACTCTATCCAAGAAACATCGTGAATAAGGTCAAGGCCCGATTTTTTCTGCTACCTTTCCAAAAATTGAGAAATTGGAAATCCGTTTTCCTATTACATTAATGTAGCATGATAACGAGTTTCCTATTTCTCAAAGGTTTCTGCCTAGGAAAATGATCTCCTCCCCAGGCACCCTTTCTTCTTGCTGCCCTGTTGAGCCACATTTTCCTGTCCCAAATGGACACTAACTTGCTCACACCCACCACTTCCTTGTCCATCCTTGCCCTCTAATGCTAGGAATTTAAACGTCACATCAAATTCAAATACATGTAGACAATTCATTAAAAATATCAAAATACACGTTAAAAGAAAATTTCAAAATTACCCTTTCTTTGGCTTTCTTCCACTTTCCCTTGTAAAGTATGCATCCATGGTTGCCTGTAATATGTAAAAAATTTGCAAGTGTTACGAAATAGTTAAAGTTGAACCAAAATTTATTGCACCGTCTATTGTAAGCAGGCATATATTTTTTCAATCATAAGAAACAAAATTTTAAGGTGGACTTCCTTAAATTCTTGGTGTGTAGGAAACAAAAACTTTTGACAAGCAAATAACTGACAGGGGACAGTGTGTTTTCCAACATTGCAAATAGTGTGAGCATTTTTTTTTGTTGCAATCAAATGAATATAGTGAAATGCCATTTTTATTGTTATACATAACATTTAATACGATTATTCATTTTAAAGTATCCATGATGAGAAAAATAGTCGACCTCAAATGATTTAAATGTCAACCTTTTTCTTTCATTTATAAGAAAGCTACCATAAACAATAAGACTTCAGGTGGCATTTCCTATCGGTATATTTCATATTAACATAAATAGAATGCACATTATAAACACACAACCAAACGATTATTGTTAGAGTCTACATAATAGAAAGTGCTCATTGAACAAGAATTGAGAAGTGAGTCACAACCTTGTGTGTTTTCCATCATGCAACTATTATGTGCATTTTTTCTTCCAAACATATGATGAAATTGAAATAGAATGTTTTCTGAAAGTAAAGGTTGTTATAAAATATGAAGGTGAACTTCAAAAAATTGTTTTGTTACAGTCTACATAACAGAAAGTGCTCATTGAACAAGAATTGGGAAGTGATTCACAACCCTGTGTTTTCCATCCTGCAACTATTATGTGCATTTTTTGTTCTAAACGTATGACGATATTGAAATGGAATGTTTGTTGAAAGTAAGGGTTGTTGAATACATTCATACTTTCAATATAATTGTCGGTGGGGGATACATAAAAGTATCCAAAATCAACTGAGTTGTCACCAACCAATTGGGTTCTCACAGTGTAAGTAACCAAAACATTTTCATTACATTCATACTGTCTATGTGTAATTGCAGGTTCAAAAACATTGGGTCTTATGAAACCTGCAACCCAAATACTGTTTTCCAACCCTTTACAAGTAACAACCCAATTGGTTACTCACCCCTCAGGTGAATTTGGATAGTCTTATATATCCCTGACCTGCAACTCCCTACAAAATAAGAAAACCCAGAACACAGAGTGTTTTCCAAGAACAGTACTTGTTACAATTTAAAATGCATGTCTTAATCACAACAACGCCCTTTCCTCCCACAGTGAACGGATAGCTTCTTGAACAAGGGAAAAAAAATTGGCGTAATTCGATATGACGAGACACCTCCTTGCTTTCCTCACTGTGACGTTTCCTCCCGTCTTCTAATTTCATCAATTTTATCATCCGTCTTGGCAGGCCCTACACAATGTTGTCTCCTCATGTTATGTATGTTTCTATGTATGTTGTTATGTATGTTTTTATACATTTTTCTATGTACATAGGTGTGTTTTTTTGGGAGATTAGCTATGTCCATACAGGGTTTTACAACATTGTGTGGGTTGAAGGTTTCATAAATCATGCACTCACATCCCACTGTGTTTTCCAACCTGCAATCATACAAAGTGTTCATGGTTGTTGGAAAACACTGGGTGTTTAAAAATGGTGACTTTCATTACATTCCTACGGTATAAATAAAAGAAAAACTTTTCAAGATGAATATTCATACTGTTGTGTAAAATTCTAGGTTGCAAAATATTGGTTTTTCAAAATCTATAATGTATACAATCTTTTAAAACCCTTTACAAGTGACAACCCAATCGGTTACAAACCCCTCACCTCAATTCCATTGTTTTTTTGTCTCCCCTACCTGCTCTCCAACCTTTCGCTTTCGACCTGTAGAATGAGAAAACCCACAACACAGAGTGTTTTCCAATAACATTACTTCTTACATATTAAAACGTATGTCTTAATGGGAGAAGCTAACTTGTAGACAAAATGTACTTATGCATGTAACTTGATATCGTACCCCCCATCCCCCATCCCACGCACTGGACAAAAGGCGTCGACACAAAGACTTGATGGATGGTTAGTTGTGTGTCATCACATGTCCATCGTCGGAAAAGGACACGCGACCCAATTGAGAAAGTCAATAAGCTAGACAAAACGCACCTAAACATCGTCATTTTCCACATTTTCATTTTGTAGTTTTTTGGGTGGGGAGGGATGCGCAGGCGACAAAATGGAGTGATAAGCGGTGGAACTAGATTAAAAACTTTTTGTTTTTTTATGTACATAGGTGTGTTTTGTCTACATTTTTGTCATGTTTGGAGAGCTAAAAGTCACCATTTGTGAAATTTCATTTTGCAGTTTGTTGGTGATCACAGGTAACAAAATAGAGGCCAAACGAGAGAAACACATTTGACAGGTGCAATGACTAGCCAACAGGTATGTATATCTACCATTGTATATGCCATTTTTCCATTATGTAGGAACTGTGAAGCACAACTGTTAAATGGGTTTTGTGAAGCATTGAATAGCAGTTAAATGGGTTTTCTAAAAAGCATTGAATGACTATTGGTCAAAGAAAAAGGGTTTTCATTGATGACAAAATAAAATGTTTTGTTTGCATGTAGGGTTTTCCTTTCAAATGCATAGCTATTTATATTTTTTTGTTTTGAGGGTTTTTTAATTTCACTGTGAAGAATTGAATGGCTATTGGTTGGGAAGATGGGTTTTAATTGAGGCTGAACAAGAGCCAAGGGTATACACTACTTAAACACATTTGATAGGCACAACAGCTAGCTAGCAGGTATACAAATCTGCCATTTCTATATCTGCCATGTTCATTAAGAAAATGGGTTTTCATTGACGAGAAAATAAAGGTTTTTCCTTGCATAAAGGGTTTTCATTTGGAATGCAGAGAGCTCTTTATGAGTTTTGTGTAAAGGGATAATTAAAAGGATGCAGTATCATCGTTCACTACTATTTTAAACATTTCCCATGTAACACTCACACTTTAAGGAGGAAACATTCTTCATGAAAAATTTTGGGATATAATAGGCACACAATAATGTAACATTTAAAAAAAAATCAACTAGAAATTCTTTACATTCACCACAGTAAGCATCTCATCTATAAAAATATCATAACTTCTTAATGAAAAATAAATTTTGGAAGTTTAACTAACCAACACACTTGCAATTCAAGCTATGACAATTAGAATCGCCTGTATTTAGTGCAGAAGCTTCACGTCTCCTAAAGCATCCTTCTCAATCCACTTGCCCTTATTTTCTTTAATTTTTTTCCTCAAATAAATCAACCACTTGGAAGGAAGACAAGTGTTAGCGATAGATTAAATTGGAAAATTAAAGACATTTGGTGCTACAAAAAATTATTTTTATTCCAAATCTCACCAATATGCAATTATATGTTGTGGTGAGTGCAAAATGTCAGCTTGTACAGACAATAAACAAACATATTAAACTATACAATAGGAATTTAATTTCCAATTTAACCTATCGCTAACACTAGTAATATTTATCAACAAATATATTTGCCATTCTTCCATTTTGTAAGAACTATGAAGCATCAAACGTTCATTCGGATATATAAAAAACTCATTTCTCCTAACATATGAAAGAGGCCATAACTTGCAATAATCAATAAAGGCATATAAGACAGATAAGAAGGATACCACGTACCATTATCAAACTTCTATTTATATCATGTGTCTCTCAATGAACATCTAAATAACATTGGTATCGTAACCATTGTTTAATGATATTATAAATTGAACCATTACTTGTACAAACGACTGAAAAAATATAGATAATTGCAAGAATAAAGGTTAACAAATTAACAAAAGCCTTGGTGATCACCTTGATTGGCCAAAAAATAGTAGCTAATCTGTCGACAAAACACACGGTCTACGTACATATAAAAATGTACACAAAACATACATAGAAACATACATAACATGAAAAGAAGGAAAAATAGGATGTCAGTGCAGAAAAGAGAATCAGTTGGATGGAGACGTGAGAGTCCTATGTGAAAAGGTAGACAAATTTTGTAAACAACTTGTTAAAAACAAAACATATGCATTCTCTAATAAAAAAGACACTCTTAAAGCTAAGAACAGTATTTGGGTTCCAGGTTTGATAACATGTATTGTTTTCCAACATGTAATTATATATAGACAACATGATCCCACAATATTGGTTTACAATTTTTGGCCAAACTGGACACTGAAATAATTTTTTCTAACTAAATCTTCACTTTCGGGCACCTATAGCGGCTAAACCATGAGGAATTTGAAGATGATACAAACTATTGATTTGTGATATTTTGTTTATAGATTCTAAATATGTTTTTTTCAAAAAAATTGGAATCAGATTGCACTTCTTTTTCCATCTCATTCGAAAACTAGTTTTTTTTAGTAAACAACATTTTTAAGGAGTGATGCTCACCATATAATGCATAACTTTTTTTCCATGAAGGATAAAATTCTATTTTTTTCAAATTTAGATTTATAACTGCGATATCTAGTGCTTCCAATTGGTTTGATAGTGTTTTATTGAATATTTTTTCCTTAATCAAGTTTTGAAGTCAAACCAATTACAATTCAAACATAGGCAGACCGTATAACATGTAACTTTTTTTGTATGTATCGAAAAAAAAAATTGTTGGATCAAGGACTTCAATATCTGGTGCACTCATATTTAAAAAAATAAAAATGATAATCTGCTATTTTTCCACATGTGCAGAAGAGAGAGCTTGATTTTCGGTGAAAAACCTATGTTTAATAGAACTAAAAAAACAAATACATAATAAAACCAAAAAATATTAAAATTATATTCATTGGATAGCTCATTCCAAGGACTCCCATCATCCAATTGGGTATGTGAAGTCTCCTCCATTTCCATCCTCAACCTAAGCTTTGAAGTGCAAAATTCTAGACTTTTTTGGTGCCTAAGGGAGAGAAGGGGGAAAAGGGGGGTTTGAGGAAACTAGGTGGGTTCACTCGAACCCCCTTTCCACAAGCCTTCACTTTTGGATTTTTTTGGGAATGGTAGGCCCCATCATTAAATGGGTTCACTCAAAGGAGGGTTCTATCGAACCCCCTTTGGGTTCGTTCGAACCCCCAAAAACCATTTTTTTTTGCATGGGGTCATTTTTTGTAACTTTTCCTTCCTTAAAGTTTGTAGACAGTAAGAATGTACATACTAAATTCCATTCACCTTCACAATTTATAGCAACTCTTACACGAAAAAATTGTACTTCACTTTCCTCATATGATTTAAAAATAAATGCAGAATATAATTTGCAAGTTGGAAAACACAATGTGGTTTACCATTTATTTAATTCTATACATTCAAAGTTATGTGGTTGAGAATACGGGCAGGAATGTCTTGAAAATATTTTGTTAATTAGGCAATAAGAATGCAATGAAAGACACTGTTTTATAAACACCCATTGTTTTCCAACAGCCATTAAAACTCTGAATGATTGCTGATTGGGAAACATCGTGGGAGGTGAATGCATGATTTATGAAGCCTCCAACCCACACAATGTTGTAGAACCCTCTAAGGACACAACTAATCTCCCAAAAAAACGCAGACATACATAACAACATACATAGAAACATACATAACATGATGAGATGACATAGTGCGGGGCTCGCCAAGATGGATGATAAAAGTGATGAAACCAACAGATGGGAGGAAATGTCATGGCAAGGAAAGCAAGGAGGTGTCTTGTTGCATCGAATTACATTGATGTTTTTTTTCCTTGTGCAAGAAGCTATATATTCACTATGGGAGAAAAGGGCACCAATATGATTAAGACATGTGTTTTACATTGTAACAAGTATTGTTCTTGGAAAACACTCTATGTTGTAGGTTTTCTCATTTTGCAAGTTGAAAGTGAAACATTGGAGCGTGAGGGGGCATTACAGGCGAGGGAGACGACCAACTGAGTTGAGGTCAGGGGTTTCTAACTAACTATATGTACATAGGTGTGTCAGCTCAATTTTCCTGACTTACCAATTGGGTCGTTACATCTAGAGGGTTGTACAACACTGTGTGGGTTGCAGATCTCTTACAACTTGGTGTTTTCCAATCTCATTACATTCTTACTATCTAATTCACAAAAGGCTATCAAGGAAATCACAAAACATACCAAATTGAGGGGTAAGTAACCAATTGGGTTGTAAAGGATTTTAAAACATTATGTAGGTTGTAGATTTCAAAAAACCAATGTTTTGCAACCTGGAATTTTACAAATCAGTATGAATGCAATTTAGACAGTACAAACAATGTGAGTATGAGTTGTCATTTTCAAAAAAAAATTGGCACAGGAATTGGAGGCAGACTGATGTGTGTGTTTTTAGTTTGGATAAAGAAGGGGGAAAATGCTCTATGTTTCATGTCTGCACATTGAAAGTTGAAGGTTGGAGTGCACATGTAGGAGTTGGAGGAGAAAACTAGTGTTTTGAAACCTAGAATTTTACAAAACGATAGATGAATGTAATTTAGACAATACAAATGTAATGAAATCCACCTTATAACAATTCTTATACAGAGTAAAAATTGCATTTCAATTTCTTAATATGATCCAAATATACATGCACCGTATGATTGCAAGTTGGAAAACACAGTGGGAGGTGAGGTGACAACATGATTTATGAAACCTCTAACCCAAAAAATGTTGTAAAAACCCCTACACACTGAAGCCAAATACCTTACTAGGTGTTTACAAAACGGTGCCTATCACCACACTCCTACGGTCTAAAAAACACAAATCTTTTCAATACATTCATACTGTTTTGTAAAATTGTAGGATGCAAATCATTGTGTTTTATAAAACCTGCAACCCACCTAATGCTTATAAACCATTTAGACACCAGTATTTGAGGGACGTTTACATGCATTTTGTCTATTGCTTTATGCTAATGCCCGCAACTCCATTCTATTGTTTGTGTGCCCGTCCCCAACAAACTGCAAAATGAAATGTGGAAAATGGTGATGTTTAGGGCCTTTTTTCTATTCCTTTTTTACTTTCCCGTCGGCCACATGTCCTTTTCTGGCAACAGACACATGACAGCATGCGGCCAACTGTCCATCAAGTCTTTACATAGGTTCATTTGTTTCACCACATGGGAAGGGGAATGGGGGTTATGATATAGTGTTACATACATAGGTTCATTTTGTCTACACTTGAGCTTCTCCCGTAATGGTATACTATACTAGTATTAAAGGCCGATTCACATAATATAACAGTATTTGAGGGAACAACTGAGAGGAGACAGTGTGTTTTCCAACACTACAAATAATGTGAGAATTTTATTTAAACACAACAATGGAAGGTGTGATTTTGAAGACATTCATACTATTTTGTAACATTCCATGTTGCAAAACTGTACATGTTAAGAAGTAAGCAACCCACTTTGAGACAACCCCTTACATTTAAACAAGGAGATTCAAATAACTGAAAACTCACATTGTGTTTTCCAAAATACAACTATTTTGTGCACTTTTTTTTCAATCATAAAAAATTTAAACACAATAATGTAAGGTGTGATTTTGATGACATTCATACTATTTTGTAACATTCCATGTTGCAAAACTAAACGTGTTAAAAAGCAAGCAACCCACTGTGAGACAACCCCTTACATTTAAACAAGGAGATTCAAATAACTGAAAACCCACATTGTGTTTTCCAAAATACAACTATTTTGTGCACTTTTTTTTCAATCATCTAAAATTTAAACACAACAATAGAAAGTGTGATTTTGATGACATTCATATTGTTTTGTAGCATTCCATGTTGCAAAATTGTTCGTGTTAATAAGCAAGCAACCCACAGTGAGACAATCCCTTACATTTAAACAAGGAGATTCAAATAATTGAAAACCCACATTGTGTTTTCCAAAATACATCTATTTTGTGCACTTTTTTTTTCAATCATCCAAAATTTAAACACAACAATATTCCATGTTGCAAAACCGTACGTGTTAAGAAGCAAGCAACCCACTGTGAGACAACCCCTTACATTTAAACAAAGAGATTCAAATAACTGAAAACCCACATTGTGTTTTCCAAAATACAACTATTTTGCGCACTTTTTTTTTCAATCATCTAAAATTTAAACACAACAATGGAAGATGTGATTTTGATGAAATTCATACTATTTTGTAACATTCCATGTTGCAAAACCGTACGTGTTAACAAGCAAGCAACCCACTATGAGACAACCCCTTACATTTAAACAAGGAGATTCAAATAACTAAAAACCCACATTGTGTTTTCCAAAATACAACTATTTTGTGCACTTTTTTTTTCAATCATCTAAAATTTAAACACAACAATGGAAGGTGTGATTTTGATGACATTCATACTATTTTGTAACATTCCATGTTGCAAAACCGTGCGTGTTAACAAGCAAGCAACCTACTGTGAGACAACCCTTACATTTAAACAAGGAGATTCAAATAACTGAAAACCCACATTGTGTTTTCCAAAATACAACTATTTTGTGCACTTTTTTTTTCAATCATCTGAAACTTAAACACAACAATGTAAGGTGTGATTTTGATGGCATTCATACTATTTTGTAACATTCCGTGTTGCAAAATCGTATGTGTTAAGACACAAGCAACCCACTGTGAGCCAACCCCTTACATTTAAACAAGGAGATTCAAATAACTGAAAACCTACATTGTGTTTTCCAAAATACAACTAGTTTGTGCACTTTTTTTTCAATCATCCAAAATTTAAATACAATAGTGGAAGGTGTGATTTTGATGGCATTCATACTATTTTGTAACATTCCATGTTGCAAAAATGTACGGGTTAACAAGCAAGCAACCCACTATGAGACAACCCTTTACATTTAAACTGAGAGGAGATAGTGTGTTTTCAAACACTATAAGTAATGCGGGCATTTTATTTGTTCCAATCAGATGAAGAAAGTTAAATTCCATTTTGACTGTAGAAAATAGTTGTTCAAAATGAGAATGTCAATGGGAAAATAAAATATTTTGTTTGCGTGTACGGTTTTGGGCTTTCTTTCCATTCTAAATTCTAATTTTGAAAACCCGCTAGCTCATAATGTTTTTTGATCTACAACCCACATAACGTTTTCTGAAAACCCATCTTCACAACACAAAAACCCACATTTTTAATTCTACTGATCTTCCCACCAATGAAAACCCATCTT
The DNA here is from genome assembly GCA_007258455.2 of Sequoia sempervirens. NCBI lineage: Eukaryota > Viridiplantae > Streptophyta > Pinopsida > Cupressales > Cupressaceae > Sequoia > Sequoia sempervirens. Next base: position 149,769,015 of record VDFB02379711.1, on the reverse strand, counting down.
CACAACGAATAGGCAAAAGGAAAAATTTAAACACCAATGCAAAAACCCACAAAAACACACAAAACACCTCTGCATTCCAAATGAAAACCCCTTTATTTTCCCGTTAATGAAAACCCATCTTCCCAACCAATAGTCATTCAATTCTTCATAGTCAAATTTCAAAACCCTAAAACAAATCATAAACAACTATGCTGAAAGCCCTACACGCAAACAAAACATTTTATTTTCATTTCACAGAAAACCCATTTAACAACTGCGCTTCATAGTTCAATGCTTCACATAAACCCATTTAATAGTTGTGCTTCACAGTTCCTACATAATGGCAAAATGGCATATACAATGGCAGATATACATTACCTGTTGGTTTCGCGCCTGTCGAATGCATTGCTCTTGTTTGGCCTCCATTTTGTCGCTCATGCTCCCCAACAAACTGCAAAATGTAATGTGGAAAATGATGACATTTAGCTCTCTGGACGAGGTAAAAATTAGACAAAATGCACCTATGTACATAAAAAAATAAGAGTTTTTACTGGTTCTGCTGCCTACAACTCCATTCTGTCACCGCCTGCAACTCCATTTCCTTGCCTGCACATCCCTTACCAACAAAATTCAAATTGAAAATGTGGAAATGGGTGAAATTTAGGTGTGTTTTGTCCACCTTTTTGAATTTCCTACTAGGTTGTGCATCCTTTTCCGATGACGGACATGTGACGACACATGGCTAACTGTCTGTCAAGTCTTTTTGTTGGTGCCTTTTGTCCAGCGTGTGGGATGGGGGATGGGGGGTTACGATATCATGTTAGATACATTGGTGATTTTTTTCTAGGAGTTGGCTTTCTCCCCATTTGAGAGAAGGTGAAAATATTATTATGAAACTGAATCTCATGCATTATCATATGTCACACGTAGATTACAATTATAGTTGACAAATTGTCAAAATGATTATACCCATAAAATAGGGTCATCTAGAGTACAACTACAAACATAGAAGATATGATGATTAATATTCAATACACTAATGTTGGGAATTTATAGTGATAGCAAGTTAAAACTTACATAGGATATTTTCTTGAAATAAAAGAGGTAGGTTTTTCCAAAAATCTATTCAACTACAATATTTTAATAGATGGACATTCTACAACACAAGGAAAATAATAATAGTAAATGATAGGTAAGTTGTAAGTTGAATGTGTTAAATATTATTTTTGTTCATAAATGTAGGAACAAGTTGTGGGTGAAGCTCCTTCCAAGATATTTTCCACACCCTAAGGATTGTGACTCCCATAGGCCATGCCCCACAATGTTCATGGTTTCCAGTGGTAGCCTTTGTAAAATGACTCCCAAAAACCTTATTTTTTATTAATTTACAATGATTAATGAAACAAATCCTTACAATACATACTAATTCCAATGGTATCACTCTATGTGGTAATTATTTTGGTCTATGAGTTTATAAAATGGTAGAATATTTTCGCATTAAATCAAAATCCTATATCAATCATTTTGTGGAACTATTAACTATTGATGTGTTTACTACATGTGTGGGTATTGGTGTTAAGTTTTGATGTAATTTATGTTGATATTTTACTAGATTGATTCTTTAGTGAGTTATATAGGCATGCTAGATATGTGCTAGTTAATAAAAAAATTAAGGCTTGCTATGTTAAACAACACCATAAAATATTATATGAAACTTTTCATGCTCAAGCTAGTAGGAAATGAGTAGTTAGAAGGGGACAAGATGGGACCATTTTTAAGTTTAGAGGTTAATTTAATACTATAAGGTTTAATTTTATATCAAAAAATTAACCTCGAGTGGGAAAATGGAAAAGAACAAATAAGATCTAGACTATTCGGATGTAAGAATGCAAACTAGTCAAGTATAAAAAATAACCATATTTTGTGCAAAATGCAATAGTTGTATGCCAGTAATTACACAAACAAAAAATTGGGCCAAAGTGAGCCCAAAACAAATGCGAAAAATGTAAGGTATGATATTTTCACCATTACCAAATCAGTACCATTGGGAATTGTGTATAATTTTACTATTCTAAATTAGGAATTTTTTGTCAGCGAAATTCTCAACACGATTTTGAAATCTAGAAGAGGAGAAAGAAAACACCATTTGCATGAGACTAGGTTTGTGTTTTCTTTCTTTCCTTTTTTATTGGCCTTTCATTTGAATTTCATTCACTTTCTCTTTTTTATGATTTAAAAAAAAAAAACACCAATCTTTCTAAAGTGTAGTTGGTTTGTTGTACCATTAGAGATATGGTTTGTTGTACCATTAGAGATATGATGAAGATATTATCATGGAATTAAATCCCATACATAATCATATATCAAACATGTAGATTACTATTATGATTAAGGAATTGTCAAAATGATTACATCCATAAATTAGGGGCATCTAGAAAGCAATTACAAGCATAGAAGACATGATGACTATTATTCAAGCTTTCAAAACACTAATTTTGGGACTTTATAAAGATTAAAACTTAAAAACTATTTATGATATATTTTTGAAATGGAAGAGGCATGTTGTTCTATAATTGTATTTAATTACAATATTTTAATGGATGGGCATTGTGCAACACAAGGAGAATAAAAATAGTGAATGCTAAGTAAAGTTAAGTTGCAAGTGTAAAATATTATTTTTGCTCATACATGTAGGAATAATTTGTGGGTCATTGGAAGGATTTTTTCCAACACCCTAAGGGTTGTGAATTTGATGGCCCATGCTTCACAAGGGTCCTTGTTTTGGGTGATAGCATTTTGAAAATAACCTTAAAAACTATTTTTATGTTATTGATTTATAATTATTAATGAAACAAATATTTACAAAATACTAACTACAATAGTGTCATTCTATGTTATATTTATTTTATCCTATAGGTTTATTAAATTTTATAATATTTTCATGAAAGATCAATACTTGTATATCAATTGTTTTGTGGAACTATTCACTATTCATGTTTTCTCGTGACACTTCATCTCCAACAATAACCCATATTCCATGAACTTGAGATTCACTAAACATTATAAATATTCTTTTACAAATTTTATTGACACTCATAATTATCTTCATGAAAAACTCCACTTGGTTGTGTATCAATGCACCCACTATACTTCTAAATAGTACAAGTGTTAGTAAATAGATTATAATGTTGTTGAAATTTTATAGAATAGTTTTGGTGAATCTATCTTTATGTGGGGAAAATAAACAACCCTCACACATGTGTTATATGAGTGTAAATAAATTAAATAATAATATTAAATAAATCTATCTTAGCACATGTAGAGTTGAGATTGAAAGTGATAAATAAGTGTAATAATAAATGTATAAAATTAAATAATAAAAATAATGATATTTAACTTTGATTCTAATGTCTATATGATTATGATAAATTTTCTAGAATGATTTTTCTCAATGTCAAGATCTTAGAATCTATTAAATGATACCTTATGAATCTTGAAAACAAAGTGAAGGTAAGCTACAATATTAACTTATGCAAGTGACTACAAGTTGAAAAATAGATTACCAAATCAGATTTATATATGTGATTGCACATTCAACATTAATAGAAAATCAACAAACCAAAAATAAAAAGGAATTAAATGTGATATTTGAGGGTTGATTTTTTTGGCTAATGGGTCATTATTATATGAATTTTTCTAGTAATTTTGTCATCCATGTTACTAAAAATATTTCTTCATAAAAATTTAAAGGGTGATAAGGGATGTGGGTGAATTAGGTAGATCTGGAATGGTCAATTAGGGATATGAGGAGTGGAGTAGTCTAAGATCCATGAGGAAAGAAATTGTAGGAGAGGAAGGTAGCAAATGGGGAATGGAAACACAAAATATATGGTAATGAAATTCACAAGACTGACAGGGGTGAAAGGGTTTGATTCAAAAGTTATATCGATAAAGATAATGATTGGAGGAAGTGGGATAAAATGAAGCAATTGGATGATCATAGAGATGAGCCTAGAGTGTTTGATGGAGGAGATAAAATGGTTGGGAAAAATATGGCTAGTGATAGCTGGAGGAATCAGTGGTGGAAGCCATGGGGAAGGTAGAACCAAGACAATAGGAAGATATGGCAAAGAGCCTAGAGGCATGGGTTGAAAGGAAGAGGCAATAGGGGTATGTGACAAATGAATGAATGAAAAAGTGATGGGAAGAATGACACCATCATGAAAATGGGGGAATATTAAGGCTATTAGGCCATCAATCAGGCCTAAACAATAGTTGGAAAAGCTAGAATGCTAGGAAAAATAATAGGTACATCGAGCTAAGAAATGATAAAGATAAAGTGATATTAGGGAATAGAGAGTGAATGATGTATGGTGCAAATAAAATTCCTCTTAACCCTAATACAGTGGGTAAATGCATTTTTGTTTTTCTAAAAAGTGATAGCTTAGAGAAGATAGTAGCAAGAATGAAGGAAGTACCTTTCTTCCTTAAATGGAGATGAGATTGGCCAACAATGAGTAAACTAAGGTGCTGGTGTGGTCTGAAATAGGAGAAGGGTGTATCTTTAAAATTGCTCCTAAATAGTTTCTTTTTGGTCGAATTCCTAGTAGGGGTAATAAAGCATAAAATTTTGAATGAGGGGTTGTATACAATGGATGGCACTGGTTTCAAAGATTGGGAGCCAAACATCAATCATTTAAGACAGTTGATTGAGGATATCTCAATTTGGAAGAGGCCCTGCAATAGATGCCCTCAAAATACTAGGACCTTGAAACCTTGAAATCTATACGAAATTGAATGGGAATATTTGTTTGTGTGGATGAAATTTTAGAAGAAAATTATGGAATATATGCAAGGATTTGTATTAACACTAAACCCACTCCCCCTTATCAAATGTGATGGAAATTAGATAAAATTATGGAGTACAGAGACAATAGATAAAAAGAGAAGACCAAATGATAATATGCAATAAGTGCGAAGAAAAAGGGCATTCAAGTCTAGAATGTGTAAGAAAATAGGACCTTATGAAGGAATCAGGTGAATGAATAAGTAGGAAGGAAGAGGAAATGATGGAAGAGAGGAATGGGGAGAAATTTAGTATAGAAGGTAACAAAGAAACTAATAAGAAATAAAATAAAATCAATAGGTAGGAGGGAATAAGTAGTGGTGAGAGCCCATGGGGGTGTGAGAATGATGTAACCAAAGAAAACACTTAACATAATTGAACCATTATTGATTAAGTAGATCCATAAAATTGAAAGTTGTCAAATTAAACTCTTCTTTTATTCATCTATGCTTTTACAATGAAAAAGAACCAACTTATAAGTAAAAAACTAAAAAAATAAAACAAAACAAAACAAAGAACCCAAAAATTACTATTTTTGGTAGTTTTGTCATATCTTGCCATTTTTGGTAATTTCGCATACACCTTTGAGCTTATATTTTTACTAAAAACTTCCTAACACTATGATGACACAAATTGCCAACTAAAAATTCAAATTGGAAACATGATTTCCAAGTTATTAACAAAAACAACTTTCTAAAAACAAAAACAAAAAAAACACAAGAAGTTGTCTTTAAGGGCCCAAACGAAAGATTTTGGTCTAAAAAAAGTATCAAAATGGCCACCAACTGATATGGGCTCTATAAAAAATATAAAAAAATCCTCATAACACATCTCCCTATAAAATCTTAGGCAAAATGGACCACTGAGTCAAAAGTTATGACCCTCAGAAGTCCCCACATCAAAGAACCTAGAGCCAAGGAAGGGAAAATTTAAAGGAAATGGGGAGAATAGTCAAAATAAAGAACAACATGATAAATGGGAATACATATGGAAGCACTTGGAAGCTAAAAGTGAACGAAAGGAAACTAACTCGTAAGAGAAATGAGAAGAAAGAGACAGTGAATTGGAAAAACTACATGACAAAGGTTTTAGGCTGATGGAGGAAGGAATTGTATACCCACATAGGGAGAAATTGCAAATGGAAGAAATTGTGGGAGGATTAGAGGTAGACACAAAAAAATACTAAGTTTAAGTGAATTTGAATAAGGAGAGGTGGACATACTTGAAGAAAAAATCATTGAGTAATCCCAATAAAAAATAAGTAAGCCAAGACTGGGTAAGAAAGGACAAAGGGTATGAAAACAAACAAGGAAAATCTAGAAATTACGGGAAATGCAAAAGGACAAATGAAACTAAGGTCAATGAAGTTCATTACCCTTCTCAGGTTGCCATGAGGTCCATAAGATGGAATGTTAGGGGCATCAATGCCCCTAACAAAAGATGCATGTGATAAGGCAACCTTTATCATAACTACCATCCCTTGTTAGAACATACATCTTCCTCCAAGTTTATTGAGAGGATGGAGTGTCACATGGATACCTGTGTCTACATCCTCCAACCATTTTCTTCATCTCATTCTAAAAACATGTTGATATAGTTGATTGACTCCTCTACAGTATTGAACCATCACCCCTTTGCTATGAGCTAGAAATCCTTTTACTACACGTTGATAGGTCTTTTGTTGTAGGGGTTAGTCTTATTATTTAAGGCACATTTCATAGTTAATAATTATAATTAATCAATAAATTCTACTAAACTTATAGACATCCAAAATTCATACATACATTCATGAATACAACATATATCACCTTTAAATGCTTTGAAATACTTAAAGATATCTAAAAGTTTTTGGTAATGTCTTTAAAGCTTAGCATAAATAAGATAAAAAGACATTAAACTATAGTAGGAGAAATAATCAATTCTAAGGCTCATCAATATGTATGTTATATTCTCTCATGTTGGTTAGATTTGAAATATGACAACCTAGAAAAGGCAAGGCAACATTGTATATGACACAAAAACTATAGATGTAACGCATTATTATCAATCATCACACACTTTGAACTTAGTTTTTTTGAGAAGAAATATTGTAACAGAATTGTACTTAGATGAAAATGTCTTTTGATAAATAAAATATGCCATATTTTTCCTACTTAAAGCTATACTTTTTTGCATTTCATTAAATGATTGATTATATCTTATGATAAAAGTATTTATCCTTGATTTACTGTCTCATTTTATTGTCTTTATGAAGTAGTAATATATTTGCAAGTCATAGTGTTTCCATTAAAGTTTCATGTTAACACTCAGTTGTGAATATTATTCCTCCTTAACATTATCATAAAGTAAACAACCTCTCTATACTTATGCAAATATGTTAAATCACTAAAACAAGTGCATGCTAAAGCAAGTGCAAATCACTAAAAAAAATTGATGTATCACCTCCTTTTCATGCTTTTATATCCATTTTTAGGATTTTTTCTATCCCTTTGCTTACAACAACAGTGAGTAGGTTATTTTTAGGTGGTATACAAGAGGAACCAACACTTTCTAGAGATTCACTCCAAATTTCAAGTCACCCACAACCTAGGAGTGATTCCATTGTGTCAATTGGAAGGATAATTACCTCACTAATCATCCAAATGGTGCATTCCAATGTGGCAATAGGTACAATGGTTGGTCCAATATTTATCATGCCATACTTAGACTCTAATCATGATTCTTTTCTTATAATACTTAGTTGATAGGTGGTGGCTAGGAGGAATATAAGGGGGTATTACTCTTCAAATGATTTCTACACACTTTCAAAAAATATCATGGCCCTTTTGTATATAGTACAACCCTCTTTAGAATTATCATTAGTACAACCCACTTTGTAATTATTAATGGTATGATTGGGTAATGTGACCAACCAATGAAATATAATTCATAATTTATTTTGGAATAGAAATGCCTAGTGTAAATAAATAAATATATATTTATTTGGATTTTATAAATTGTTAAATTTATATTACTTATTCCATTGTAAGCACCAACTTGACCATTGTGTGAAGCCAACAGTGGGAACAAAAAAATCTCTTTTAATTCCTAAATAAACCATTAGGGTTAAAGTTGAAGTAAAGCTACATTGCTAGCTGTAAAATTGGCGAGGAAGCTAGGTATCCTGAGAATCCATTTGGAAGGAGATTCACAAATAATAGTCCAAGCAATTATTAAAAATAATATTGATGCATGGCATTTACAGAATATAGTTAAGAAAGTAATTGAAGAGTTCACAAGTTTCAAAGAGTATAAATTAACACATGTAAGGTGCTTGGGAAATGTGGAGGAAAACGTCTTGTCAAAGTGGGTGCTCTCTTTAACAAAGATAGACGTTATTTGCATTGAGGACTTCAGGCATTTAAATGAGCAGGATTGGATGTGAGAAGGGTGGCAAGTTGGAGTACGGTGAAATATGCAGGAGGAGAGAGTTACAGATGATGCATTTATGAGGGTGTTTTTCCGGTGTTGAGTGTACGCTCGACATTTATGGCTACAACCGGCAATGTGGAGTGTTTTAAACACTACATCACCTTCAATGCATTCTAAAGGAGTTATTTTATGTCTTTGTCTCACTGGTGGAGCAAAGAAGGTGGCAGGAGTTAGTTGAGTGGAAATGGAAGCCAACTTCACTTTGTCATCGAGCAAGAAGTTGGACACATTCACGGGGAAAGCGGCAAGGAAGCATTTGAGAGGTCTATTTCGTTATAAGGCGGTTCAGGTGGCACAGGCTGTGGAGTTAATGTTAAGTGATGGCTTTGAGAAACTGGACTATAGGATGAGGACAAATTTAGACATCTATTCTTTGGTGATGGCGTGGGGCCTAGACTTAGGCACACCAGTGGAGAAGGTGAGACAAGTATGTGCACACTGGTTCTGAAAGAATTTCTGGGTGGGATGGAGGGTATTTTGGCAAGGGCAATCCTAGGGGTTGGGCTAGTTAAAATAGAAGGGCAGGAAGGTGGTGGACCAAAGATGGTAGAATTAAACCACCTTTTTATTAGGTGGCTGAAAGGGAAGACAAAATATCATTGGAGAAATGAGGTGGCACGTGGCTGGGAAGCATTGAAGATTTGTGCAGAACTGGCAAAGCTGGAATAAAAAATTGAAGACCTTAAGGAGATAGCCAGAGAGGAGCTTCGAGTGGAGATTGGACTGCGCCCGAAAATGAAAGCGAAACCGTTGCAAGAATTAGTTGTATGGGAGTAGGGCGAACCGTCGACGAAGAATGATGGAGCGTAGGTTTAGTAATAGGGGTTAAATTTTGTGTTTTTGTGTTTTTTGAATTTCTAGCATTTTCAATGATGAATTTGTAATGGGGCAGGGGAAGAAAATGTTTCGTTATGGAGTTTAGGTATGTCTAGTTTTGAAAATCATGGACTATGGTGCGGATGCTGGTTTACCAACGTTTAAATGGTTTTACTATAGTATGAATGTTGTACTTATCTTTTAATTTTCAATAAAATCAAACTTATCACCGATCAAAAAAAAAAGTTGAAGTAAAGCTTTGCAACAAGGGTTTTTTGGAAAATTAATAACGATAAAATGATTATTTTTCCAATAATTTCTTTTTAATGTTTTTTCCATCTAATAAAAGTAATTAAAATTTACTTTTTTATTTGAATATTTATCCTTTTTAATTTTTAAATTATTAATTACCTTTTAGTTAATTAACATTTGTTTTAATTGAATATTCACCATTTTCAACTATATAAGTTTTGTTTGCTCTTTGGCCCCTTTTGATACTAATAAATTAAGTGTCCTTTTATCAAAGTTATAACTTAAAGTATCCTTTTGGACAACTTAATAACTTATTATTTTATTATTCCCTTATAAACCCCCCTTCAACCTATGGGGAATAAAAATAGGCTTTGGGTCCTCCGATTTGATTTAGTTTGAAAAAGGGGACATTACAGTCCACCCTTCCCAAAATTTCTCAACCTCAAGAAATTGTAAGATGGGATTTTCAAGGATATTTGCACCCTTCCAAGTAGTATCTTTTGTGGGAATATCATTCCATCATACCAAATAATATGTAATTGTCATATTTCTTAATTTATCTTCTTTAACATCAAAAATAGCTTTAGGTTCTAGAATGATTTTTCCTTCATCACCCAAAGGAAGCAATCAAATAGAAGGAATAATATGTTCCCCCAATGCATTTTTAAGGAAATGATACATGAAACACATTGTGTATTCTATTGTGCTATGGTAACCCCATATCATAAGCCACCTCACTAATCTTCCTCATGACTCTATATAGCCCTTAGAAATAGGGCTTGAGCTTCTCAAATCCACTCTTCTTGATAGAAGACTATATGTATGATTGTAGTCTTAGGAAAACCATGACACCCACCTCAAAACTCCTCTTTGTACAATACAAGTCCACATGCATTTTTTTCTTATTTTGAGCATACTGAATGTTTTCTTTTAGAATACTCAACATATCTTGGCTTTGTGCAACCAAGTTTCATGTTCTTGGCACTCTAATACCAACAACAACCAAATCCATAAAGGAAGGGGCATGATATCTATATAGTGCAATGAAAGGTGACATATCAATTAACACGTGGTATGTAGTCTTGTAGCAATGCTCTCCCATGTAAGTTCATTTAACCCAAGTTGACTACTACCCTGCCACATTTTCTCAAGTACCCTTCAATTCGTTTATTAAAAAAATTGTGCTTTCCCATTTGTTTGAGGGTGATAGTTGATATTTGGAGTCATTTGTACCTTTCAAGTAAAAAAGTCCTACCAAAACAAACTAAGGAATCAACTATCCTTGTCACTTACATTATTTTTATGCAAGCCATGTAGCTTTAAGTCTTGTGATGAAATCCATGCTAATACTCTCCCATTTTTATCTAGTATAGGCAAAGGTTTCAATAGACCTTCTAGAAAAAACATGCTTTATTTAATTTTCCTGACAAGTAATATACTCTTTGACATATTAGAGGAATTCTCTCTTGATACCTTTCCAAAATAATTTGTCCCTAAATTACTTATAATTCTTGAAATATCTTGGGTGACTAACCAAGGGTGTATCATGGGAAGCCCTCAATACTTTACTTTTATTTTTTATTATAGGACTAAATAGATCATATCCTTGTAAAGGATTAGATCATTCACCACCTTATACCTACGGTTTTGTATTTTTCCTTCAAATATCTTAGTAGTAAAGTTATTTTTTGTATACTCTACTATTATCAACAATTCCAATCAACAATAATCTCAAACAAAACATGTAAATAAGGCTTTTTGGATAAAGCATCGGCTACCACATAGTTTTTTCCTTTCACATATTCTATATCAATATCTTAAGCTTGAAGCTTAGCCATTTGTGTTTCCTATCATTTAATTCCTTCTAGTTGAGAAAAAACTTCAAATTGTTGTGGTCAATATTGACCATAAATCTACCACATGCTAAGTACTATCAAAATTTGGCTAAGGCATGCATGATAGCCAACATCTCTTTATCATAAATGAAAAATTGTTGTTTACATATTTTATTTTTTATTCTCAAAGGTAATGGGATGCTCTTTTTGTATTAAAATAACCCTTATTACTTCCCCTTTAATGCATTGCATTCAATAATAAATGGAATAGAGAAATTTTGAGATAACATGTACTATGCAAGAACACATTACTTTGAGTTTTTTAAATGTGGTTTAAGTTTTTTTATATCATTTGAATTATCATTTATTTGCCAATTTTGTCAATGGAGTAGCAAATTATGCAAATCCTTTTACAAACATTATGTAATAACTATGAAGTCCCAAAAACCTCTCAACTTTGTCAAAGAAGTGGATGGTAATACATTTACTCCTTATGCATTAATAATTCACACTTAGAATCTTTTGCAAAAAGAGTCTATTGCTCAGGAATTCCCAATACTATATCTAAATGTTTCAGAAAATCTCCCTATGTCTTGTTATACACCAAAATATCATCAAAGAACACTAAAATAAACTTCTTCTATTACTCCTTGAAAATATGATTCATACATGAATGAAATGTAGTTGGAGCATCGGTTAACTTGAAAGGTATAACCAAAAATTAAAAATATTCATAATGACATTTGAAATTTATTTTGTGTACATTTTCATCTCTTACCTTGATTTGGTGATAATTAGGTCTCAAGTTATTTTTTGAAAAATAGACCGATCCATATAATTCATTGATTAACTCATTGATTCTAGGTATTGGGTACCTTTTTTATGGTCTCCTTATTTAATGCACGATAGTCTATACATATTCTTATTATACCATATATTTTTCACTAGTAGTATTGAAGAGACAAAGGGACTAGAGCTAGGACATATTTGTCCCATCTCCAAAAAAATCTTAATTGCTTTCATATTTACTCTTTGAATACTCTCAAATGATGATACACAGTAACCATAATATGCTTAAAACCTATCTCAAGCTCTATAATGTGTTTAAATGATCTATCGAGATGAAATTTGTGAGATTAATCACTAGACATTGTACCATACCTATCCAAAATTGTTTGTATCTCAACAAGATAAGATCTCTTACCATTAGATGTGGATGTACCTTTTACAAAGAATTGAGTTTCCCACTCTACTAAACCCTTACAAAAACTCTCTCCATCCTCTTAATTGGAATCTCTATAGGAGAATCATTTTCCATACCATGAAGCATCACCTCTTTACCATCATGATGTAATTTTAGTTCCATGGATTTATAGTTTTGTGAGATTTCCCCAATGGAATGGAGCCATTGTACCCCTAGAAGCATATTTGTTTTCCCTATACCAAGTACATAGAAATCGTCAATAATATAGTGTATACCAAATGTGATGTCTAATCCTTTGACCCTCCTAGTGCATGGTATAGTATGTCTATTAGAAACAAAAAACATCAAATCCCTGAAATTATTATGTGGGCAGCTTCCTTTATTTTACCAAGCTCTCATCATAAAATTGTGGGTTGCCCCACTATCAATCAATACTGTCACCTTTTGTCACTTCAACACTCCACAAACTCTAAATGGGTAGTACCTTGGTGCACCTAAAAGTGCAACTAAAATGCTACTAGTAGTTTCCTCTTCCGCAAGTACTACTTTTTCTTCTTCCTCTTTTTTTATTACCTTTGGTTCTTCTACTTCTTCCTCATTCTCATAAATTACCTCTATGTAATGCACTTGTTATTTTGGGAGACACCTATGTCTTGGTTTTGAATTCTCTTTACACGAGAAGAAAATTTTCTTCCTTTGGATTCCATTCCTTGATACCTTTTCCTTATTGGTTATAAGAATTTTTTTTATTTTGATAACTCTATTGTAATGGTTTCTTTTGATGTCCCAAAGTAATGGTTTTTGGCTATCCATAAGGAGTTGATTTGGGCTACACAAAAGGTATTATCTTTGTTGTCTTGAAGGTGTAGATATTCTATTAGTGGCTAAAATTTCAAGATATAAATCCTTTTTAATGGTTTCCTATAGAGAGGTGGGATTGAAATCCTTCACTAATCCTCTAATTTGTTCAATTAAGTCTTCCATGAAAAACATCATAAGCATCCTTTATGAAACATCCAATGCCATCACTAAAAGCCTCTAAAAATTAACAATATAGGCCTCAACCATATGTGTTTTCTTGAGTTGAGATAATTCATAAACATACATTTTTGGATAGCTTTATCAAACCTCTCGATCAAGTTGTCATTGAATTTAACATATGTATGAATATGGTTGTGTTATTGAGTGATTAACCTGTGATACCACCGCTCATGTGCTACACCTTTGATGTGAAGTTTTTTGAATTTGATAGCTTCATCCTCCATCATAGGTTCAAATATAGAACGATGTCCAATTTTCATATCTAGGAACATGTTGTACACTTATTGGATTTTTCATATGTAGGAATTGTTAATTTCTCCAAGACATGTTGGAGATCGGGCCTTGAATTTTTTTGTTGCCTTATTTAATATCTTTGACCACCCTTATTTTTCTTCAAGCCCATAAAATTTTTCAATGATATTTCATCTCTAATCTTAGCTACTAGGAGTCTATACTCCTCTACTTCGCTACTATGTCATCTTTTATGGATGTTTGGACATCTGGCTCAACAATTACTTCTTCCTTATGGATGAAGTTGGGCTAGGAAGGCATCACAAGAAAAACAACTCTCCTTTGATTTTTTTGGTGAATGTTTACTCATTATTATTTTCCTTCACCATTGTGTGACCTCAATATGTTGTTATTCTACATTGTAGAGACTAGCTAGCCATCATATCAACTAGCCATTCCTATCCTTGAACAAGCTTCTCAAATTGAGCATCATTTTCATCCCTATTATTGTGACTCGTTGCTTCCTTGTCTTTCTTAGGATTTTTTGTGCCCTTCTCCTTTGTAATAATTTATAGCTGATCTAAATCCCTTCTCCTTTCCATCTAGTAATATCTTAGTTCCTTGTCACTTCCATGCATGAAGTCAAATCTATTTTTTTTTACAAAAAATATTTCCCCACAGTTGGGAAGAAATTGGCTTTGATACCATTAAAATATTCCTTTCAAATTTTCAACATTATTTATTAAATAATATTTAAAGTACCATTTAAATATTATTTAAATAGATTCAAACAATATAGTAACTTGGTTTTGGGTGTTGTGATTCCTCGAAAATCCAATCTCTTTTCTCCCATGACCCCCTTTCAAGAGTTGGCGACTGGTGAATAATATGTAAGAGACCTTTAAAGTTTGGTCACTACCTTTATTTGATGTTATTTCCTAGAATACTCTACACCATGCAAGATTTTTCCGAAGATTATAGCCACCCAAGATCTAGGAAATTCATGAAAGCACAAGATAGATTAGCTATGAGAGAATAATTATATTCTATCAAAGGATGAAAATTATAGATTATGATGATATGATTATTGCATTACACATGAGACCACCCGGTTATATAGCCAAGGTGATACATAGGGTTAGATAGGATCATGGCAAGTGTCTTAATCCTATGTCATGAGACAACTAATATCAAATAACTTAGAACACAATCATTAAATGTCAAAAACTAAAAAAGATCTAATGAAAACTAACAACCATCTAGAAATATTCCCTAATACCTAGGTAAACTTAACATGTAAATAGGACCCACTAATGAACTAGTTATGTAAAACAACTATTTATACAACACTTCTTTTAGCCTTTGTTACCTACTTCACTTTCCATGTCAACCCCCTTTTCTTTGATTGCTAATTATTCTTAGTCAAAATTATAGTTGTGTCCCCCTTCCACCTACAATTTTTTTAAAGATTATATGTATTATTTAGGTGGTATACCGACCGGTCCACTATTTCCCACACCCTCCTTAAACTCCAATCATGACTCTCTTTTTTTCTATAATTAGTGTGATCCAAAGTAGTTGATAGGTAGTAGCTAGGAGGAATATTGGGGAGTGTTACTCTTCAAAAAAATCTATATACTTCCAACAATTCCACACCCCTTTTGCAAATTATGGTATGGCCCACTTTAGAATTATCATTAGTATAGTTGGGTAATGTGACCAACATTGATTTATTTTGGAATAACAATGCCTAGTGGATATATATATATATATATATATATATATATATATATATATATATATATATATATAAAATTCCAGTGTAAGCACCAACTTGACCTTTATTTGAAGCCAACAATGAAAACTAGAAGGTTTTTGTCTTCTGATTCCTAGATAAATCATGAGGCTTTTTATATTCAAGGTAAAGTTGAACTAAAGCTCTACAACAAAGATTTTTTGAAAATTTGATAATTGATAGAATGATTATTTTTCCCAAAAAATGTTTTTCAATCCTTTTTCCTTCTAACCTTAAAAGTAATTATTATTTTTCATTTGAATATTCATCCTTTTAATATTTATTTTAATTGAGTATTCACCATTTTTCCACTTTATTTTTTTCTCTTTAGCCTCATTTTATAATAATAAATTGTAAGGTACTCTTTTGAATAACTTAATAAATTATTATAAGTAACAGCCTATCATGGCCTCGTTTTGGCAAAAAAATTTGGGGTCTCCAAACTTTGGCTTGAAGGAGATTCTCTTAATATTATTAAGTGTCTTATGCTGAATTTCCCACCTTCTTGGTCAATTGCCCATCTTATTAATTATTTGCTTTCCATCATCAATTCATTTGATGAGATTAGAATTTTGCATGTTTTCAAGGAAGCTAACTTGTTGGATGATGGGTTAGCTAATTTGGAAGTGGTAGCTCAAAATAATTGGGATGATTTTGAATCCCTACCACTTAACCTTAAGATAATTTCCAATAATGACTAGTTGTCATGTCATTAAGGTGGTAAAGCTGGGGGAAAGGCTCTTTTTTCTTGTTTTGAGTTGGTTTTCGCACGTTGAGTCTTGGACCTGCTCTTCTCATTATTGCATTTTAGATTTTCGTGATATTATGGTTTGGATGTATAGGTTAGGCAGTACTTGGTATGGCAGGCTCACACGCTTTGTGAGTCTTATTTACATTATTTTATGGTTAGTCTGCCTAATCTTGTCTTTGCAAAAAATTAAGGTGCTGGTGGTGTCTTGTTCACTACATGTCACCATGGGAGGAGCTCATTGCAGAGTGGAGCTGAGCTCTTGTGAGGAGTTCTGAAGTAATGAAATTGTGTGGGAGTAACTAGAAAAGGGTGGGGTTAGCCCATATTTGCTAAAGCTCCAAGGTTCGAACCCTAAGGTGACAAAGATTTTTGTTAAAGGGTGGAGTAGTAGGATTCTGCAACACAAAGGTGTGGAGTTTAATATTAATGAGGATTTCGTGGCTGAGGTGACTGGTCTTCCTTCCACTGGAAGGAAATTCTCCAGAGACAGAGGTGCGTCTAAGAAAGCCCTTGCAAATTTCTTTAAATATGATGAGAAGAAGAAGCTCAGGGAAGTTGGTAGTGGTGGGTATGCCCACAAATCTCTCAAGCCACTTTGGAGGGATTTAGCTCTGGCCATTATGCATTACTTCACCTTGAAGGGTAGGTTTTATGTAATTTATAGCTACCATTTCATGCTTTTGAATCATTTCCGCTACAATGCTTTGGTTTCATTTCCTTTTTATCTTCTACTATCGATGGAGAATAGTATTGAGGATCATCGGAAAAAACCCAAGAAGGCTATTCTCCATGAAGGCCTTATGAATCTCATGTTTGATCACATAAAGATGAAGTTGGTCCCTATTTCTCCTAAGATTCTGACCTGTAAAAATGGTGTAAAAAATTCTGGCTATGAGATTGGTGTTTCAGCGGCGGAACGGGAAGGGAATTCTGAGAATGAGGATTCTAATTTTGAGGAGATGTCGGAGGAGGATAGTGAGTCTGAGGAGGGTTTTGAAGCTTTTGATTCCTAGTCCAAGGGATATGAAATAGGTAATGAGTTCAAGGAAGCCGTGGTTCTGTTTGGGAAGAAGAGTGCAAAGGGGAAGAAAAAGTGCCCCAAGAAAGATAAGACTTCTATCAAGCAAAAGGTGGAGGTGTCTAAAGTTGTGGAGGAGTCCCCTATTTTTGTTGATAAACATTCCCCAGGGCCTAGTAAGGTGGGTGTTTTGAAGAGCTCCCTTGCTGTGGAGGATAGTCACAACAATGGCAAAGGCCTCCCAGGGTTCGTGCAGCCTATGGAGGTTAATGTTTAGGGGATTGAGGGTTTGGAGTGTTCAAAAGGGGTTGATCCTAAATAGGTTACTCTAGACTCTCCTATTGGCACTGAGCAAGTTAAAGGGAGTGCTGTGAAGGCAAATTGGCTAGAAATCCTGACAGACTTGGCGAATATGTCAGATAAGCATCGGGTTAAAGTTGAGGTGATTGAAGTGGAGGATTCCCCTATTGAGGAAGAAATGGAGGATAAAGAGGAGGCTCAAGAGGACCCCGTTCGAAAGGTTGATTCTCAAGTTGTGCCTCATATTAATTGGGATGAGGTTAACATGGGCATGTTCTGTAGGATGGCTAAGGATGGAACTTGCAACTTACTTTCACTGGTTAAATGACCTTTCTTGGAAGTTAAGGAGCTCAATGTCTAGCTTAAGAATTGGCAAGATGTTTGTGTGGCGCTGGTGCATAACAACCAAAAGGAATGGGCGATTAAAGGTAAGGTCAAAACCATGAATGTTATGCTTGATAAACTTGTTGTGGATGCTTATTGTCTTGGTAATACTCACGAGGAGAGGATTACTTCCCTGGAAATGGCAGTCCATAAGACTTTTGAGGAGAGATTTGTTAACATTGAGGAAAAAATTAGTAAGTTGTCTGATGATTTGAAGACTGTGGTTAACATTAGCAATAATTCCCTGAAATCGACTACTAAGGCCCTCTATTTTAAATGAGAAAGCCTTGAAATGGACTGGTAAATCCCTAGAGCTGGGTGGTATTGAAAAGGCCATGGAGATGTGAATCGCTCAAATCTGGTGGAGAAGAATGAGGATACTGCTCTAGCTGTGGAAAAGGATGTGGATGCTGGCTTGTGTTTGAGAACGAGGAGCAAGACCAAGAAGTGGGCTGCTATTTCGTTTGAGGAGCTCAAGGATGCTATGGAGATGCATGAGGGGGTCATTGAGGAAAATTTGGCTTTGGTTAATGTTTTTGAAAAAATGCTGTAGCTTTGTTGTTTCTTTTGCTTGATCAGCCTTGTTATAGCCTATCATGACTTCGTTTTGGCGAAAAATTTCAATCCTATCATATCATAATGACGCCTACTCAATTTTTCACAACAACAAAGTAACAACATAGTTGACATCAATGACAACATCAGTCAATAGACATCCTGTTGACATCAATGACAACACCTTCATACTTGCAACACCTTTAGGAAGTTTCATAGAGAAGGTCCAAAGGAGGATTCTCATCTTGTTTTTGATGATACATTATGTTCTAGAAATCTTGAAATTACCTCTTGAGGCCTCGCCAAAATTCATCTTTAAACTATCATATAAAATAACTATTTTTCATATACAGTTTAATATTATTGTCTTACAATATTTAAACTAAATTATATATATATATATATATATATACTCATCCTATTTTAAATTATTTTTTAATATAACCATCAAATTTTAAATTATAGATAAATGCCTTCAAATTCACATCTCTTTTAAATGGATATTTTTAACATTTTCTATACTAGTAGTAAAAAAATAAATCTATTGAATTTATGTGAACATAGAAAAATTATGGGAAGCCACCTGGGGAAAGTTTTAACGAATTGATATTACAAGACATATTCTGGTCGGTAGTCAAATAATATCATTGCTGTTCGAAATTCGCATGAAATCGGTACCAAACTAAGCAGAGATGAACATAACAACTGGAATGATATCAAGACCACCTCTTCTAAACCCTGCAAATGCCCATAGCAACGTCAAGGCCTTTCCCTTCATAACCTTGAGCTTTTATTCAAGCTCTCCAAAGTCTTCCATTTCACTTAGAAAGCCAGCAAAAATATGCTTACATTCCAAGGCATTGCAATGGAGTGGCGTGGCCAAATTTAACAAAGATTTTAAAGAAGTGTCCGTTCACGATAAACATATAAACAAAGAGGTCATTGCGCTCACGCCTCAGTTATATGACTACATTTTAGCCAATGTCCGCGAGCCGCAGGTTAGTTTATTCAAAATTCAATTTTTTTTCATTCACTGTAGATTTTTTGCAAAATTGAAGCACTTTTCTCAGATTCTCCGGGAGCTTCGTGAAGAGACGTCGAGGATGAGAGGGAGTCAGATGCAGGTACAAATTCCTACTCGTATTAAATAATTTAATCCCCTTTACTTTCCCCGCTATACATTAAATATCACATTACATGTTCCCTGAGAAATTGAACCCGGGTTACATCTTTTCTTTTTGTTTTTAACAAATTTTACCCATTTCTGCAGAGGTTAAGCACCATCTACATTACATGCTCCAATTAGAATTGGACCTGTGTCACCCCTTCTCTTCTAAATTTGAAGAAAACAAATAAAATAGTAACCCTTTTCTTTTAATTTCTGCTAAGGCTACCTAACCGCTTGCATTAATGTTACATCACATTTTTTTGGCGAATTTTACCTGGGTTATTGGTAACTGGCAATTTCCGCAACAATTTTTAAAAATTTTAAATATCTTGTTCTTTTCAAGTCGGATATGATTAAAAAATGTATGTCTTAGAATTGATTTTGAGATTAAAAAGTTCTTACGTCTACATCCAAAAATTTATCTCATGTTGGAAGGCTTGGTCTGTGGTAACATATATAGTCCAATATACCATGACCCTTATGTCAATGGAAGTGATGTCACAATGGAAGTGATCCTCCTACTAACATAATAGTTGATTGATTGCAGATGAATATGTTTACTTGCTTGGCTTATCCTCTTCTGTGACAAAAACTAAAAGAAAATCCCCCTTCTACCAGCTTCTAAAAAATGCCTTTCACCTCAAGTTGAATTAAAAAATCCTCATTTCTAACCAACAAGTCCTTATCTTACAGTTTTCTTTGTTTAGATTGTGTGTAAAATGCTGAAAAAATAAAGAAACAGATGAGGGTTTAGGGTTTTATTTAGGTCTTCTTCTAGAAGCCAGTCTGGTTTCGCTTTGTTATGCTTAGTGAGTACTGGTTTAGCTATGTTAAGGCAGTCTAGAGTTAATTTTCAAATGCAAGGTTAGTGTTTGTTGTTTCATGGAACTACAACGATGTCAATACTTTGGCTGAGAAGGTAACCGGAATTCTCCATATAATGAAAAAAGAAAAAACAAAGCAAGCAAATGCAACTTTAGAATTCTAATCTAGTATATGAGTGTATGAGACCTTAAATCAAGATTATAAAACAAAGTTATTTGAATTTATGCTTGGAAAAACATAAATATACTTTTATAGGTAGACAGACCAATTTCTCTAGAGGAAGTTAAAAGTTAAAACATATCTTCATCAATAACATTTGTGAACAACTTTTGAAGGGTTTGTTGTCTTATGTAATCGTGCAAGTTTGTAAAAGTGACACTTGGGTTCACAGCTCTTGCAATAATGTTGTTCACGTTGACATTGCCTTGTAATGCAAGGCAGATATAGCTAATTCTGTCAGTAAAGGGTGATTTAAGCAATGGTCCGACAGAGGGTGGTTGGCTGCAGAGAGAATTAGGGAGCAATTTGCGTTGACATAGTCACACCTTTGATGAAATTTCCATCTTCCTGCAACAATTTATAAGGATTCTGCATTCAAATTGGCAGAATTTTTTTAAGGATAGATGCACCTTACCTAGGCTGCCATTTGGTTTTAAAACTTTCTTGAGTAGGTGCTGCAAACTTATAGCACTTTCCTGTGAACACTCAAGTCTCCGGCCAACAAAAAAATGGTGCTCCAAATTTTAGGGCGAAGATTTGATTTCTTCCTCTTTCCCTTTCTAAGAAATGTTTTCAGATCATTCACACATGAAAAATAGGAGTGGTATAACCCTCCAAGGGACGGTGTCCTTACTAATTACCAAGGAATCTGCAAACAGGTTTCAGAGGTTTGTTTATCATCATTACGAGAGTAGTGTACTGATGTGACATCTGAACTAACTTGGCAACATGGATTTCAATAAGCAGGAGAATTTGACAAGGGAAGTTCAAGTTCATTTCAATTTGGACCTTTGTATCAAAGGCCGTGGGTGTTTTTGTGCACCAGTGTGGGTTCCATTGTGCAGACTTACTTCTTAGTGACAGACTTCCTTTATGGTATTAATGTTTTCCTTAGTTACACTTATTATAGTCTGTCATCTTTTTTAAGGTGTTATGTTTTTGTTTCTTTTTCTGGCACCTTTGTGGGCGCTGATATGTAATACTTCCGTCATATTATACAATGCCAATTTTTCAATTATAAAAAATATGATTTACGAGTCTCATGCATCATCAATTGCTTACTGTGCAATCTTGATACATAATTTTAAAAATCAATTAGCATTTAACACTTGGGAAAGGAAAAGCATGGCATTAGTAGGTTGCTTTGCATGAAATCGACACCACAAGAGAATTAACAGAAAGAAAGAAATTGTATATATTTTCTTGATTAAGAAAGGGTAAAGGTGGGATTTTGAAAGGATCTCAATCCTTTTACAAAGACCGGAATAGATACATCAATGAAGCTCAAGAAACAACAAAGATACAGCAGCAAGGACCTAACAACATTAACGCTGCAAACAACAGCAACCTTTCAGCACCTCACAAGGAGGGAAAAACAACTAAAATAGGGCATACCACCCAATAAGAACAATAGACCAGCAGGCTCAAGGCGGCTTGAAGCCATAGTGCTCTTGGGAGCTATGGATATTAACAACAGCCCTATCCATGGAGTCATTGAAGCAGATTTCCTTCCTGACTTTTCTCCCTTTTTGAATTGCTAATCCCAATAAAAAAGAATTTAAAGGTCTTCTTTTTAACCTCTCTTCTGACTCCATCTTCCTTTTTTCCTTAATCGTGGAAAGAAAGATGGATGAATGATGAATCCCTTGCATTGGTTTAATGACTTCCTGGATTACACCAACCAAGCCCTCACTAACAATTTTCTTCTTCCTATATACCTCTAAAATTCGCACACTTGGATGAGATTTGCTCTCAAAAACAATATTAATGTAGACACTCCAAATCCACTCCATCTTTTCCCACATTACCTTGTTACAAATTAATTAAATAAATCTTATTTATCTAATTAATTTTACTAACCAATCCTCATCACTATTTAATTAAATAAATCTTATTCATTTAATTATTTAGACTAGCCTCCCGTCATTACTAATTAAATAAAATTTTATTTATCTATTTAATTAATTAGACTACCTTTCATCATTACTAATTAAAGAAATTATATTTATTTAATTATTTGAGTTAGTTCCCACTACTAGTTAATTAAATAAATCCTATTTATTTAATTAACCTAGTCTAACCTTCTTCTGACTGTTTAATTAAACAAGACATGCTTATTAAATTAATAAGGCTAATCCACATTCGTAAAATTTCCTCCAATTTAAAATAAATAAAATAGTAAAACATTTCCACTAAAATACAAAAATAGTTGCCTTTTCATCTCCACCCTCCATTTAAATCCAAAACCTTCTTCTTAGACTTCCATATGCGAATCTCCCACCTCCATGTAAGACAAATGGATCTCCACCCTTCATCTAATGATTTGATCCTCTCCATCCACTCATGGCTAGTTTACCCATCCATGCAAATCAATCCTAACCATCCAATCTAAGATCAAATCCCAACTATCCACAATCAAAGCTAAAATTCTATATAAGCTCCCATTTGAAATACATTTTCCATATGTGGAGGTGCTTCAAAGATAATAGGCACATGTTGCTAAATTGGGGTCTCTCATGTGCAACCTACATTCCATATCTATCCATCTTTCATCAACATCAAGGAGCATGTATCAAACATCATGAAGGTATAATGCTTGTCTTGTGCTATATTTACATGTTGTTTAGTACTTTCATTTGCTCTAATTGAGGTGTTTGTTTGATTTGGATCAAGTTCTTTGTGTTTGATTTTCTCCTTCTATTCATTTTTCCTCCAAAAATTTTGCTTCCTCCTATTGAATAAGCAGCATAACTAGCTTGGTGGCATTTTTGGCAAAAAATCGAGGAATTCTCATAAACAATTTGTCGCACTCATTCACCCAATTTAGAAGATAAGGTGATCAAAGAAGAAAGCATCATATTGACATTTGCATTCACATAAAATTTGACAATTGGCCACCACATCAAAAGCAATGAGCTGACTGAAAGAGCGAACAATACCCATCAATACCACCTACTCCCAATATTCCAATGGAAAACCCAAAAGCCTAACCCAAATAGGGAGCTTTTTAATGCGCTCCTTCTCTAGGTAGATCAAGAATTGAGTTAACCTTATCTTTAATAGCATCAACTTGGGATTTCTTTAGTGGCAACCCACTACTATTTCTAGTAGCATCCCCAGTATCTTTTGACACTACAAAAGAAACATCCTCAACCTCCATACTTTGAGTACTATCTTTGCAAGAGCCTTGCATAGAAGCCACCCCATCTTTAATCCTATTAGTTTTAACCATGTCTAGCTCAACATGCCGAGGACAAGTAGAGATCTTGGGGGTTCCATAAAGAGAAACTTTGCCTCCAATGTACATGGGAGTATAGGGGATTTGGGGAGATTTGCCATCCCCATCCCCAATATAGAAATGATGCTCCATTTCAATGGCTGAATCAAATAGACCATTGGCAATACCTTTAAGGGATTCCTCACGGGGAGAGATAACAAAAGGTGCAACCACAAGGAGGAAACCTCATTTCAACCCTTCGATCAAGAAATCACCACTAAGGCGGCCCCAACCAACAGCAATCAGATCTGCTGCGGAAGGATTCGAGACAATGACCACCACAAAAGGGCCTTCCTTTGCCTTAGAATGTGCCTTAGAGGCTCCTTGCTAGACCTCAAACTAGAGATCAATCGGCCTTTCTTCTTCCTCTTTGTCCAAGGAGTCATTCCACTCGTCCTCAACCTTCCCATCTGCAACATCATGGCTGTCTTTGTCCTAGTCCTCTCCATCACCATCTTCTTGGCATTACCTGCCAAGTGATGATTCAAAACCCATTTTCCTACTCACCACCTGAATAATACTGTAGAGGAACAAGAGACATTATTGTCAACATTAAATAACAATAATATGTCAACAAAAAAGTTTAGTAATCCCAAATTCAGCAAGGCTACAAGTGTTCTCAGAATCATACGTAAGACAGTAGCCTTAATTGTATTCTGACTGTTGGCAATATAAAATGGAAGAAGGTATCTCTGATGTTTGTTATTAATTTTTTCTTTCACAAAAAGTTGTACTATGTAATTCCCTACTCGTAATCTGCTTTTAGCTTAGTAATTCTCTCCAAAATTTTAACTTCTCTTGTCCTGACTAATTAAATAGTAGAATAAAAGTGACAATTCTTTGTTTGATCCTGTAAATAGACGATTATCTGTCAGGATGGACATGCTAAAAAACTGTCATTTTAATGTTTTATTCTTTATTTATCCATTAGCTGCTCTGTTGATATATTTGTTTGGGGATTGCTGTTGTTATTATTTTACAAATTTACAGTATGGTCTAACTGACTAATTAATTCATTTGGTACATGGTTGAGATGATATTTTTAGTTCTTTTATATCTGGTGGATTGTCACTATTGGTACTTGCTGGTTTGCTAACTACCAGTCCTTGATTTTGAAAGAAGGTATCGCCTGATCAAGCACAATTGCTAGCAATGCTCGTTCAAGTGCTTGGGGCACAGTGGTGCATTGAGGTTGGAGTTTACACTGTATGTATTCTCATAATTCCAAGATTCTAGTTGATTCTGGAATGGATGCTGTACTTTCTAGTTGGTATTCAAAAGTTAGTTTTTTTATCTTTTGTGATCTGCATTAAACTCTTCTTGAGATTGATCCATACATTTAGACTTTCCACATTTCCACTCTTCATTATAGCTTGGAGTAGACCTGTGTGACCATATGCTCATCCCAATTCTTGCCATTGCCTTACTACAAGTATTATATTATTCTTCTTTCTGAACTGTTTGCTTATTTCTATCTTTTGGTTCTTTTATTTTTTAATAAATGTAAATTCTAAATCTATCCTGTCTTAGGAATTCATGAACTGGGTTTTTATCCTTTTACATCCTTTGTTTGCTACAATGTTTCTCTTGTTTAATCCCTTTATTCGTAGTGCTTATTATCTTCCTTGTCTGGCATTTTGGAGACTTTTATTTGATCTATTATAGGAAGTTGAAGCCAAATCTTCCTATCTGCTAGTATAGAATGTTGGAAACTAATCCATTTGTGATATAGTGTTGAAAATTAACTATAATCAACTTCAGGAGAAGTGAAGAAACAACTATGGACAAAGTTATTGTTGACAAAAGGG
The DNA here is from genome assembly GCA_007258455.2 of Sequoia sempervirens. Lineage (NCBI taxonomy): Eukaryota > Viridiplantae > Streptophyta > Pinopsida > Cupressales > Cupressaceae > Sequoia > Sequoia sempervirens. The sequence continues at coordinate 149,743,240 of VDFB02379711.1, read as the reverse complement.
ATTAACATATACTGTTGTCCTGTTTTATTTTTAGGATTGACCATGCTTGTTATACTGTTGCAGGGATATTCGTCTTTAGCTATTGCCTTGGTGCTACCTGAGACAGGTCGTCTGGTAGCTTGTGAAAGAGATGCTAACTGCCTTGCAATGGCTAAAAGGTATTATCAACGTGCTGGTGTGTTGGGCAAGGTGATCATCAGGATTTCACTTATGTTAAAACATCGTTGATATTGATTTTCATTGCTCATGTTGTCTTTTGTTGAATTGAATTGAAAGTTGGTTTGCTTCTAAATGATGATGACTGGAACAAAGTTGCTTATTATTATGTTTTTCTCAGAAAAAATGAGCTTAAAACATATTTAAGAAGGGCCTTTGCCCAAAATTTATGTACATATTGACCCAAAACTCACTTTTCTCCCATATAGAAAAGCAGTACAACACAAAAAAACATAAAAAATTTGGGGAGACTGTAGATTTACCATGATAATTTCCTAAAATTAGTCATTGGATTGTACATCAACCTTCAATTAGACATAAGACCATATGAATATAGTTTAGTAAGATACTAAAAGAAACCAGTGGCAATGCAGCCTGCTATCCACATATGATCAACATACTATGCAAACCAATCAGAGTGTTCCAGAATAACCTTACAAGAATATTGAAGTCTGCAATAGCTTCCAAGAAACTAAAGTTCATCATACCAGATACAGATAAAAGGCTGGACAGCAATACTGGAGAACCAACTACTAAGGCAGAGTCATTTTCTGATACCTATCTTCCTCTAGCACTGCATATTTTGACATGCTAAATTGGTAATCATGAAATAAACCAAAGTTTGAAACTTTGTCCTTAGAATTTTCATAAATTCAATCATCTGAGCATCAAAAAGTCCTTGAAGAAGAGCAGAATCATTTCTTCCCTTTGTTAGATTTTTCAAGTTCTTTCTCCCTACATCTTGGAATTGCCTTATAAGTTCCTGAGTTTTGTCCTGAGGTTTCAGATTCAACCTAATTAGCAGTTAGTACAGATCACATGAGATGTCACACCATTTTTTTAAGTTCCTATCGTTGCTCTTGGGATAAAGATAATCTTGCAATTCCTTTTAGAAATAGAGTTTTGTTGGGTTTTGTCAGATTTTATCTCTTCAACAGATTTGCCATGGTTTCCTTTCTCTTGTCTGCCTTATATTCTCTTCAAGAAATTTCAGCCTCAATGTTTTAATATGTCTGAAAGCTGCTGCTTCTTTTCACCATGTGCTTCTCTTTAATTACATGCATTTCATCCTCTATAATACTGCCTCTAACTATCTTGCCTCCACTTCTCAGACTTTGAAAATGCAATAGAAGAACAACTCGGCAAGCCCCTTGACACACCTTGTGATCTCCCACCACCCTACTCTCTCCTCCAAAACACTACAAACACCACCATTGTTGTAGCAAATTTCCTAGGGTTTCTATTTGCATCTCTTGCACACATCACATTCACCTTACACTAAATGAATCTCACGCTAAAAAATTTCCAGTACTTGTAGGCTGAAACATACCAAACTAGGGGCCTGACTAAGGCAAGCTCCCAAACACGATAATCCATCTTTTAGACTTTGATAGGTGGTATCATAGTAGTGGCAACACTTTTATAGGATCTACATGCATCACAAAAAAGAGAAAAATTAGGCAAGTAACTTCTAAAAGTTGCAGAGGCATGGGACATAGGGTCACTAGTGCTTGTTTAAGGTTAGGAGAGAGCCTAGAGGGTCACTACTGCCTATTACACTTCTAGAATCACTATACCTATCCAGAGCACTTATAGAGCACCTCTTGATTGTCGTCTAGTCCTCTACCATCCCAAAATCAGCCTCAGATGGTGAAACAAACATGATTTTCTAACCCTTATCCTATTTCCTTTACAATCACATTTCAATTCCCAACTCTTAGTGTTTAATTTTATTAGCATAGATCTGAATGTACTTATACGTTATTTCCATTTGAAATGAGTTCAGATTAGTTAAATGAAATGGACACATTGTAGATTAAATCAAACCAATCTAAACACTATAGGGTAGTTTTTTTTATCTACACATACATTGTTATATTTTATTCATTTTGTTTTTGGGATGAAGGTGATAGCCAAAGGCAATTTTAGGGCTTGCAATTTGCTATGTTTACGGAAACTAGAATAGTGCCAAGTATTCTTATTCTTTGACCAACATTTCCTATCAAACAACAAAAGATTTAACTACTTTGCCATCACATGGGATCCATTGGGGCCGTCAAAATTTTCATTTATGATCTCTTGTGCAACTTCACATGTGACGCTATACAACACTATCTTTTTTCCTATGGAGTCCCTCTCAACGACCACTCTGATCTGCACTACCTAGGCAAGAAGTATAACATTCGTCAATCTATCAATGACCTAGAAAAGTGCATCGTTGTCTTGGCACATGATTACATGGCCCAACTTTCGGTGCCTTGACCAACTACTCCTGGATGCCCTTGTCACTATATAAATTATCCCTGGTGACTTGTCTGATGGGGTTGAGGACTAGGCTTAAGGACAAAAAGATGAGCTTGTCAAAGAGGTTTTAATTTTGGGTTTTAAAATTTAAAATTTTAAAATTTATTAGTTTATCAATAATTTATGCTTAAGTTTTATAAGATTTTCATAAAGTTATATTTAAATTTTAAATTTTAATAGTATTATTTTATAATTTTGATAATTTGATGGATTTATTATTTAAAAATATTAAGAAATATAAATTTATATTAGTTGAACTTAATCACAGGTTTTTCCTCAAATTTTATCAATTGATGAGCTTGTTCCGAATTTTTCCCTTGCCAAACTAAAACACAAACACAAACCTTGTGACTTACAATGTAAATATAATCAGCAAATTTCAGGGCAAATCTCTGAAAGGAAATAAGGTAAAAGAAACCTATGAAGACCAAAGATGAATATTTGCACATTCATGGATGTATTAATTTCTGAAGAGCAAGGAGAAAGACAAGCATCATCATCCACCACAAACACAGAACCCATTTAGGATCTGATTTTATCTGTACTAGTATATCTTGGGCTAAGGCAGTCTGGCTGGGTAATCCTTGGAGGAAGCATGACACTTATCTTGGTGCCTTTCCTAACATCATATTACTGAGACAACATCATGTGAAGGTAGATGCTGTCTCAGTAATATAACACCAAATCAAGGAATATGAAGAGTCAAGTCAGTTAAGTAGGAGTGAATAATGTAGATGAAATATCATAGGGATTTGGCAAATCTCTAAGCATTTATAATGTATTTAATTTCAGTCTCTTACAATAAATCGTGGGTGTTGATGAATGCTTGTGCTTATGCTTTGTTTTACCATGTTTCTGCAAATATGCTTTCTAACAGCAAACATGCATGTAAATTACAGTAATGAGATCGTATGGATTCATTCTGTCATTGCTATAATCAATAAAATTATCATTACTTCTCCCATCTACCAAAACAATATCTTGATAAAGAGTCAATTCAAATTTTCTTTCTTCGTTATGATTGGGATGATTTATGAAATTAGGCCACTTTAAATTTTAAATTTGTCCAGTTCCTGATTCTGCCCACTAAATGGACAAAATGTCTGCAGTATTATTCAAACTTTGACTTATACAATTTTTATTCCATATTCAATTTCCTTGAGTAATTTTTTGTTTCCTTATACAAGTAATCCAACCTTGTAAAAATTCCAGGCTGCAATTCACAACAGAAGACTACATCATTGAGAAAGACAAATAGTATAATAGAATAGAATTAAATACATACTCAATAACTTTTTATGTTTAATTCTTCAGATTTCAAGTGGTTCTCTTGTTCAGTTGACGTACTTCTGCAATCATTTGTTGCATGGGCTTTGGTCCTTTCTTGGCCAACCCCATGTGTTATCTTTCTAGTTGAGGTAGAGTTCAATTACCACATTACTTGGGTGGATGTATATGTTCAGCCTTTGCTTTTTACATGAGATGGGGATAGCAGAACATGCAACCTTTGGATGCTTGATTTGGTTAGGATCACAGAGAGGTATTATTGCTTCCCCACAAAAGATCTTTATTTGCCTTATTCTGATACCCTGACTACAGATGTCTAGTTTTGTTCCTTAGAGAGTAGGTAACTTTTTTGCGCCATTTTCTTTAAGTTTAAATCCATTCTATGAGGATTTCACTCGTAACTTTTTTCTTCCAACCAATTATGAGAATAGACAGCATTAAGTTATCTGTAGATGTTGCTAACTTTTACTTAGAACAATAGACATTATTTGGCAGGCACTTGTAAAAGTTCTATCTCTTCGAATGATTAAGAAGACTAGCTTGTCTTTCAGATCCAGGTGGAACACTATCTTTTCTTCTTTTTCTTTCCTCTAGCTAGCAGATTTTTAACACCTTTTGATCTTTTAAGGTTTGATGCATTTCTATTTTTAAATTTCTGTATATTGTCTTAATTTAATGAGTTTCTTCTATTGGATGCTCTTGCTGGTTGTAATTTTATATTAATGTATCCTGGTCCTGTTGGTTTGTTTTGGTCATTTATAGACATTAGTTAACATATCAATTTCAGTTTCAACTTCTACACATTTTTTCATGTGATCATATTGATTCTATTAGTTTATTATATATTATGGTTGTGATCATAGTTCAAAAACTCTGACTCAGCTAAAACTTGGCAGCCTAAAATTTGACTTGGTTAGCAAATAAAATAAGTTATATAAATAGACAAAATAAACTTAATCAATGCAGGAGAAGCATTAAAAATGAATTTAGAGAACACATAAGTCTATTTTGAGCATAGTGGCATTACTAGTGTTGTTGTTTTAATCAGAAATGCAAATTAACAGAAAATTCAACACAGTGAACAAAGAACACAGCATATATCCTGGGAAAACCCTCTTTCTCGAGGGAGAAAAACCCAGCCACAATCACTTATATATATAGAATAAAAGAGCAGCAAATCTGCTTTACAATTGGCCACACACTATGCCGATCTGAAGCAATAAAGATAGCACCTTTCAAGATGCAATTATACACAATGATAGTGACTTCTCCTTGATGTCAATCCCCGAAAAGCAAAGTATCGATCTGCTGAGAAGAATGCGAACTTGTCTTGAATTATGTTGGATGCCAAATGGAGATGGAGACGCCTTGATTATATACACAAAGAAGTGATCTTTCATGAAGAGTCGGCCTCAAACAAAGTGAGACGACTTTATACAAGGCGGTGACCTTTTATTTAGGTTGGCTTTAATAAAATAAATTAAAATGAGACGTTTACATCTCATTAGTCGGCCTCATCCATGTTTGAAATTATATAGGAGAAAGAGATCTCCCGCCGCTACTTACATCAACACTCCCTCTTAGCTAGGGAGATATCTTTCCAGATATCCACGTCATGGAGTCTCTCAACATGACGCCCACAATGACTACACCCATTTGTGGAAAGCACAAAGGTTCATCACGAAGTCTCTCAATGTGATGTCGTCATGGAGTCTCTCAACATGACGTCCACCATGGCTACTCCCATGTGTGGAAAGAAACACACGTACAAGTGCCCATTACAGAGTCTCTCAATGTGATGTTGTCATGGAGTCTCTTGACATGATGTCCACCATGGTAGCTCCCATGTGTGGAAAAACACAAGTACAATGAGTCCATCACGGAGTCTCTCAACGTGATGTCGTCATGGAGTCTCTCAACATGACGTCCACCATGGTTACTCCCAGAGGGTGGAAAGAACCACATCTTCATCTCAGAGATGGACAAGGGCTTTCACCTCAAATTTCTTCGTCTCAGAGAAAAATGCATTACAAGGGCTTTCACCTCATACTTCTCCGTCACAGAGAAATATACATTACAACAAGTCTTCATGATGATGACTCCCTCTGAAGCTCCAAGTTCTTGCATCAACCTCTTGACCTCCTTGTCCAAGGTTGCCTCTGTTGGTTTGTCAGACTCCCTTTGAAAGCTAATTCCTCCTCTTCGAAGAAACTGATCGCAATGATAACTTGAATAGGTTCTTCCTTTTCGAGAGATGTCTCCAGCCACCAACTCAGTCCCATGGCTACAAGCTATGACTCCATGCTTGATCATTTCTCCAGTTGGCATGACTTCCTCACAGGATGCCTCAAGCTCTTCCTCTCTATGCAATCTCTGATCACCCTCTTGCTCCTCGATCCGTCTTGGAAGCATTTTAGAGAGAGATTACTAATAGTTCAAACTACACTGAAGAAATATCAATGCTAGAAGCATACATGATTCACTATTCCCAATGAATTATTATTAACTACATAAAATTTATTCAAGATACAAGCAAAAAATACTTATCTCTTTGATGTTGATCAATTTTATAGATATTCAGCAAGCGAAGCCTTTCCACAAATAACCTGCAAATTTACTTTTGATATATCGGATTGTAGTGAGTGCAGTCCTCCCAGGCCTTCGTGATCTTCAATTATTGTCTTCTATACCTTCGATGCCGCTCTACAGGTATAACCTCACACATATTTTCTAACTCAAAACATGAAAAAAAAACTCCTATCTTTACTCAGTTTCCCTGAATGTTTGCTCTAGATGATCTACCACACACATTCCTTCCTTATATCGATGGTGTCATATGTAAGCCACATGACCATCAAAAGCTCAACAAGTAAACCGTTAATCTTCCTGTCTCTGCTAGCGTACAAAAATCACCGAGTGCACTTAGCTGTGTGCGTGATTCACAATCCAGATTACACCCTCGATAAGAGAGATACCTGATCGGAACTGTCTATGTGATGTATTGTCTGTGGGATGCCAAAGTCAAGAGACGGGAACGGCCACACCAAATTTGTTACTCTTGATCAAAGATTAGAGAGGAACGAATAACGCGTTCTTCAGGACCAATGACTCCGCACGGGATCCTAGTGCTGAACGATCGCCACTAATTCCTCCGCCCTTGTAGTGGCGTCGGACGTCTGGGAGGTAGATAGGTAATAGCGAGCTCTCTACATGATGAAAGGACAAACTTCCTCAGCCTCTATGATTACATTGCAGACTAGATCACTTGCAGCACCGATGGAATCTCCTTAGACCAAGAAGGAGGCGAAAAATTGAAATATTGTTTTCCTTTTCTTTAGTCTTCTATGCAGAATACGAATTCTCTGTTTACACAAATCTGATCAGGTCTTGTTAAAACCCGCTCTGATACCATGTTGTTTTAATCAGAAATGCAAATTAACAGAAAATTCAACACAGTGAACAAAGAACACAACATATATCCTGGGAAAACCCTCCTTCTCGAGGGAGAAAAACCCAGCCACAAATATCACTTATATATATAGAATAAAAGAGCAGCAAATCTGCTTTACAACTGGCCACACACTAGGCCAATCTGAAGCAATAAAGATAGCACCTCTCAAGATGCAATTATACACAATGATAGTGATTTCTCCTTGATGTTGATCCCCTAAAAGCAAAGTATTGATCTGCTGAGAAGAATGCAAACTTGTCTTGAATTATGTTGGATGCCAAATGGCAATGGAGATGCCTTGATTATATACACAAAGAAGTGACCTTTCATGAAGAGTCGGCCTCATACAAAGTGAGATGACTTTACACAAGGTGGTGACCTTTTATTTAGGTTGGCTTTAATAAAATAAATTAAAATGAGATGTTTACATCTCATTAGTCAGCCTCATCCATGTTTGAAATTATATAGGAGAAAGAGATCTCCCATTGCTACTTACATTAACAACTAGGAATGAGGATTGACTTAGCAAACCTAAAGTACAATGAAATTCGATTGCTTGGGCTTTAATAATGAAAAAAATGGTAAACTAAATGGTCTATATGGCTCTGGTGAACTGTTACATCCCAAATTGTGACGTACTATTTACCATTACTAGATAGAGTAAATGTGAAATTTGGAGGTGAATTAATGATGCTGGTACCTTGTTTTCAATATGAATGTTGTTTCATTTGATGTTATTCTTGGTGAAATACTGCATAAAGGAAAATAGAAGGTTATAGATTTGTGAATAATCTAACTTTTGAAATGTTTCATGTATTCTGCTTTGTTTTGAGCATATGACTCCCGTTGTCATGTCACGGTGTGCAGGAAACAGGTTCATACCTCCAGGAAGAGGAGAGATATCACTCGGGGAGGAACTTGGTCGAGTAAACAGTAACGAGTACCAATTGGGCATACACACACATATTATAGACTGAGTAAGCTAAGTCATTTGTTGAGTTAAGGGTAAGTCATCCGTAGGCTTGTTTAGTATCATTAAGAGTCGTATCTACTTCTGAATGTGTGAATAAGTGGTGCTTGTCAGTATAATCATATGTGGAATAATGTTTCTGGTTAGAGGTGGGCATGTGTATATGTATATATACATATAAATACGGTATGAACAAGTGTCCATAAGTATATTCATGTCGATACAACGTATGAGAGCAGATGGATATGCCATACGTGTGCATCAATATAAATGTATTTATGAATACGTATACATAGAGGAAGTATACAAGTAGATATTCATGTATACATACCCACAACCAACCCGTTATATATGTGAATATGAATAAATATTATGATGATATTACCTCGGAATCTACGTATACACATATATACACATATACATGGGTACGTATAATGAAAGTATGCTGACTGGCTCGCAGTATACGTACGTGTAATTTAAAATGTATATGTATATACATGTATATATGTAAAGGTAAATATATTTATATATTTAATATTATATTAAGTATGTATATAATATAGTCTTTACAAAATATAAATATGTATACGAGATTATTTAAATTATTAAATTTAAATAATTATACATAAATATATAATGTAAATTAAAACTATATTATATATATATATATTAATATAATAAAATAAATATGTATAGATATATTTTATTAAATGGAATTGAAAATTAAATGAAGTTTAAAACAAACATTTTTATTTAATATTCATTAAGTGTTGAAGTGAAATCACGAATTTGAAACATGAGACGTTTCTCTCAAAAATGAATATTTCATTTAAAAGTCGAAATCAAATTACTATGACTTCAAAATTAAATCGAATATTATTGCCACAATTTCGCCAAGATTCAAATATTTCTTTTGGAACTATATTGAAACTATGAAGTGGAAAATAAAGAAGAAATAAGAGCTTCCCGTGAAAATGGCGCCTGAGGAATCGCGCAACCATGACAGGGTAACAGAACGCGGCTAAAAGGAAGCCGTTTGCAACCAGGGAATGAAGATGTGGACGCCATTGGAAGAGGGACTTAATCTTGCATTAAACCGTCACTTATCTTCACCTGTTGAATCGCGCCAATACCAGAAGGTGTCACGATTTTAAGAATTGGTCATGTGCAAAATAAACTATCTTCATTGCTGTCAGCAAATAGAAGTCGAAATCTTCTCAAAAGGGCGACACATTTCTCATTTGAACCATTCCAAACCTCGTTGGCAGCTTAGATGCCTTGGAAAGAGGAATTGGTTAAATTTTGAAACACTATATAAAGTGTGCAATGCTCATTCTTCAAAACATGAAATTAGAAGTCTGCAAGTTCGTTTCTGTTCTCTTCAAGTTAATTTATTCTGTTGTGAAGTGTGCAATATTAGGCTGAGAGTGAGTTTTTCTTTGTTGTGAGTATATTCTGTTCTGCTGTGAGGATTTTCATCAATTCTGGAAATCAGTATTTATTTGGCAGAGAAGTCGTTTCTGTCATTTATCATCTCTTTGAGTAGCAAGTTGAGTTCATCTTCAGCTGGATATCCTTTGACTAGAAGTTGAAGGAGTAGCAATTTTCTACTAGAGCAGCAACTGTGGGAAGCTAATAACAGGCATGTTATTTCTTTTATGTTGCCATGTTTTGCTGCTTTGATAATCAAAAGATAGTCTGTTATATGTCTTTGTTGATAATATGTAGGGAGTGAAGATTGTTTTGATTGATATATTATGAATTGAAAATTTGAAGAATGATGTCAATTATAAATAGATAATTTGGGAAAAGGAAATACAAATACATGCTTTGTACTATTAGTTTTGCATTTATTAGTAGATGGATTTATTGATGCATTGAAGATTTAATGGCATTATTTGTATTGACTCCATATAAGGAGTGTATGCTTGTGTATAGCTATTTAATACTAGGAATGGATTGAGGGCATTTAATAAGCTACAGATCACAACTAGTTATAAGTTAACTTAGTCAAGTTAATGAAGCTGCTAGGATGAGAGTATCCAGTATAAGGGAGATAGTTGTAGATACTTGTTAAAATGATCTCCGTTCTAGTAGTTAGTTTGTTGTAGGAAGTCTAGGGTACAGACTACCCCGATAGACTAACCTACGCGTAGTGTAAGAAAGCCTTAATGCAAATCGGCCCTGAGTAGTGTATATGATAGATGACCTTCATTCAAAGTACTGAATGATAATACTTTGGCCAAAGTAGTGAAATGTACAACTTCCACTTAGATGTGAAATAGTTGAGACTACACTGTCAGTTCATTGTGATCCCGAAGTACATACTAGTTCAAGAGATGCCGTATGCACAGGACCTAGTTATGTAGGAACACAACACTATGCTTTGTTGGTAATCGTTAAAGGATACCCTACCAATCTCTTCTTCGAAGGGAGGGCCATCTATCTAACGATAGGTGTGCGGGGGACCGCATTATAAGTCCGTGGTTGGCAGAAAAGCGCCCGAGTGATGTTTCTCCTCCTCAGCAAGTGGCCGATGTACCAAGATTTGAAAGGACGGACTCCTGGACCTTCTTACTACTATTTGTTCTAAAGCTCATTGGAGCTATGTTAGTTAAGGTACGTATTCTTGTTTCATGTACTTGTGAAGTTATTATATTGAAATGTGTTGGGTGAAAATTATGTAATCAACTTTTCGATAGATTACACAACTTGGACTTCAGCCACAGCTATGTGAGATGTAAATCTCTCCTCTCGGAAAGGGGAGGCGCCCTTCTTATTGCTGACAGAAGCGATAGTAAAACAAACAAGTAATTACAAAATGTACACAAAACTTACGAAGTGGGGGGGGTGTGTTACATTCATCCTTCTCTTTTTTTTCAGAGAAGATGTTTACAATGCTTCACTGTTGGAAGTTCACAATTCTTAACAACTTTAAATGATCAACTAGCAGTAATACCAATACCTCTATCTTGTCAAAGCAAAGCGTAGAGATACCAGAAGTAATCAAACTCAAATAAGCAAAATAGCATGAACAATTACAAGCACAAAGTCTTGTAGATCGTTCAACAATAGTATCCAAAGAGCGTGAATAATTACAAGCACAAAGTCTTGTAGATTATTCAACCGAAAGATAAACAAAAACACAAATGCAAATCTAAATAATAGATGCAACACAAAGTTTACATAAATTACTTAGAGTCCTTCAGATTCCATCACCTAATCACCACCAAATAAGATCAATTCATAAAAGTATCGAATCCAACGCAAAGTTTGGCTTGCAATCTTCTTCTTTATTGATTGAATTCCATTCACAAAAGCATGAATACAAAGTTTCACAATTCTGCTTCAAAAGGGCAGCACTTCGTTGCAAAATACTAAAGGATAAATTTACAATGAAAATCCCTCACATTATATAGTAAGAGGGATGAGCAAAAATAGGAATCTAATTGAGAAAATCAAGGAAAGTTAGGTGAGCGATTTTAGGAGATCTCACCTAACTTTGACCAAAGTCAAAGTGTAATTTGTTTTCAAAAGATTACATCTTCGGACTTGGTGCAATTACAATTTACAAAAAGACATTTAAGATGTCAGGAAATATTTACAAGATGCATAAAGGAATGCACCGGAAATATCTAACACTGGAGAACAGGAAGCTGCTTCATGTTTCTTTGCTTTGGGCGCAGAAGTCTTGATATTTCCTCCTGGTCTCTTGCACGAACTTCTCATTTGGACCAACGGTGTAATCCACAATGGTGTGAATTCTTGTGATCGATCTCATGGCAGATGAGTGAACCTTCTTGCACCTGTCAAGATGCGTTTTCAGGTTATCCAATGTGAGCCTTGTATCACAAATGACGTTCAATGAGGCTTCTGAAAAGTCTGAACTGTCAATCAATTTCATGATGGCTTCTTTGAAGATCTGAGATATTTCTGTGGCCGGCAGGAAGATACGATTCTCCTCAAGAAGTTGACCGGGCAATTCTTTGATACCTTTTTCAAGGATAGCACGATGTCCTTCGACATCTTCCTGTACTTGGTGGAGATCCTCTGTAAGAGATTGAATTACTTGAACTCGGTGTTTCAAGGATTCTCTTACCTCAACAAACTTTTCTTTGTCAGGAATTACCCCAACTTTCACCAATTTACTGAGCTTTACCTGTTTCATCTCCGACCATGACAACAGGCATTTCTCCATGTCTCTGTGCTCCTGGGAAAGTACACTTTTCTCTTTATCAAGCTCTGTGGTGAGCTTGGCTAACAAGGTAGTTTTCTCGTCCGCAGCAATTATGATCTGAGATCTGTGTTCTATGATCTTCTCAACAAAATCATATAACACTCTGCCTTTGGAAGCAAACTTCTCAGCTTTCTTGACAGCTGGGTCTTCAATACTTACCACTGTCAGCGGTTGTGCATTATTTGGAGAACCTGCAAGTCTCTTTACAATAGTGGCATAATGCTCTGCCCTTTGTTTGTACATATTGCGAGCTTGCTCAACTTTATCCAGTCTTCCAGCCAAGATATCCAATGTCACTTGCGCATCGGCCTTTGCACTTTCATTAGTAACCTTGCCAAGCTGGACTTTTGTCACCGTGTAGTCTTCCATGTTGACATCACCTTCTTCATGCGGTGGTATGCCAATCTCTGCATACTTGTGGCCAGACTTATCAACGTTCAGCCTTGAGTATACCTTTGCCTTTTTCTTCCCTTTAGCCTTTGGAAGGACTATCTCTTCGAGGTCGAGCTCCTCCGGAGAAATCATTTGCTTTTTCCGCTTTGACACTTGAGATATTAGCCAAGGGGGAAGAAAGGAGGTATGAACTTCTGGATTAACTGTCAATTCAGTCGTCATCGTTACTTCTGAAGTTATTGTCACGTCTGAAGTTACCATGGGTATCGTGACAATAGGAGAAGTGTCTGTCATCATTGCTCCTGCAGTTTGCACATTGAGCTGATCACGCATTGACTCATTCATGAAACGATTGAATTCATTTTCAGAAGTGATATCATATGTCGGTGAAGACAGGCTAGGAATGGACGATGGGGGGCTTGACAGTATATCAACCGTATGAATGCTTGTCACTGAGGGAGTGCCAAGTGGGGTTGATGCTGCAGGGATAGTGGATATCTCGGCTACAGGAATGCATGTGGTAGGAATAGGCGACGAGGGAACAGGAGGTGGAGGAGTTCTTGAATTTGGAGGGGTATGAGGAACATTGGAAGTCACAGGCGATGACGTTCTAGGAACTTCCTCAACTTCATTCTCAGGAGGAGAAGTAGTTATTTCTTGATCATGCCCGGGTTCCTGTTGATCACCCTCTTGTCTCTCCGATTCTGGTTCACCTTCAAAATCACCTTCAGATCCTTCTTCAGAATCTTCTTCAGACTCTTGCCCGCTTTCAAAACCTCTTCTGCATCGGAGTCTCCGTCACGAATCTTCATCTTCAGCGGATTGATCACTTGAAGTTCCTTCTTCATCGGAATCTACCTCCTCTGAATAGACTTTTTACCTTTAGAGCGAGATGAATTAGATTCCGTGATTTCTGTCTCTGGGACGGACTGGGTATCTTTCTTGCCAACAGTAAACTTGATCCTCGGACCTCTTCGTGAAGAAGTGGGAACAGCCATTACCATTTATTTTGTTGCGAGTTCTTGCCGTTGGCAGTTTCTCGATTCTTCTCCTTCCGAAGTCTCCGCTCAAACTTTTCATTTCATAACCATGCTTATGTAACCATTCTGTAGTGTTGGCTAGGATTGGCTTCAATCTTTCCTCATGCTGGTAATTCTTTCCTAGACCATTGAATTGCAGGCAACGGCCTTTAGCAATTCCTTGTTCATCATAGACAGCATTCATGATATCACCAGGATTTGCAAAATCCTCTGGTAGGTCAGCAATATCAAGGTCTTTGATCTGCTGAACAGTCAACCTGCACAATCCATTTTGCGAATGGCTTCTTCATCTCTAATCAGCCCGCATGTCTTCAAAACGGTACTTGTGATGATGACCCTTTTGCAATCTTTTTCTGACATCTCGGTAATCAAAATCAAACCTATACCTGTAGGTCTTGATTGTCATGATCTGCATTTCAACATAAACAGACTTAGCCTTTTGTGCAATTGGGATAGTATATCGGCCAATGGTCAGTGGGAACTTGAACCCACGCTTGTGGTTGCTTCTTCGTTCCTTTTGCACTGAAATCAACTGTTTGCATGTTTCCATGAGAACCCACTTATCCGAAGGATAACGTGGCAGCATGTAAGGACAGCCAGTGTAGCACCCTACTCTCAAGTAAGTAAAAGTTGGGAATTGAAGAAATAGGCATCCAACTTTACTTACCACCTTATAAGCCTCATCAAATACTCTCCTTCTTTCAAGAGCTGGATCAAAATTGAAAAGCAAAGGCGCGAAGAAAGCATCTGTGACCCGCCTGAAATGATGAAAGCTTTCCTTCAGCTCTAGTTGATAGAAAAATCTATACACAGGTACCATCATCCGATTCCCTTTTGTAGATAGACCTGGGAATTGCCTCATTACGGCTGCCGCGTACACCAGGTAAGAAGTCATATAGAATTTCAATGTGGAAGGAGCATTGATTAGTTGTTCATGTATTTCATCACTGATCTGTTTGCCCCAGTCAATGTGCACCTTTTGTCTTCTTATAATCCTGATGTATTCATACATCCAATCATGAAAAGTGGACGATTCTGGCAAGCCTTTCACTCTACTTAAAAATGTGATCATATCTTTGACGTCATCTTTGAAATCGCTTCGCAGGAGTCCCTTTGGCCATCTAGAAACAAATTGCCTAGGTTTCTTTAACCATTGAGCATTTATCAGGTTTTTAGCCTTGTTGGGATCAGCGTCAAAGATCTCTTGTGCTTTTTGCATAGAAATATCAATGTATTTTTCCATATGAGGAACCTTGAAAACAATGTCAAAGAAATCAGGGTCGAGCCTTAGAATCTCGTGCCCAGAAGAATCAATCACACTTCTACTTTCTCTGATGTAGTGAGGTGCCACTTGAAGAACAAACTCTGTATTATGTGCAGCCGTAGGGAACATAGCTACCAAATGCAGGTTACTATGTACAATTGCTCTCATTGGATCAGGAAGAGGCTTCGTCTCTGTTTGCTTCGCAAAATCAACCAAGTCTTGATGGCCAACCTCTGTATCTTTTATCTCTTCCACCTTGGAGACCACTACGGTCGGCGGATAGACACCTTGATATTTGTACTTCATTTTGCCTTTTGCTTTAGAAGAAGACGGAGGTTTACTGGCAGTCATCAGAAACAATTGGAACTTTGATAACTCAGGCTTTGAAGATCTTTGAAATGAGACTGCAAGGTATTGAGTCAGAACAAACATTAGTCGTTAGGTAGCATGGGGATGCGCAAAACGAGCAACGATGATGGGAAAGCGTGGAGCGGATGACAAGGCACGCAAAACGATGCACAAAATGGAAGGAAAGAAGTTCAGGGGTAAATCAGGCAAGTTTGAAGTTCATATGGAAAAAATTGTGAAAAGTGTAAGGGCGCACTTTTTCAGCGCCCTTACATTTTTTGGAAATTGAGATTTTGATGCAGGGGCGCTGAAAAATAGCGCTCCTGCATCTCAGTGTTAGAAAAATATTCCAAAATGTCAGGGCGCACTTTTTCAGCGCCTCTGCATTTGAAATATGTTTCTAGAAACAAATGTAATGTTGCTTGAAAATAGCGCTCTATTATTTTCTTGTAATATGGAACGCTTGAAGTCAAAATTTATTTTTCTTTGAATGGAGCTGCAACTAAAATTCGTTTCATTGCCATGGTGAATGTGGATAAGAGCCAAAGAAACCTTCTTACAAAACAAGAGTTTCTTGAATGCGTTGTGCCAAAACGTGATTGCAAGGGCGACAAGGAAAGAAGCTAACACAAAAACGTTGGAGAGGAATGCATAGAGAGAAGGACGCACAAAGAAGAGATTGCAAGTTGAAACGTTATGAAGAAGAAAGAAAAATGCGTTTTCAAAACAAAATGTAAGGGTTCCATCGTGTGAGGGCAAAATGGAAAAACGTGAATGGAGAGAAACGCGTATGACACACAAAAATGCCATGGAGAGGAAGTATATGCAAGACCAAAAACGCAAATGAAGAGAAAGAAAAAGCGTGTGAAGAAAACGAAGACAAACGCATATGTAAATCTCCAGATATGTACAGAAAACGAATGGAGAATAAAGATAAAGCAAGGAAAACGACTTACCAAGATGTAGACGCGAAGAAACTGGAGAAGAACTTCGAATTTTTCAAAAACGTAATTGCAGTTTGAAGAGAACTCGCCTAGCAAGAAGAAAAGAAGAACAAAGATCATGAACAATGAAAATGGCGAACTAAAACACTTTTAAGTAAAAGAGAAAATCAAAAACCTAACTCAAGTCGAGCAATAAATTTAGGCACGAAAAGTGGCACGATTGACGAAAAATGCGAAAACCATGAAGAAACGCGCCAGGGCCAGAAAAAGATGAAGTGTGAGAAAAAAGTGTAATAGCGCACTTTTTTAGCGCTATTACATTTTTTGGAAATTCACTTTCATGCAGGGGCGCTAAAAATTAGTGCCCCTACACTTTTCATACTTAGCCAAATTTTGACTTGAGAGCAGGAGCGCACTTTTTCAGTGCAACTGCATCTTTCGCAATTCACTAAGTACGAACAGTGAGACTTCGCGAAGGAGCTCGTTTCGAAGGTCTTCACGAGGCGAACATGGCAAGATGCTCGAATTGACTATTCGAGGCTTCGGAACGCATTTCGAGGTGGCTTGAAAATCACTTCGTTATGTGTACTTGAACTTCACGAATCCTAGGAAACGGACAAGTTTCGTAGGGGGGTTATCCGTGGAACAAGCGTTGCTAGATTCCGTGATAACAAAATGGAATCTTTGTTGTAAATTAATATGGCAACTTGTTCATGTTTTGTCAATAAAGAAAAAGAAAAATTCTATTGCAATGACATGATTAACACGTTTACTTACTTTTAGGATGTAATTTATGAAAATTTTAATTTTACCGAAGGGTCGGGCTGTTACATGAACAAAACATAAACAAAAAGATGGATCTAGAACCTAAACAAGGAACAAAACAAGATTATTCAGAAAATGTAATGTCCCCAAAATTATGGTTAAGTGACTTAAATTAATTTAATTGATTAAGTTGTCCCAAAAATTAATTTAAGTTCTAAAGGATGACTTTAATCGATTAATTTAATTAAACCAAGTGAAATGTTATAAAGTCACTTAGTTGGTGTTATAAAAATGACTAAAGGCATTATTTCAAAAAGGGATTATATAGAAAGTCATTTTATTAAGATATGAGAAATCATAAAGTGACTATGGAAATATTGGAAAAGAGCAAAAGACATTATTTTATAAAATGTCACTTTATTATTGAATGGACGAATACAAAAGAAAAAAACACACATTTTGGTCGGCACTTCTTGAATGCATAACTTTCACGGGAATTGCTCGAGCTACCCAGCTGAAATATTCCGAGCCAATTTTTTCGATTTTAACAAATTGCAAATTACAATCAATGCACCCGTTAAGGTTAGAGGATAAACCAAAACGTGCAGAAAGCAACTCTAACCAGAATGTACACCAGGATCCCGATGTGGGCAAGGTGTGAGCATTGGTCAGAGGATCTAAAACAAACTGCTTATGCTGTAACTCTAACCAAGAATGGCGCCGATGATGGCGAGCATATGGTCAGAGGGTCTTCTAATCTAAATGCTGAAGGGAACTCGACGTCAAGTATGTGCTACCCAATCCAATACGGAGTGAGGGGCGACCATATGACGGAGTGATTACAATAACAATGCTTGAAAGATAAATGCTGAAAGCTGAAACACTCAACACCCAGAATGTGCTTGCTAACCCAGAATGGGAGAGTAGCTACCATAGGGCGGAGGTAAATTAAATGTAATAGCAAATGAAGACTGTAAAGATGAACATTACAATTTGATAAGCAAGATTATAACTGCTGTCAGTACTACTGCCAGCTTACAAATGTTAGACAATGCCTTGCTATCAATTACAATCAAGAGTAATAGAACTGCAACAATATTAAAGGATTCTTTCAATGAATAAGGAAGATCAACTCAGAAACTGCAATATTACGGCCAACCTGATAATCTGATTTTGACAGTCCGGATCTTCACATGCCCGAACAGCAGCCCTGTAACTCACCAATTTACTCACAACACTCTCAAAACTCACTCAAATCTCACAGAATAAGATGCAAAATGACCATATAATGATGGCGACCCAATTAGCACACTGAAACCCCAATAGAAGACCTTAGATTATTTATGCACGAAAAACCAAGCAAGTACAGATGGTACGGCCAGCTAGAAGGGCGATTTTGTTTTAAAAATTAAATGCTGATCTATAAAATCTGAAACTTGAGACAAAGGTTCACCCTACCCAGACAGAGAGATATGAACAATGCCCAGAAGGATATTTTGTGTATTTTTTGACATATGAATGAAAATATGAATCTGCTGTAGCAAATAATGCAAAAACCAGAACTTCTAATATGCAAGCAACAACGCTATATAAGCAAATCCAACTACAAAGTATCAACTCAACAACAATGCAAACCTCACTAAAGAATCACTCATAAGCATACTAAATTCTCCACTAGATGCTATCTCTCAAGCATGAAGTCGAGCCCAGACTAGGAGGCATTCATTCCTCGAAGAAATCCCGCAACCATTTCGGCAGCATAACAATAGCATAGACCAAAGATCCTCAAATGAGAACCCAAGGCTTCCTTTTATAATCTTCCGTTGCCCTTTCTCGAAACCCTAATCTCCTTTTAAGATTCAAACCCTAATCCTTGAGCAAATGGCGTCCTTTTCTTCAAGCTGCAATTTTGACTTTTTAATTAATAATTTATAACCTTGGAAATGGCGTCCCACTTAAGGCTTTTAAATCATCTTTAATAAATTCAATATTAACTTAATGATGGCGCCACCCTTCAAGTCCACCTTTTAAAATAACATTAAGTTAATAGACTAGGCCAAGGTGATAAATAACATTAAAATATAATGTTATTAAATAGAATGAGCTTATTTCTCCGAAACTGCATTCCGAAGCTAGAACTGAATAAGCCAATTGAGTCAACTGAAGAGGAAGGTCAACTGTGTCAAGACCAACAGGTTCACTGCCCGAAATAGAATTTACTAAAAATAGTAAATTCCTGAAGATGCTCAGAATGCCAAGAAGAAAATACCATTGCGAAGCTCTCTGAAAACCCAGAAAGAATCTGCTATTGAAACAACCAACTCTGAGCCAAAACATCCTTCAAAATAGGAAACCCTAATTTTACCTTCCGACTAGCCTACGGGTCTCCGGAATAGGCCAACGGTCACTGGAAAGATCATGCTCGAGAAGGGGACATTACACCAGCTAGGGTTTGAAGCCATTGCAGACCAGTTTCGGGTGTGAAACTATCACCCCTAGCTGTGAGATTCGAAGGTTTGAAGAAGAAGAAATTGTCTCATTTTCGTTTTTTCGCGTCTGGCTTATTTTGGGGTTTTTGAGCCCCCTTTAAATCATATTTTGGAGTTGAATATTCTGAGTTGAAGGCGTCTGTCCATGAAAGAACTTTAGGCGCAGTATAAGCAAGCATTTTAATCAGTTTCAGGTCGTGGTTTTGAGTAATCTGGGTGAGTAAAAGGAAAAACGTGACTGCAGAAGGAAAAACGCCTTTTCCATCTCAGCTTGGTCGTTGTTTTTATTGTAGACTACATCTGGCATTTTGGGAGGTGTTTTAACCTATATCTGAGCTGTTACAAGGACGTGATTTTCCCAAGAGTGAAGCGCCATGTTCTGAGGGGTTATTCTAGCTCGCCCTTAATGAATTCTCCCTCTATAAGGCTCGAATCAGATATGTTCAAAGTGCTGGGCGAATGAGGGGTTGACTCCTGTAGCTGCCAGTCATCTGTGACTTACTTGAGGCTTCACATATTCATTTCTGGTGATGTGGCTGCATGAATTCCAGGTCTGAGTACAATCTGATTATGATTTTCAAATAGCAATCAGGTCTGAAGTTAGGTATTAAGCTAGGGAATAGAACTAAGAATCTGCTGTTAAAATTAGGAGTTGCTGTTATGAAATTACAGACCTTGTATTACCCAGAAAATTACATGTCAAACAGCTGTTTCAGTTTGGTTATCATTTCTTTGTGGTGCACATAAAGTCAAATTGGTCTTTGAGAAGGGTTTATCATTTTAGTTTTACTATTGTTACAGCTACTGGTTTATAGTCTCAATGCTTAATTGTAATATTGTTAGTGAAATGCAAGAGAATCTGTTGTGTATCTGAGGGCATCATATTTGTAGATTGGTATCTTAATGTTGCTTATAACATATGTAAAGTTGTATGCCAAACCGATCATATAAGGAACACTACGTTTCAGCCATTCTATAGCTATTTCTGTTGTACTGTAGCTAATGAATGCAATCAGAAATCTCTGTAAGCCTGATATCTGTCAGTGAGAAGTGAATGGGCAGTTGTAATAACATATTTAAGTTTCAGTCGGCTTGAATCTGGAACAGTAGATGGTTGATGTTCTTCATAGCAATAATACTATTGATTGCTCAAAATTTCACATGATGATATAGTTGTGTATCTCAGTTCTGAATTGGCACTTAGTCTACCAAACTCTAACCTTGCATGCTAAATATTGAGTAGAAGACCATAGTGAAACATCTGATAAACCTCATAAATTGAAAAATTTCATTCTTACCGGAAGGGAACTTTACAGAAAACAGAGCAGAAGGACTGGAGCATGACTGAATCAGTGTCTTTCAGCAATGTGATTGTAGTAGTTTTCAGGATAGAGCCGTGATGGCAGCAGTTACTCCCAACTGTGCAATTCAGAATTTGGAATGAACAAGTGCTGTTTTGACTTCCAGCATTGGTGGGAATTCTCTTAGGTTGGGAGAGTGTACCAACATCAACAGTTCTGTAAAAGGAGGTGGAAGCATGTGTTTGAGATCATGGGATGATTGAAAAGAGTATTCAAAGTGAGCAATAAATTAATTTATAGGGAGATAGGCAGAGAGTAGAGGGCAGCCATTATTCCACCCACTGTTGTACTATTCTTTCCAAATTAATATTATTAGGTAGAAAGGAAATTGCCACTACCATAAAAGCTGATTTTCTCCTCACAGGGTTTCCAAGATAAGAATCTATGGAGTGGTGTGAGTTTTTGTGAATGTTGGCGTTTCAATTCGCACCTTTGGAGTGCATATTGGAAACGGACAGCTATGCACAATTAAACTGCTCTTCAAATTAGGAGGGGAAGCTCCCTCTTTTGCTGATTTTGCATAAAAAGTAAAGTAAACTAAGTTCTATCTTTTTACTCAGCTGTAGAGCACAAGGTTATAAAACACCATGCGTTGCGGTTGAGGTTTTCTTTGGTTTCGTGGATCTCAACTACAACTAGGCTAAAACTTAAAACGCTTCTATCTCACTTAAATTCAGAGTGAGAGGATTTAGAAGTAACGGGAGTGGATTTGGGTAACTTAAACAAACTTGTTCTTAGAACTCGTCCAAAGGCTCATTGCTCTTTCAGATTTATGCTGAGAATAAAGCTTATGTAAGTAAAACATCAAACAATAAACTAAACCTTATGATTCCCTCGAAGGCTCATTGCTCTTTAGAGGTGTATGCTAAAATGAAGATTATTAGAAACAACATCAAATGGTAAGCTAGATCTTAGGATTCCCTTGAAGGCGAGGTGCTCTTTTCGAGGTGTAGGCTGAAATGAAGATTACAAGAAACAACAAATATTGAAAAACCTTGAAACTTTGGATCAAAGGCTCATTGCTCTTTTGATTTATTTTCTCAAACTCAATCAATGATTAGTTTGATTACACTTTTTTGGGAAAGCAAATTGTATGAAAGAGGACTATCATCCAACATACGATCAACCAAAAATACACTTGACATAGATTGAACACAAGTACATGAACATCAAGAAAGCAAGCAAACAGCTTAGCCTTTCGCTATCACAAGTATGGTTCAAGAACATATACTAAGTAACAAAGTCGAAGGCTTTCGAGCTCAGCGTTTTGTTACCGTGAAGTAAAGTTAAAAACTAATGAGCAAAGGTTGCTTTTTTTTATAGATCCTCAAAGGAGTAGGGAACCCTAAAATCTCCTTGAGTTAACATTCAATTCTTGCCAATCAACAAGATTTATTCCTATGTCTAATCAAATGTAACCTAATAGTTTACTGGAAAGACTACTTTAGTTAACTGATTCTAAACTAAATAGAACTCCACTGTACAAAGGTGTCTCCAAAAATAGACATGCATAAAAGGTGGGACAACAAGTTAACTTGGAAAAGTCATCAAGTTAACTGCTTGTCCTAAATGCTATTTTTGGAGAAGGTAGGACATCCCATCTGGCAGTTCACACCTCATCAATTTGAGTAATCATCTCCTCCAACCAGTTGTTAACTGCCTCTGTGTTTGGACAACTGATACTTCTCAAGATGACGTCATGTCTTCACAACATCTCCTCGCCACTTGCAATCTGATATTGAAACTCACTCCTCTTTACAACTGGGTCATCAAGCTTCGTTGACATGGCTACAACCTGACTCAACCTACAGTCAACAGGGTCACCATAAAAGTTACTACGGATGAGGTCTTGAAACTGTGTCTGCACTTCAGCGAGCTCAATGTACTCACCATCTTCATGTTGATATTGGCAAGGGATAGATGTTGCCAATGTTCTTACGAATTTAATAGCACTTGCCACATGTTGTTTGCACTCGGTCAATTCTACAGAGATTGTATCATAAGCTTTTACCTTGTAGACAAGTTGTTCTTTCCAAGTGAAAAGCTTCTGCTTGTTCTCCTCTGCAGTGACTGATTCATACACCATTCTCAAGTCTAAGATGATGATCTCATCTCGAGGCCTACTCTCTGTTATGCTCTATTCCGATTCTTGGATTTCTGCACGAAGGTTGTGGGCATTGTACCTCAATTGGTACAATTCTGCCAGTATGAACCGACCCTTGGTGACAAACTCTTCCACTTGATCTCTCAGGTGCTTCCCATATAGAATCAACTGACTTAGTCAATTTTGCTTTGTAGGTAGCTCCAACATTTGCGGAAGCAAGGCAGTGACGTTTGAGGTGCTGTGAAGGAGGTTGGAGATGTATTGCTGTAGCTGCTGGTTTTCGGCCTTGAGGGCTGCTTTATCTTCACCATCCTTCACCACTCTTTACTTTATGCTCATTGTTGCAACCTCGAGGAGATCCATATCAGTCTGGCATGTGCTTTTACCAAGATTGACTTTCAACAAAGTGAAGTCATCAACCTCTACTTCATCCACATTTTTGTTCTCAGGTGGTGCGGTGGTCTCAATGACAATCTCGTTGTCGACATTCTTTTCCACATGAACTTGCTTTTTAAGCTTCTTCTCTGACATGTCTTTGTAGACATCGTCAATTCTGCAAAGTTCAATTGGTAGGACGACTTTCTTTTCTTCCTACCTAGGAGATTCTCAAGCCAAGACGAATCTCGACTAACCTTACTGGAAGGATTGGTGCTAGTCCCATGAACTCCTGACGAGTGAGAATGTGTTGAGATGTCATGTGGTGGTGAATCTGGCTCCAAGTTGATATGAATTGGAGATTGCTGCAATGGTGACAAAATAGGAGTCTCTGCTTCCACTTCTGACACTGTCTCAACTGTGTTTGTGGCTGTGTCCACATGTTGCTCTTGCTGATTTACATCAACAACTTGCATCTTCCCTTTCGAACAAATGGGCACCCTGTGATTCTTCGAACCCTCTGAAGGATTACACATTGTTTTCTGTTTGGGTTTTGATCTTGACGTGGAAGGTAGTGTGGTAGTAACTGGTGGCGGCTCTGTGATAGGTGGTGGCTACCTTTCTCATCCTCTTGCTATCTAGGAAAAGCTGGCTGTTCCTTACAACTCTGCTTGTCCTTTCCTCAACGGATATGCTTTCCTTGGCGTACCAATCAACGGCTCAAAGTGGCTGTGAGTTGATTTGATCTCTGAAGAATGTGGGAATTGTGACTTCCTCATCATCATCTGATAATCCTTCCACATCCTCTGACAAGAACTCAACGATCTACAAAAGGGTGAACCTGCTGTAGTTGCTCCTGAGCATGTCGAACTCGTCTTCACAGCTAAACCAATAGTCTTCCATGGAAGGTTTGTGTGAAGAATGATGGCCAAGGCGAGCTGAAAAGTGACCCTAAGGGTCATATGAGCGCCTTTCAATGAGAAACTTAAGATTAAGTTTCGTCATCTCAAGGCTCATTGCCTTGGCATTAGTTGCTGATTTGCACTTGTAAATACTGATTGTAAAAGGAAAGTTGGCAGCTGTCTTGCATTTATTGCGCAAAAAGGTATGGACTTCATGCAATTGCTGTAAGAATTCCGTGAACACCACCTTATCCGATGGATAACGGGGTAACATGGTTGGATGACTTGAGTAGCCATATATGCAGGTGTAGGTAAATGTGGGGAATTGGATGAACCAATCCACTCAATCTACCATTGCCAATTTGGCTTTTGGTGAGATGCGTACATGTGACTCATGATCAAGGTCCCTCACCGTGTGCATCAAGAACTGGTCATTCCCTCACTTGAAGTGTCTTTTTGATTGTGAGAATTCAAGTTGTGTGAAATGTTTGGGAACCTTCTACATGCCCAGTGTTCCAACCGTATTCAACCCTCTAAACTAGCCTTGAAAGGCTATCAGATATACGAGGTATGAACACATGTGGACTTCGTGAGCCTTGAAGAAACTGCTCATTTGGTTGTGGAGAATGTTGTTGATCAAGGCAGGCTGGTCATAGTGTTCTTTGCTGTTGACAAGTTGAGCTATGATGTAATACATCCATGGTTGGAACTTGTTTGCCTTTGCTTGCCTAGTGACATGGTTGAGTAGAGTGATCAAGATTGCGTACTCATCTATGAATTCTCTAGGTCCCACATTTTTTGGCAAGCTATTTCTTTTCTCTTTAAGCCACCTTTCTGCCATTCTTTCTAACACTTTTCTTTTGACGTGTTGAACGCCCTTTCACACTCCTCCATTGATATGACCAAATTGTTCCCACAATGTGGAATGGCAAAGCATCTCTCGATATCCTTTGGCTTGAGACTGCATATTACTCTCCCATTTGTTGATTGAATCTCTCGTGCAGTAGGGTTGTAATGCTTTATACAAGCGATTGCAAATTCGATGCTTTGCGCTAAGATGGGAAATGAAGTTGCCTCAAGCAACCCAGATTGCTCAATATTCTGAAGTGTGTTTTGGTCTATGCTTTCCAACTTGTCCAAATTGACTTTTGGGTGTGCTCGATGTAAATCGATGTCAGCTGTTTTTAGAAAATCATGAAGCAAGACCGATTTGGTCTTGAATTCGACTTGTGAGAATTGCATTATGAAAATTTGGAAGATTGATTGGGCACACGACACACTGTTTGAACAGCTTTTTTTGCGGAGGCTAAAAATAGCTTCGCCGAGGGGTAACGTTTGCGAAAATTTCTAAGACGTGGGTTTTGTTAGGAATATCTTTCTGAATGGACCCAAAATGTTAGAAATTCAAAAAAGACTTTTCTTTGGACATGCAACAACCCCTAAGAGATAGAAGCTACAAAAGCTATGTAGAAGTTGCAGAAAATTTTTTTCCTGAAAAATTGTGGCACATGGGTATTGTAGGCGCCTCTGTGCTAAGCAAACCCAGTTCGTCAGTATCTAAAAAAGGTGACTTTTTGCAGAAACCCTAAAAATTGGAAGCTATTGGGCAATTTTTCCGAAGAAATCTGGCACATGGGTTTTGTGGCCAATGCTGTGGTGAACGAACCTAGAAGGCCAGATCTATGAAAAAATGTTGTTTACTTGGACATGCAAGAATACCTAAGATAGGAATAAAAGAAACATGTGGGGAGAAGCTAGAAGTTATAAGTTGCTGCCTTGGAAAATGACACCTGGTGATGAAGTCTTGTGAAAAACGTCCTTCTATGCAACCTGAATCTAGAACTACGAAGAACATTGAAAATGGCTTCTGTTAGATCCTTCAAATGGTGTTGGAGAGAAAATATTTGTGTTTTAGCTCTTCAACTTGCAAAGAATAATGAATTATGACTCCTAAATGCTTGGTATATAGCATTTGGGACAAAGCAATCAGTTTGGGCGCCAAAATGCTGATTGGGGAGTCAATTTGTGTGATTGGGAGTTAACTAGAACAATCTCCATCAATTATGGGATGTTTAGACATGAGAAAGTCTCCAAAAATCCTAATTGGGAGTTGAATTTGGATGCCACCTTGCCAGTATTGAAGATTTTCAACTTTTGTTTGATATACAGCCTCCGTTTGATCTCTGATTCTGGTCGCCTAGTTGATCGTGAAGCTCGGCTAACAGATTCACTTCAGAGTTGGATCAATTCTGAAGAGATGTTACTGGAGGCTGCAAACCTTGAAAACTGAATTTGGTGGCTTGAATTCTTGGGTGCCTTTCCTAGAAGGGTGCTTTATCTCGCTAGGCTTAGTCAATTCTTGGATGGTTTTCAATTTCCTCCATTTGATCCTTCGTGCTTCAACTGCAGCTGCTAGTGATTGATGATTCCCGCGGACTGGATGTTGAATCCATCGTGAAGTTGGAAGAATGCCGAAAAGGATGACTGTATGTGCAAGTTCTGAAAACTGATTGAGGAGGTTCAAATTCTTGGGCGCCCCTGGCCTGCAAGGGTGCCTTTGTGCTTCTGAGACACAATTTGCACTTTGTAACCTTTGATGAAATTCCCTAGTTCGGTCTTCATTGCTAGGAGTTTGATTGCTCCATTGAATTTGCTGATGGTTTTATTGCGGAGATTGATCAAGACGAAGAAGGAATTCTTGGAAGTTCTGGAGCCTGAAATCAACATCTTGTTGCCCAAAAAGTTGGGTACCTTTTGCGAGAAGGGTGCATTTTGCTCAACACTTAGCCAATTTTTCACACTTTTCACTTGTCTTGACTTTCAGCTTTTTCTGCTTGATCTTTTTTTGCGAACGTTTGATAAGTCTCGAGAGCTAGCAACTGGATTCACTGCGAAGTTGGAAGGATACTGAGAAGATGTCTTGGAGAATACAATTGCTATAGACTTCATCTGATTGCTCAAAATATTGGACACCCCTAGCCTGTAGGGGTGTAGTTGCTTTGATGTTCATCAATTTATCCTCTGTTTTACGTGTTTGTTTGATCAACCGCCACTGCTATTTGATATGTTCTTTGAGTTGGCGAACAAATTCGTTGTGAAGCTAGGAAGATTGTCTAGAAACAATCTATCCAAAGATTAACTTCTAAATGCTTTCATTCTTGGGCGCCCTTGGGCTATAGGGGTGCAATTCCCTTGATTTGATTGCCATTTTTGATGACTCTTGCTTTTAGCATCTTCCGCCTTTGTCATCGTTTGTCGATGTTTGATGAATCTGGTGAACATGCTTGATGATCTGCTAGAAAGCTAGCAAAATTCTGAAGAAGACGACTGGTTTTTCAGTTCATAACAATTGCAGTTGGCCTCTTGAATTCATGGGCGCCCTGGCCAGCAGGGGTGCAGTGGGCTCTCGAGCTAGTCATTTCTTGATGATTTTGACCTCCTCGCGCTTTGCGTTTACCGTCTTGCTTGACTGCGTCGACTGTGTTGTTGACGACGTGATCGTGTTCACCATTGTGATTGCATTCAACATTCTGCGTGCACGAACATTTGAAAAAGTTGACCAAGGCGTTGACTATAAAGGCATCTCCCTTGTAGCAAGGCGTGCATCTTCCAGACTTAGAATATTTTAGCATTTTTCAACTTTTGAAAATTCCCCTCTGACGTGAAGCATCTTCTGCCATAGAATCTTTTGGGAAGTGTTTGAGGCTTAGATCTTGATACCTAGTACTGGCCATCTGCCATTGATGACCTCAAAGGTGCTAACTTTTCTCTTGAAAAAGTGAAATAGACCCATCAGAGCAAACTTGACATTTTTGTGATTTTGACTTGACTAGTGTGATTGTGAAGTGAAATTATCTTATCAAAATCATTTTGAGTCATTTTTGGAAAGGTCCTATTTTTTTAGGGTTTTCCTAAAAATAGGGGTCTAAAACCCTAATTTTCAAAATTTCCAAAATTTGCAAGTATCTTTATGACAATAAACCCACAAAAAGCCCATGCTTGGTTTGACCTAAAATTGACTTTTGACAACAATTTTACAAGATTTAGACCATTTTTATCAAAATGCCTTATTGAAGCAAAATTTTTATTTTGGGTACAACAATGACTTGCAGGATTTATTTCTGTTTATGCTCTCTATATTCTTACCTTTTAAGCAGCTTCATTTGTTTCAAGCAAGCAACAAACAGAAATAATTTTTGTGATTCCTAAATTCTATGAGTTTAAGAGTTTGCAGATTATTTTGGTATCAGAGAGATTTGATATTTGTGGGTTTGTGGACATTGTGTATGACAGTCGAATCATTTCTTCCTTACTGGGCATGCAACTATAAACCTGGCTGCAGTTTTTGATAATTAGAAAACTGTTTCTTCTTTGCTGGGCTTACACCTCATTCCTTACATGTGATTTGACTTCAAAAAATCTGCTTTTTGATGCCCTAGTAAGCGATTATACATTTTGGTGCAGCATCTTGAGTTCAAAATCTGTCTCCTAGCACTGGTGTGTGTTTTATCGTTATCCAGGACACTTTGAATTTGAAAATTTGTCTTCACATTCTAGGGTGCACGACTGTGTGTGGTTGTGAATTTTGATAAACCCTAATTGTTGTCTCTACTGTGGTGCACTTGATAGTGTAAAGTATTGTTGACTCTGAATTTTGAAAATGTTATTTTCATTATATAAGTGTGTGGCTATTGTGCTCTGCATGATTTGTTTGAAAGTTTGCTTCGTCCTTTATTCATCACCATGAAAATTTGATTTCATTCTTGCCTGCTGTGCTTCCATACATGGGTTTTGCTGATTGAACTTTGATTTTCTTTCTTGGATGCAAATGTTTGATAGCTCTGCAAAGATACAGGCAAGAGACAACAAAATGGCATATACAAAACAAGACAAAGTTTGAACCATGACTCATGCTCGGGTGAAAAAGATAAGGTTTTAGGACAATGATTTTTTATTTATTTTTGTATGGGTACAATATCTCTCTCTCCCTCCCATTTCCCTGGTCTGTCCTTTCTTTCAGCTTTTTCAGCATTCAATTTTAAGTAAAAAGAAGGCAATTTAGAGGGTGCAGGATGAATTAATTCTAGTTTTGATTAAGCTACTGAAACATATTTCTTTAAGTCAATTTATTATCAAAGATGTTTCAGTTGCATCTTTGATTACAACCTTGGGCTTAAATTTATTTAGTCTTTGCATTCGTAGCTGTTTGGTTGTTGTTGCCATATCCTACTATTATACTGCTGTTACTTTGTTAAATAGCTATAAAGAGTGCAATAAGCTGAATGTATGTGATCAGTAAAAGATTAATCAATCTTGGTTGAGTGGACCTTAACAAAATTATACAAATATTTAGTGTTCATTTAATGGCTTGTAGGTAGAAGTAAGGCATGCGTTGGCAATTGATACTTTACACGATTTACTTAACCATGGCGAAGCTAATAGGTGAGTAAACTTGATATAAACTCTTCTGATTTTTTTACATGTCTTGACTCTCTTTTGCATTTGTCATTGCACTGATTTGGCTTTTCTTCATATTTGAATCTCTTTGTTTTTTCTGTATTGACAACCTCCCCTTGTTCATTCAAATTAGTAATTTCTTTATGGTAATATATGTTGTTAAGGAGCTTTAAATTTGTGTGCAATTCTAACCCGAGTTAACCCAGTTGAGGCAACGGCTGTAGTCAATCGAATTGATAAGAGGGAATTGAGTAACTTCAATTTCATATTTCAAATTTCTGACATTCTGAATTTTTCTGGTTAAAGAGCATTTTCAATGGTTTTTGCTGGTTTTTGTCTGGGCATTTCTGTGGTTTTTCTATAATTTTGAAATCCAGTAAAATCCTTTATACCTGGTCAAAAGGAATGTCTCCTTGTGGTAATCCCAGGATTTCAGTAAGAAATTTTAGCAAGTCTCTACAAGGTTTTTGCAATAATCTTCAAAATCAGCTGCCTGAGCTTAGTTTTTGCAAAAGGGTTGCATTCCTTTTGCTTAACTACAGTATTCTTTTCTAGAATGTGGGAAAACCCCCATTGCTACTTCAAAAACTGAAGACACTGATAATACAAAAACCAAATTTCCCGTACAACATTCATTTTCAGAGTATCCACAATCGAGTCTTGAATTTAAAGATGATGGTATTAAGTTAACAGATCAGCTTTATGGTTCCCTAATCAAAGTCAGCAACTCCAGATAAGCTTTAGGACATGGACATTATTATCACAGATTTTAATAAGCAAATCCTGCCACAAGAGACAAAAACTGAATTAGTTTTGTGCAGCCTCAAGTATCCCAAACTATGGGATTCAACACCTTTAGAAGGTGGCATTCGAAATTAAAACTAAACAAGTTGAGATTGTTAATCACTTTTCCGAAGCTGCTTTTGTTTGAGAGTGTTTTCAAATTTTTGTTGCCGGTTTTGGTTATATCAATGTTTTATGTCAACACACCACATTTGTAAACATATTTTATAATATAATGGGAATGAGTTATTTTGGTATAAATCTCATAATATGTTAATGTGGTAGTTTTTTTCTACAAAGGCTACTTTGGGTCATCACTAGGCTCCAACTCGAATGTAGCACCACACTAAGGTTGGAAATTTAAGCACGTTTGTTTGATCAATGTTGTGTGTCAAAACACAACACATTTGCAAAGATATTTCATAATGTAATGGGAGTGAGTTATATTGGTGTAAGTCTCATAATATACTGGTTCTTTTTTTATTAAGGGTACTTGCATACATCATCAAGCCCTAGTGTGAATGTGGCACCATACTAAGGATGTATTTGTAAGCATGTTATTCATGCCCACAATTTTAAGTGCATTGTTGTGGTGCCCCATCAATTGAGAGTCCATCGGGTGGTAGGCTGCCTTACCCCAGAGTGAGACTTGAACTTAAGACTTCTGACTTATGCAGATACTATTAGACTACCACTTGATATGCATTATTGTTTATGCTAGTGGGGATAGTGTTAGTTATATCATTAGTAATGATATATGGATATCACTCTCATAGTGCTTATAGAATTCACCTAGGTGAGAAATTACCAGTAGGTTTATTGTATAGAGTCAATGTAGTCATGTGAAAAGATACTCTTGTTATAAATAAGTGTTATCTCCCATCTTATATGAAAATCCATTTCTAGTATAAACTCTACTTGGAGACAATTTGGATTACTTTCTTCTATTATTGTTTTGCATTTATAGGTTTAATCCATCCTTTGGGTGTGCATTTGCCTCTTTTTTATCTTTTGTATAGTTGTGCCACTTGCAAATGCAAGTATGCTACAGGTAACATTAGAGATGGTTTCTAATTTACAAGGTTGAAAAAGAATCATGTATTGCTGATTGCTTAACTTTTTATAGGAGTCACATTGAAGCAAAACTCTTTTTTATTTTTCTAAAAGGTCGACTTGAAGAAACTTGTAGTGAGAGGTAACACAAGTTTTGTAGAAATACCAAAGGGAGACGTAGCTGTTGCAACTTATTCTAGGCCTGCTTCAAAATCACAATGAATTCTTCTACGTTGTCTTTTGTCAAGTGTAACTTCAAGGTTAGTTTTGAATAATTTATCATTTTTTGTTTGAAAGTAGTTTTGGTAAACTTTCAAATGAATGGTGTTTCATAGTTTTTTAATGACATATTAATCAAGCATGTAACCTTGAAATTTGTTTGTTTTATCCTCAAAAACCATATCTTACTTTTGGAGAAAGAACAAGCCATATTTTAACAAGGTTGGAAAAGAAGTACTAAAAAGTTGGTTTAATGCATTTGATAAAAATTGTTCATTTGAATGTAAAATATGAATATGAATAAAAAATGATACATGGCTAGAGTTGGAGATGCTTATGCTGAATGGTATGAAGATTTGTTCTTGTTTTATTAGGATATTCATGTTTTATTTGGCCTTCTCTTAGATGAATCTCTTATTTGTAATTGAAAAGATAATTTTGTCCAGATGATGCATGCTCCCTCTTTATGTAATCAATTTATTTTTATTACCAATACGGCTTCTATGGAGTTTATTATCTCTTGTAGAAGACTTTTTGCCTCACTTAGCTTGCAAGTGTGAGTTCAGTCCATAGTTGAAAAACTCATACTTGGCAATAACTCAACAGACCCAGAAATTTTAAAAACTCGAGACTCGAAAAATCCTAGACATATTCTCCAAACATTAAAATACATATAAATTTGTAAAATATTTTTCAAAAACATGGATATTAATGAATTTAGCAAACATGTTACTGATTTCCTTCATATATAGATCAAAATCAGAGTTCAATATACACCATAGTGTCATGTCCCCAAAATCATACCATTTAATCAACAAAGAAGCTTATCTAAAATTACTAACCATTTAATAATGTTATAATTATAATTGTTAAAAATAATATTATAATTATAAATAATGTCATAAATATTAAAATAATATTATATAAAATAAATATTAAATAAATATAAAATATAAACATAAAATAATATTATAATAATAACAAATACAATAGATATTGTAATATTCTTAAGAAAACCATTAATGAAATAATTCTAAATAATAACTCTAAAAATATAAACATTAATAATAAAATTACAAATATTATTAATACAAACATTAATTAATTAATCATAAACATCAATAATAATATAATTGCAAATATTTGTGATCACATTAATAATAATATAATTATAAACAATTAAACATCGGTGATAATATGATCATAAATATTATTTTTTTTTGATCGGTAATCGCTTTTGACTGGAGCTTTGAACCAGTGAGGCCACAATTTGTGGGGGACCTCATCCCCATGTTTGTCTGGTGATTACCAGTCCAATCATCTTCTGCCACTTGCTTCCTCCGTCTTCCTTCCTTCTCACCCGTGTTCTTCCTTCCCTACTCTCCTTTCTCCACCCCAAACTCCTTTTGTTCTCCCTTCTTCCCTTCTCCGTACTCCGCTTCTGCCTCGAGCTCAGTCTGCTTCCTCCTCGGGTCTCCTCCTTTACCCGTGCTCCAAATCCACCGTTCATCCTTCTTTCCCCCGAGCTCCAATTCCTCTGATCTCCCTTCTCTCCGTATCCCTTTCTCCACCCCGTACTCCTGTTACCTCCGATCTCCTTTATCTCCTTTTTCCCCACCCCATACTTTGTTTCCTCCCTGCCACCTGCCATCTGTCTCCTCTCGCTTCTTCCAGCCTTCATCCGCTGCCAACTCTTCTTAACTTCTCTACTCCTTCCTCCAGCTGGTCCAATCTGCACGCACCAACCGCCGCCCTACATCCTTCGTACTTCTGCCTTGGTGTTCGCTCCATACACCTGCCGCGGGGTCTTTGACCAGCTTCCCTTCTTGCCTTCTTCGTCTGCCAGTGGAGCCTCCTTCGTGCGTTGGGGAAGAGCCTCGAACCTATGATGCCCTATCCACAGGGCCCGTGACTTAACCGTCACATTGCGGGGTGAACCCCATGATCATAAATATTATTGATGTAGACTTTATCAAATCTTTAAAAATAGCCCGCCCTCAAGTCAATGAACTATATACTATAAGATTGGAGATATAATTCAGGATGTTATGGATTATTAGATTGCTTCTTTCATCCACCGGCACTGGTCAACTTTCAAAAAGGGGCGCAAATGTCTTCAGATGGAGGGACGCGTCAATTGCTTAGTCGGGAGTATTAAAGATTGAAGGAGTCTTAAGTATTCAGAAAAAGGAAAAGGGGCAGAGCTAGATCACTCCAAAGGGGCAATCAATCACCCGAGTTGGCTGTATAGTAAATCGCAGAAATCAGACACCTAGCCTATAATCAAATCGCGTGATATTAGAAGCGGATAATATCAGAAATAGCGGAATAAAAAGGCACCAGCCAGACGAATTGTATATGCATGCAATAATTGAATAAACTCAGAAACGGCATTACATCTTACGGTGTCAAATCTATACCAACTGTAGCTGCAGATTCTATATACATATCAGTCTATATTTTGATCAGTCCTATTCATATCTTTGTCACCATCATAACTATATAATCAGGTACATTAATATGAATTGTGTTCAAGGTGTACCACTATTGTGCTATTGGTCTTAAGCATCAGTTTTGAATATCTTGAAGGGATATTGCAATCAGTAGCAAAGTCTGTAACTACAATAAAGGAGTTTGGGAAATGGTTGACAACTGTTGTCTTAATGCTTCTTGCTATACCAATACAATTGCAGTTCACTATCATCAATAAATTAGGGAGTTTGGGATTGCTTTGAAAGTGTTTGACAACTTGATAAGTTGCTGTAACTGATCATTTGGTATAACTGCATATCATTTCAAGTTAGCCTCAAGTCTTGTTATGTCAGTAGAGAAAAGTTTATTGCACTTCAACTGTAGTTCAATCATTGGCATGTCTTGTTAGAGTTTCCTTTATGTATTGAAAGAGAAAACCAAGTCAGAAGTTTACAAGCTAACTGTTTGTCGAAATTTCTGCGTGTTGAAACTTGAGAAATTAAAGCATATCCAGCAAGGTACGTTACACATAGACATAAAAATGAGTTCAATACATATCAATTTCAAATCTTAATATAAATAAAAGTACAACTTATAAATTTATTCTATGACTAAAGCTCAGAGAAGCCTGTTGTTGTCGTGTGGTGGCCTTGAGATAGATTGTATAGCTACATCATTTTAACAGGAGCTTGAGGAATAGGATAATGTTTTGAATGTGATAAACCCGCCCTTGATGGCTTGCCAACCTTACCTTTTGCCTCATATTCAGCAATATCATTAGCAGTAAACAAGGTATCCACATTTGCTGCAACTCAATTTGAATATGAATTTCTGTCATCGGGGGCAAGTGTATGATGTGTCTCTTGCTTCTCTACCTTTGTTACACATAAGTGAAGGTTGTACTGCACAAAGTCAAAGTCATTCAAGTGCTTCTAACTCAATTCGTTGCATTTCTTTATGTGAATGGCCTGAAAATCACTCTGATTATGCTTACAACTAGAAACGCTATAGGGCTGGGACAAAATGTAGATGACAAGATTTTGAAGATTAGGTGTTATTGCACCAAAATCTTCCACCAAAAAAGTGCAAAGACAACATTTATAAGTTTGTAAGGATTTTAGTAAACTTCAAATTAAATGTTAAAGCAAACAATGAACTAAAATTAGACACACACACATGCACACAAAAAAGTGCAAAGACAACATTTATAAGTTTGTAAGGATTTTACGTTTTAGTAAACTTCAAATTAAATGTTAAAGCAAACAATGAACTAAAATTATACACACACACACACATACGCACACTCACGCGCATGCACACACGCGCACGCACACACGCACACGCACACACGCACACATGCACATGCACACGTGTTGATGTGGTTTTTATGACCATACCAAACAGCAGAACAAAATAGTTTTGGGGCTATTCTGTTCTCTCTTGATCAAAGTATTCCATGCGCTAAGATTGCGAGAAAGTTCGCATGTTCAACTCCAAGGTTCCTTAAGTGCGAATAGACCCAGTTTGGTTGATGTGTATTGCTGTGTTCGTACGAGGGGACTTACACAATTGTCCAGATTTCTTGCAGTCAGCAGCTAATGTATGATTTGAAGGGGAATTCTCACGTGTATGATTTGGCAATGTGGTTCTTTTCCTATAACTAATCAGAAATGTGCGGAAAATAAAAGGGTATAGGGCCTAAGAAATTTATATTCTATTCTAAATGCAGGGTGTGGGTCATTCTCAATAGATTTCAACCGGGATTTCACCTAGCCTCCGGCCTACCCCTTGAAAACCGCAATTCTAAAGGTAGCAAAGGTATTCGTTATAGTTTAAATATACATACACCATCAACAACGCGATATGGGTGCATGTAAACCACAACCCAAGTTAAACACAAGATAATGTCCAGTTGACCACGCAAGGCGGACTTCTCATCAACAAGCCGCTAGTGGTATGGAATAAAACGAAGCTATCTCAATAAAACACCACACACCAAAGTAAGCTACTTTGCATGAACTAAGCTACTTGGATACGAAAGGAAGAAGAAACCTTGCTAGCATTTCATGACAAGACGAATTCCATCATCAATGAAAAGATCTATTATCATAAAATGTGTTACACAACAATCTCCTCAAAAGTTTTCAAAGGGAAAACTTTCTCTCTTCTCCAAATTATGCAAAAATGCTCTACAATACTACACTATCTAGCTCTAATGCTCTCTCCAATTCTACTCTGATCTAATCTCTTGTTCTAATGTCTAATGAATCACAAATGAGGGGGACTCCCCCCTTTATATAGCTAGCCAAGTCCCAAAAGACGACTAGGGTTACAATTAATAGAGTGGCCAGAATCGTGCCACCTCAGCCCTAACCCTAAAAACTGCCAGAATAGGGAGTGGTACATTAAATGAATCAAAGATTCCCACTCACTCCGAAAAATAGAAAAAGGTAATAAATGCTCCATATTCAGTCTTCTAGAAGATCCTCGTCCAGTAGTGTGTTCCCATTTGCCTTCTCTCTGACTGCCAACTCAACAAATCTGCTAAGCACGGCCTCAACCTCATGAACTGAAATAGGCGGAACACAATCCAACTGAAACTCTAATACCGTGACTGAATGCTCGTGCCTTGTACAAGATTTTCTCCAAGCAGCTAATGAGTCCTGCGTGTTCTGGATCAAAGTGGAGAATGTAGCAGTATTCTCAAAGTCATCCTGTACAAAGGTCTTAACATCCGCGAAGAAGGGAACCAGCAACCCCCTCAAATTATCAAGACTTATCTCATCTGGACTCAGCCGCCTAGCAAATATGGCCTCAAAGGTGTTCAACTCCATCTATGATATTGGCTATGGCCTTATAAAAATTCTCGGCCGACCGGGCCTCCTCGCGGCCGCATCGAAGAAGCCACTGATAGTCAAGAATACCACCGAGAAATCATATCGGGTCATTCACCAATGACACCTCCATCAATCAAAGAATCGTGAATGGCATGCCTCAACACCTCAAGACTGATCACCTTTACTCGATAGATAGAGGCATCACCCCAAGCATGATCCACTGCATCCATCCGTGTCAAAATACTAGAGGCTTGCTGAAAAGCAAAAGCAAGATCCTCCATAAACTTCTCTGTCTCAACACGAACTCCTGTGACCCATTTATCCCGCTTCCCTCGCCATATCCCTCCCCAACTCTAATACTTGCCGCCTACCTGCCCCCAGGAATATCCGGCCGGAGGCTCTATTACCGTACATCTTGTTCTCTGAACGACAACCTACTGCATATCCGGTCCAACTTTGTGTTCTCCGCTTTAACTTCTTATATTCTCTTCTTGAATAATCTATCCTTGAGGGCAAGGGAAGGAGTTATCACACCCTCAACAACTGAGCACCAAAAGAGGGAAGGCCCCTAAATCCAGAGTGGTGACCACATAATTTCTCGTGAACCGCTTCATTCCGCCCACCGACCTCGTGGACAGCAACGGAAGAGTACTCTAGAGCCATCCCTCATCATGGAGATCTTCAAACTTCTTTGGCTCTCTTTCCTTCTTCTGGAGAGATAATCAGATTCGTTCAAAAATCTCTTCCATCTCAACCG